>JARJLF010001057.1:0-105639 GCA_029378395.1 Mycena leptocephala | reverse complement strand
GTATGAGATCAGGAGTAGTAAGTAACCCACTGTTTGGAACGATTCATGAGGACGACAAGAACGGCCCCATCGAGAGACACGAGAAGAGTGGTGAGCCCGAGAGCGCTATAGTCTGGCGCCGACATTGATGAACAGTCAAAATTCACAAGGAGGTTCAATTTCAGCAAGACGAAAGGCAATGCTCAGGTCAGGTTGGCACTTCGGTGATCGCGTACAGGTTCGAGCCGGTATGTCAGATGGGGTAAGCCTAGCTTACAGTATAGTTCCTTGCAGCGTGGAGCGACCGTGGAGAGTGGACTAGACGCTGAGAGTCTCCAAAGATACTTTATCTGAGCAAAGTCAAAGAGTAGTCAAAGCAAAGAGGCAAAACAAATAAATATTCTTTGAATCCCCTTACGTTCATTGCTTTCCAAGTCCGCTGTCTCCGACCTCTTCCAGCGTCGCACTCGCCCCCGTGGCGCATGGCAGAGACGACGTTGCAGGCGCGCCTGGGCATCTACCCGGGTGCCAATACGCCGCCCAAAAAAACGTGGAAGACGAAACCTTATAGCGGCGATCACCAGGACGCAGCGTGGCCTCGCCGCGAAGATTCTTCGAGTTCGTACGACGCGAGGACGTATACCAGCCCTCTAGTCATGTTACGCCATCCCTCTTTGAGCGTCTAGGCCCCAAAGTTAGTCCTTCCGCCGCACGAGGTCGCTGCTCGAGCGTATGAAACTTGACACGACGGAGGCCACTGAAACAGACGTCGCGCACGTTGCAGACGCCAATTTTTTCACTTCGGATGCTGTACACTCTGCGAACATGAACAGAGATGTGGATGGTGAGATTCCCGTGGATGAGAGTTTCTCAGCTCGTTACGACGTCCCGGAGGAGGAGGACGAGGAATTAGATATTCGCCCAACAAAAATCCCTGTGTGTTATGCTTTTCTTCACGTTGGGTTCCGTTTTAACGAATTGCAGACTCAAACTAGACCGTCGTGGAATCCAGCGAGCGGAACATATCCTGCGCGCACTCATTCATCACCTCCCGTGAACGGCGATAGTCATGACGCGTTAGGCCCTCGCGCTGGGGATTCCGGACGCGTCAGCGGTCTAATGTCTGAGGCCCCGGTTGTAAATAAAATTCGACCTGACTCCAACAAAAATTCCTTCGCGGCCGCCCGGAGAACTCTTGAACCTCTTGCAATCAACCGCCCCGTTGACGTGTCAGTGCCATTTGTCCATCCGGATCCCGGTCTGGCTACGGACGCGTCGAGCAGTCGAAATCGACCTCCGCTTCCACTCCAAGCCCGCATCGGTCGCGCTCTCCGGTCTGTTGTGTTTCAAAACGCAAAACTACGTATACAGAGCGCTGCAATCGATTCGAATAAAGTGCAGAGCAGGATCAACACCATCGTGACGGAAACCGTGTCGAGAAGTTTGGGGCGCAGATGAGGAAGGTTAAACAGGAAATGGACGCGTCGCGGGCAAAAAGCGGACAGATGAGGCCATAACGCGCGCGAAAGACGAGCTATTGAATGGTTTGGGGAACAAGAGTGGCATCGGAGACAATACCGACAGCACGTGGCTGAACCGACGCGACAGCCACTCACTTCCGCGTCCACATCCATCCTACCGACCACCTCCATCCGAATCCCTTCTCGCAGAAAATATGGCCCTCCAAGAGCGCCTCGGGCAATGTTAGCCGCCTACACGCCGCCGTTGCGAAGCTTAAAGGGCAAGGAGAAAGCAATTGACCTATAGAAGAAGGTGCAGTAGCGCGACGAGGAAGAGATGGGACAGCTATCCACGCCCCCTGTACACGCCGAACCCAGCAATATGAATCCCCGTCAATGTACCGCTGGGTTCCCGATCACCACGCCGAAGGATTTCCGTTTCACCGTCTCAATCATCTGCGTCACACAGGCGAGGATTTACAGAAGATGATCTGCCTACATATCCTTCCCCCTTCGTTCTCGACTTCGTAGTCCGCCTGACCGCAGCGAGTCTCTCCGTTCGCACTCGCCAGCTCGTAGTGGCCGTCGGTCTTCGCCGAGGTCTCGATCGCGAGTTGGTCGGGCTATTTCTCATACACGTAGCTTCAACAGTCGACGCCCATCACTTCGATCCTTCTCCCGTTCGCCGCCGCCTTCCGCCTCCTACTCGAATGATTTCCGGCCACGATCATCTCGTAGGTCTCGCTCAAGGTCCGCTGTTAGAGACCTACCTCGTGGGCGCACCTTTTCTGGGCCACATCCACCACGTCGTTCTCGTTCTCGTTCTCGTTCCCGCTCCTCAACTCACGGCATGCGCTCGAAAAACGACCATTTGTTAGGTTCCTTCTTCGCTTCGTGGCCGTAGAGGAGACAGTCTAGCGCGGCGATCTCGTAGCCCCTCCAAGAAGCGCAAGCTAACACACCCATCTCCTCCTCAGCGGCGTTCTCCTTTGAACGGAGACCACGGCCCCAGACTATGTTCCTTACGAACTGGATCTTTCACCCCGCGGACGCCTCCCTGCGCGTCATGGGAATGGCAATCACGCGGCCAGTGTCCGAAGTTATGAGGACTCTCCAACCCAGCTCTCGTCTCCATTTCGCCCGCACCCCTACCTTCAGCTCACGACTCTTCCTCGGCCCCGCCGCCTTCCAACCCCTGCACAATGTTCCTGGCCTGTGGTTTGTCAAGGTGGGGGCCGATGCTTCAAGGGTCATCGAGGGCAGATTCATCGTTGAGCCCGAGTTTGCTGCCACTTGGGGTCTTCTACCTACGTGCGTTCTGGCGATTGATTTCGTTTCCCCGATTTTTTGACTGATTACTTGATAGACGATCCACGTCAGCTGAAAAATCCAAGCTTTCTGTCGTTCTTTTGTGTCTTCCTACAAGCGCTGTTAGTGCTCTGTACAATTCGCTCATACCTACCAATCCTACGGCCGAGAACATGGCTACCGCCGTCTCTGGGCTCGAGACAGCATGGCGCAGGACGGGACACTTTTCCTTGATATGAATCAGGATGGAGATGAGAGCAGCGGGAAAACGTGGTTGCCGTATGATCTCGTTAGTCCTATCTGGAGTTCTGTATTGGCCATCCTCTGATTCTTGTTCTTCCCTCTGGCAGGATCCTGCCTCACCACTCGATGTAACGAAATACATTCAGCCAGGCCCCAACGTTATCCGATTTATTCAACTCGCCAGCATGATCGATCATACTTTCATTTTACACGCATCGCGCCGCGAGCCTCCCTCAGATGCCGTCTCCCAGATCTTCGAAAACGCTGGGCCAATTCAAAGCGGCAACTCCCTATTTAACTTTGATGCCACGGTGACTGTTTCCTAATTCTTGTAGCATAATTGAGACCGCACATCTTGTACACCTTGCATATCTTTCTGTTTAGACTATTACATCTTTATACCTGTAGCACCCTATTGGGGCGTGTTCTATAATTAAGACGTTGTACACAATCTCCTCTACGATTAGATCTAGGTCAGTCGAGGAACCTTCTCTAGGGCTCTAGGGCGAATCGGTTGAAGGCTCTGGTATGAGGAAGCCGACGAGGCAAGAGTCGAGCATGAAATCGGCGTTGACCCAAGCGTGGGTTGAGGCTGCGTGAATTCTTCGTGAATACCCGGTATGAACAACAGCGGGAAGGAAGGTACCAAAAAGCTGCGTCCCGTCACGGCCAGCTACCCGCATGAGCTCTCTCTCCCGCCGGGATGGAAGGGCAGGTATGGCGTAATATTATAGACTTTGCCGTTAAATGCGGACCATGCATCGGTTTTTGAGCGGTGCTGCTTCAACACGGACGGCGGGATACGCATCAAAGTGTCCACTCCCTTGTCGGTGCGCAATTAGATCGTCGATCGGAAACAGATATTGCAAGCAGGAGACATACTCGTAGATCAGTGCCAGACGACTTTAAAGCAGCCCAATCAAGAGGACTATGTCCAGGAGCAAGAGCAACTTTTTCCCGCTTCTTGGAGGGCTTCTGGGGACGCTGCGTTGTTGTTGTAGGAACCAGAAGGGAAGATGAGGCGGAGGATGAGGATTTGTTTGAGACACCAGGCGTACGACGTGCGAGAGATGGAACAGGTGGAGGAGGCATTAGAGCAGAATCTGAGAGAATACGTGGTGTACTCGACGGAGCGGCGCGTTGGGCACTGTTGAGGGCGGGAAATGCGGGTACAGAGTTATCTTCGGTCTCTGTGTCCTCCCCCTCATCGTCCGACGCGGGAGGAGAAATTCTGTTGAATGTGGGTATATCTGGCGTGGCAGTCGCGGGTGCACCAGTAAGCCAGCTCCGTAGATAAGAGGTCATTGCAGCAGCAGAATCAATTTCCTGGATGGGAGTCAAGAGCAAAGGGCGTTGGCGTCCGCTTCAAGCACGACCAATCAAATCCCTATTCAATGTCGACTACATCCTCGCCGCCGGCGACGCCTCGCAAGGCTTCAATTCCTCGACCACCTCCTTCGCCTCTTAGACCCTCATCACCTGCCCCATCGTCTCATAACACCATCGTGCCTTCTCCACTCTCAGGCACCCCAATATCACCCCGGCATGCAACGTCTGCTTCACCGCCTCCAAACAAAACTCGAGCGCGAGATCTGCTGAGAAAGCATTATGGACTGGGTGTTGGACCTCCTCCCTCTGTTCCGGGCAAGGCATCTCAAGATCCTATGAACCTAGGTCGGGCAAGAAACGTGCATGAACACCCCAGTCTGAAGAGTTTGCGTAGATTCTCCGGCTTTTGACGCCAAATCTTATTACGAGCAACTCATAACGACTGCGTCGCTCCCCGCGCTGTTAAAACGCGAGAATGAACTTCTCGTTGGTAATTTGTGACATTCTTGGAAAAGCAGAACCAAACTAATATTCTCGTAGAAATACGGGAGCTGGACAGCGAACGCCAGTCTCTGGTATACAACCATCATCACGAGCTGATAGCAGCGAGTGACACCATTGCTGCAGTAAATCTTTTAAACCACCGCAATATCTTTCTGATTAGAAGTCAGATGAAAACGCGAGCTGAAAGTCTTGACGCGGACCTCGACCTTTTAAGAGTCGCGTTTTCAGAGATCTCACGGCTAGGAGCCGAGGTCGCGATCGAAGATACTCCGTCCGGGGAAGGCAATGCTTGAACGATGTATATTAAGTGTAATTATTCGTATACTGTATCTACTAATGGGTTAGACTATCGCCTGGATGAGCCAGCATCTACAAGATTCCCATTTTACGCTTCGTAACCCATATTTCAACCTGGAAATTGGAGCCTCCTCGATGTTCGATGCCGGTGCTGATTTTCACTTCAGAAAAAGAGCTGCAGATGAAAACCCAAGTTACTTACATGAGGATATCATCCGGGCATAGACCTTTTGTGTCGTTTACGATGGTCCATGCCTCAAAGCCGCGTTTCGGAGGCGATATCTTGCTCGCAATCGCCTTCATGCTCTGACTGACGGCGGCCGCGACCATCATGAGTAACATGCTTCGGTGGCTGTCCTGCGTTTTGATGCGTTTTTCGAATGCTGGGTATCCGGGCCACTGCCCAATAAATCAGTCTGACCGCGTGAACCCATAGGCATGAAGTCGACGCACCAGCACCCTGATTTTCGCCTCTCGATAGGAAAAGCCCTCAAACACCCTATCGCTAGCACCCTCGAGGATGGGACAGTACTCGCCGTCAACATCCGCCAACCGAATTCCCGGCGTCGACGAGCGTTTGTTCTTGAACATAATCGGCTGCAGGCGATGGTGGTCGATCCTCTGATAGCCCAACTCCGATACAGGCTCCTGGTACGCCTCTTGCGGAACGCGAATATAGTCGGAAGGGCCGTCGGGCAAGCACGGGCCGATGTGCTTGGAGCCTCTGCGCGGCTTGCTGCTTCGAGAGCGTAGGGGCTCGGGCTCCGGAGCCGCGACTATCGAGTGGCAACGCGGGCGCGTGGCCGCTTTATACGGAGACGCGAGGGTGTGCTTCTGGATCGACTGTGCGTCGGGTGTGAGGTGAGCGATGGAAAACCCTCAGAGGCAACGACGTACGTTTGAGCGCACGCGCGTCGGCCCCACCGATCCATCCAAAGCACCAGTAAGGGACGAGTAATCCGAGACTGGTGGACGCGGCCGAGGGGGGTGGTCGACAACCGAATTGCGCCTCGCAAGCGGAGAAGGCATGCAGTACGAAGGCACCGTCGACTGGGGCACTGTGGGAAACCCATATGACTGGCTATGCAGCGAAGGCTGCACGAAATGTGAAGGAGAATAGGACGGATCGTACGCTGCGTGATGTCGCTGCGTCGACTGGTGTTGATAGTGAGGGGGCGACGGGTATGACGGCGGAGAAGGGTATGAAGGCGTGGATGAGGGATAATAGGACTGCGCTGCTATAGGGCGGGTGGCATTTGAGAAACGACAAATTTTCGCGCGTAGTTGACGCACCAGTACCAAAATGATAACCATTTCGAGGAGGGTATCCGTTGTAAGCGACACCAATTGCGCCAGCGAATTTGGTAGGGAGTGGGTCCTTGGCCGACTGAGAATAAAACGTGTCAACGGGTATATCGCGAGGGTCATACGCGGGCATTTTGAAGAGACGGTGAGTGCGTCAAAGCAAGAGAATCCAAGCGTGGATTAAATAGTTCCGCCTGCAGTGTCGAGAAACGGGAAAGCGCCATTGTAGCTCAAACCACCAAAGCACAGTCAATGTGCCCAATATGGCTGCCAGCCAAAGCCGTGATCGTGGCCACATTGTTTAGCGAGGCAGAAAGCCTAATAAAGGTTACGAGAAACGGGTGCAGAAAGCGCCTTTACCAAGTTGAGCAAGTATCGCTTTGCCCGAAACGATCTTCAAGCGAGACAAAGCGCCACTGTGGCCGATTGTTTAAAAAAAAAGAAAGTTCTGAAAGGGTATACCGAGTCTCTGAATGAAAAGGGCGGGAGTTCCCTCGAATTTCCGATCCAAATTTCGACACTCGCGGCGCGAGTCTGAACAGAGGCTGGGTGGCAATTTGAGAAATCATATATTACGAGCAGAACGCGTATCCAAACCGGCTGGAAATGAATATTTTGATCAAAGACGTGCTTGGGCATTCGAATGAAGGTTTCCAGCGCGTAGGTTTCATACGAGGTTCTTGACGCGTCGCGACGCGTCGAATAAGAAGCGAGGCGTGGGAGCGATCAATATTGTTCGGCGCCAACGAAAAATAAATAAATAAATTCCAAGTCCAAACTCGAAAGAGGCCCTTCGACTCACTCCAAGCTACAGAACTGCTAACAGTCGGATTCAGCCTCGTTCAAGTTGAATTCATTAGAAACAATCTGAGATGTAACACTGGTCGACTCGCGGATCAGCGAGACATGGGCGTTGGCGCGAGTGGCCTTCCTCCGCTCGTTACATTAGCTGAGGCCCCGAGAAAGATGGCGGGGTCGACAGTCTACAGTGTACGTCATCTCATGAGCAAGATAAAACCACGGACGGTCGTCGATGGCACCAAGCGCACAAATCTCTTGACGCGCCGCGAAGCAAGAAAGGTCGGGCCGTCGCTGCGTCGCGCATACAATTGCTACAGAGGTAGGGGGGTTGGAGAACTGGTGGGACAAGGCACGACGTAGATAGTGAGTGTTTCGTCGGCCTGCAACCGTGGTCTCGTTTCACGTGGGGCCCAAGGCGAAGTATCGAAGAATGAATAGGAGTGGGCGGGAAGCGGCTGGGACATACTGCGCCAGGAAGGTGCAGGAGCCATCAACTTGCGATGGCTTGGGTGCGTACGCTGCGCGGCGACCAGCAGCGCTGCGGAGAACTTAAAAGCGAATAAACTGAGACGAGTGTAGAGGTGCGCCAGCGATAGGGAGCGCGTCATGGATAGGATGCGCTTTGGAAAGCTCGTCGCCGAGGGGAAAGGCTTTTTTTGGGGGGATTTGTCGAAGTCAAGGAACGGAGTCGGGGAACTTGCGGGGTAGCGATGCTACGGGAAGCTCGTCGTCTTCAAAGTCCTGGAACTCTTCTGAGGGACTGACAACCTCAAGGAAGCTGGGGCCACCTCAGGTAGTCGCATTAGTTTTGTGTCTCTGTGGTCAGTTATGGTTTTGAAGCGGGGGACAGTTGTAAAATAATTCAAGGAGACAGAAAGATTCAAGCTCAAGATTCATACATTCATTTTTGCATTAACTACTTTCTACAAAAGAATTACCGGTCAGTGTCTGGTGCAGAATAATGTACAGCAGCACGCACCACTTTCGCTTCGTTCATTTACAGTAGCTAGCTATCTATTACCTGCAAGAATATAAGATAAAGGACAAAGAAAAAGAAGGAATGAGACATACACTTCAACTCGTCATTCGTGGGTGCTATCCGCATACTTAGTACCCGGGTGGGCAGTGACACGCCGTCATATCTGAGCCACAACATTCATTTCTCTTTCCCGCCAGTCTGTCTGTATGAGGGCTTACTTCTATGTTGTTCGGCAATCCCTGACAGAAGGACGGAAGAGGTTAAGGAGGAATGACTTCAGACAGTTTCAGGAGGTATTCACGGAAAGATTCGGCAATCTCCAAAAAGGACTTTTGGCATTGGGCCGACAGTTTCTGGTATTCGGCCGACAGTTTCTGCAAGGAGGTGTGCAAACGATACAAGATAATCGCAATAAGGAATATAATGAGGTTTTCGAAAAGATTCATGATATTGGGTATAGGAGAGGGTAACAGCTGGTCACGCGGCCATGGTCACAACGCGAAGTGTCGTCCGCGCCGGAATTCCCACGGTTGCACAAATATTCAACGAAATTCCAGGTTCCTCATTGGTGTCCTGCAGCAAATTTTGTGGAAGATATCGTGTAATGTGAAGTGATTCTTCTGAACTTTTTTTTTTTTTGGCACATCTGCCTGTACAGAATACGGATCGACGGTGCATTGGGCGTGAAATCAGCGATGGAAAACCACAGAGGCAACGACGTATGTTTGAGGGCACGCGCGAGGGCCCGCCAATCCCCAGTAAGGGGCGAGTAATTCGAGACTGGTGGACGCGGCCGAGGGTCGTGCGGCATCTTTCTACTCACGATGGCAGCTTCCCGCCGTTGCCCACTGGCAAACCTGTTTTATGGCCAATACAATATGGTTTTCGTGGCGACATAACGATGCCTGGGCCTGGGATATCTACGGCAAACCCAAGGCCGGTCTAGATGTGTAGAAGGTAAAATGCTCTCAGGGTTCGTTTCGGTGTTCCACGCTGCTATTTGATAGAGCTTGCGGTTTGATAACGGAGCGGAAAACTGGACTGCATTGCTTCTCGTCCGGATGTAAACGAATTCCATCACTCGTACCCCCAAGTCGAACATCAGTGCGAGGCGCGACCAGCGTCAAATCCTTGAATGCAAGCTTCGTTTGAGGATACGTATTGGAGTTCCGAACGAAACAAACAATACCCGCGAAACTGTAACCACTCGCGGCTCACACTGGTAACCCGCGCTGCCCTCCGAGTCAAAGTCGGTCCACGTTTGAATGATGAATTATTAACTCTTGCTGGTGGTCAGAGCACCAAAAATTTAGAGCTCGTGTGTACTCTTTTTGTGTCTCCGAAATCTTGCAAAGCAGATACCATGCTAAATGGAAGCCAAAAAATCATGTCAGAAATTTCACAGAGCGCCTCCGAAGAGAAACTCAGAATATGAATCTAATTGACTACCGTCGTTGGTTTCCGGAGAGTGGATGGGACTACAGCCTGAATGTTTGGATCTCGAATCAAAGTTGAGTTCTCCGTTGAACTTCTTACCAGGTTAAGTAGCCGTCGCGCCTAGTCCTCCGAGTGATCAATGTATTGCTGCTGTTCAGTATATCAATGTTCAGGTAAGTAAATATGGGCCCGGCAGCGGGTGAGACCTGTCCCCTGTGGCGCAAACAATCCAAAGGGTCGTGTGCTGTCAAGCATTTAAATTAACATGGGGAGCGTTGAGATAGAATGGCTTTATTAATAACTGCCCGAACATGATGCACGGTGGGTACTTGCTCCGGAAATGGTATAGCGCGCCAACAAAAAAGAGACGGAACACGCACATCATGTCAAGTTTTGTGGTAGGCCAGGGCTATGTTTGCTTGGGCTATTGAGTAGATAGTTTTGGTCTCAAATTCGATTCGCCAAAATAAAGAAAATAAATTACGGACCTCCGCGCCTATGTGGCCTGGAAATTGTGAACTCGGGATCAGCCAGTTCCAGTTTTCTGAAAGCGCAGAAAATCAACGTAAGATGCGGGCGGAGGAATCAAAACAGGGGGGCGTGCGATGTCAGGGACGCATTTTACTAGAATATATTAGGATCAAGTTCGCCGCGGCGTTGGAAGCTGGACCTTTGAGGAACACGTCGAGAGCCCATACAGGAAACGCCAGTATGGAGATGCATTATGATTATGGCATATGTGTTTGCGGATCACCCGGTGGACACATACGAAAAAAAGTTGGAATATGGTAACATCGGGGACGCCGGCTTTCAGATGAGTCCTCAGAATTAACTTGTACAGTGCGGAGGTAGCATACAGAGAATTGGTTATTTTTGTACTGTTTTCGCAGTGTGCCCGCCAGGCAAGTGTCCGAAGGACTGTTGAAGTTAAACATAGAGTGAATTCGGCGGCCAAGAAAGAAACCTCCAGTACGATAGCACACAGAAAAACCATTTGGACGGTTGTCGCAAAAGTCCGATTTTGGTTATAACCTGAGATAGGGCCTTTCTGAATCTTATAGGGAACCCAGGCGGCGTTATAACTACCTATAAGCCCTTATAACCCCGCCTGTTTTCCCTATAAGATTCAGAAAGGCCCTATCCCAGGTTATAACGGAAACCGGACAGTGGACGTTTGGGCAGGGAAACAGTTGGCGACAGCCCAAAACAAGGGACAATTGAACGTTATTCATGACCAACTCCGGTCGAGTTTAGCTATTTCGTCCTTCGTCCACTTGAAGTTTCGGAAAGCTTCTCATCTTTTACAGTGCGAGTGGAAGGAAGAGGCATTGAAACCCCGCCTCGGCAATCACCGCATTTGCTCTCAAACCAATCTTCGGAAGCATTCTAAAGCATTCGTCTCTTTCCTCACTACCACCATCATGAGCTCCAACCACACCAACGCTAGCAGCAACTCGGGCTCGCAGGGTACGGACTACACGATTACGAGCAGCGGTACCAACTCGCAGGTTTGTGTTGAACTAATAAACGACGGCCTTGAGGGCGACGCTTATCCCTTATCTTTGTTCAGGGCAACCACTACTGCCACCGCGAGTCGAGCGCGGGCGGCGGGTACCACTATTCCAACAAGTGAGCCATCCAGATCGCTATGAATCCAGATACTGAATCCTCCTCAGCGACGGGTCGTACTACTATAGCAACCCTAACGGGTCGACGTACTACAACAACGGGAGCGGGTCCTCGACCTATACGTCGCCGTCGGGGTACCAGGTGAAGAAATAAGGAGATGGAGATTAAGGTAATTTCGATGTGTTGGGTTCAGTTCGTGACTGACGGTCAGCGCAAATTGCAGAATCGTGTATAAACAATCAGATGGCTGAAGTGTCTCTGTATTGTCTTTGTTGCCTTGTACAATTTGCAATTGAATCCCAACTCGAAGTCGTCGATTATCGTGTTGATTGTTGACTTTAATTGGGAGACATCTCTTCAAGTTGTTCAATCCCTCCATCAAGCGTCCGAGTGTGCTTATCGGAGTATTCGATGTATGCGCTGACCACGTTTTGTTCGAGTGAACGAAATACAACCATGCGAACGCCAGCTTCCTATCCGGGGAACGAACACTATCCTTCCGCTAAGACTTTCCCCTTCGAGCCTTGCGATGTTATACCACGATTAGGTGATTGGTGGCGACTTCTATCAGCTTCGATCCCATTGTTCAACCGTGCGACCCGCGTCTGGAAAAGTCAACGATTACCCGGGGCTGGGGCTTGAACATTGATCATGTATGACGAGCATCCGCGTTTGAAAACATATCATCCTGCCCCTGCGGAATCGGATTTCGTGTGCGATTGACGCGCATGTGTGTGAAGCCAGTACAATGGGATCTATCCGAAATGTCGTGATGATTCGAGGATTGGCGCTGGTCGGGCTGCCGTCACTCTGCGATGCTCTTGAATTCAAACGTGGGAAAAGGTAGTTAGGTTTATTCCAGCGTGGCCTGTTACAGTTACACTTCTTCAGATAAGCAATTGAAGATATCGCCGGAGGTTAATGGCGTGGATACTGTCATCCCCGAGTGGCGGACTCCGTTGCAGTGTTAAGCACTTTTTCTCCATCTTGAAGTCCTACTTTAATAGTCAAGTCAATGGTAACGTGAATGAAGGCTTCTCAGCGATGCCTTGTCGGACTGCGCTATTACTGCGCTTGATTTTCCTCGAGTTCCGAAGACTCTCAATTTGCGGGCTCAAGACGATGTTTTGACTTTGGGAGTAACTCTATAACAAAACCGCGCAACCGGCGGCGCCCGGATCTCTAGCGCTGAGTGGTAAACGTTAAACGTTAACGCGCCCAGTGAAAAGCCCGTCTTGGGATATCTTGGCAGATCTTGGGATATTGTGAGGACTGCTAAAATTCTCCTGGCTCCGGTTGGCGTATCCTTATTTTTGAAAAAACCGTCTTGGAATATCTTGAGATTTTGGCGGGAATATCAGGATTTTGGCAGTCATCCACGATATCCCAAGACGGGTTTTTTCACTGGGAGTAAACCTTATGCAAACTACAAGGCTAGATAGATGGTCAGAGAGAAAAGAAGAGACCAGAAAGCGTCAGCAAATTCGACGGAAACCATTTGGCACCGCTGGTTGGTTGAATGTTGTTCAAATTATGTAAAGCAAAGAGAGATGACAGGCCACGCATGAGAAATTTGATGAAATAGGAATTTGCTGCACATGAACATTTATGGGCTCGAAACCTTTGAAATTGAAAGTTGCAGATCGTGGGAATTAGGCACCGCCACATGATGTTCGAACTTGAACCAGAGCTATTACCGCGAAAACGTTGGTCTTCCAATTTGGTTACTCGGGCCGTATCCTGTAGCATATTGTATTAATATTTGGGAATTGGTCTCCATGTGTATCAACTCGGGCGCAAGACAAAGCGTCTGGAAAGGCATGGGTTCCGTACTCAACCTGTAATAAGAACCTCAGGCCAGAAATTCCAGGAGCCGACAGTAGATCAAGCACTGCAATCTGTGAAGCGGCCATAGTTGAAAACCTCCCCCATGGTCTCGTAAAGTTTCTCGGATTGCGTCGGGCATTGACAAAAACGACGCGATTTTTCCGAGTCCGAACCACATATTATAGATAGAACATATGAGGTTAAATGAGGCTAACTTTATTGTAAACATGCTGGACAACATGGATAACCGCCAGAAACTTATAGGAGCACAGTGGAGGCTGAGCCATGGTCGGAGCCGTCCTGTCACGCAAGCCGAGCCGCGGCAACACTAACTGCAGCTCAATAAGCGGATGCAAGGATAGCCAATGGACACCTTCGCTGCCGAACACGAAAGGACAAGGGCCGATTCAAATCCAACCGTGCGAACTTTACTTGCTTTGATTTGAATACAGCCCCATTCGGAGGAAGCGTCACCGGCGACAATTTTAATCTTAATCCGCTAAATCGTTAATTGCCGACTAAACAGAGTTAGACAGCTCGGTTCAGCTCGGAGCCTCGGTCGCAGATGCAAATCATTGTTCGAGCATCCGGGTATATTGGTTGCGGGCCTGGATTGCGTACTCAACGCCGTCACCAAATGTTCGGGTGGGCGACTGCATTGTTCAACTTGAGAATGTGATTTTTTGGTCTGAGCCCTTATCCCTTAAGAGTGCTTACCGCATCGTAATAATACATACCCCGCGGCGCGCACCGCTGAACTCCGGAAAAAATCGGTGCGGGTGGGCGCCGCGGCGTCGAGGGACAATGGAGACGGGATTATATATAATTGTCTATCATCGATGGGCATGCACGGGTGTGAGCTGTTGAGTGTGCCGGCAGAGGTTCAGCCGGGGCCGACGTATGTGCGTGGCCGTGTATGTGCGGGCACGTCAGAGGTAAACTGTAGTATGCTTGGTAGTAAGCATCAAACTTGTTGCTGTTCCTACTTCAAGTCGGAGACAAGTGCCGATGCGTACTTGTTTGCTTTCACATAAATTGGTGGAGGAAAATAGTTACAGTTGGAGGTAAGTATTTTTCGCGGTTCAGGTGGGAGGAGGCAAGTTAACGGACAAATAGAGGCGCCCATAGGCGACGGTAAGTTCCGGTGAGGGTGAGATTGCTGAGATTGCCGAGGCCGGCATCTGGTAGTGGCACCGCCACATGTTGAACTTGAGCTTCTCCCGCGACTCGACGACACTGTCAGTGCGACGAGGACGACATCTGGCAACATTCAACTGTAGCGATTGTTCGTGGCTGAACTTACTTGTTGCATCACCAGTTTCAATAACTGCCGGCGTTTTTCGTTGTTCGTGGAACTGTGGAACTTGATATTTGTTGCTACTGGCTGCGGACGGACGAGATAGACGGCTGCTCATAGGAAGGTATTTACCGACGACGACGCTTGCCTCGTGTTTGATCGGTCATCTCTTCTCTCTTGACAGCGCTTGCGTTCGCCCGGGAACAGCAAAGCTACTAGCACTGACCTGAACTAAGTTACCAACCTGGTTAGTTCGCAACTTCGCGGAGGGGAAGTGCACTTGGGATATAATTTTTCTCGTTACTGATTTCCGGACTTTGTCACGTCAGTGATTTACGGACCAGTGGCAACTCTGGACGAGCTTGCGAGTCGGTGAAAATATAACCACGGCGTGTAAAAATTCGTGGTGAGGGTGTTACAATTCGATGCTGATATTTTTACACCATTAGCAACGATACCTTTTTTTTTCAAAAAATCTGCCCAATGGCCAAACTCCGTCGATTCCGTACAGCTGCGACACTCATCCGTCTAATGAATCCATACTCGACGACGATCCCAGGCTGTCGACTCTCAAACAATGGACAGCGGAGACTGCCGCTTCACTTTTTTTCCCGACATCTATCCTAATAGACTTGCGCTGTTGTTCTTCAAGCCCGACGCAACGCTTCGTTGTTAGCGTTCACTTGACTTTTCTTTCCTTCTTACAGCAGCTGCCGGCATGATATCTACTCTGGTCTATGCGAAGCTGTGTTATGGTTACAATGTGGTAGGTGGCTGTTATTTGATTCAACTCCAAGGATATGCAAGATGTTCGCCGGCCATCGATTATTGTTCTGCGCTCGGGTCCCGTTCGAGCATCGAGGGTGGTGGAATGGATCCCCTTTTCCTGCCGTTCGGCTCACGTCGGAGCGCCGAGTATGACTATGCTCGGACAAGGGCCGGAAAGTCTCTTCAGGAATATTTTTAAAGACCGCGCTGGGGCGTCGAAGATGCAGTCAGAATGGAGATGAGCGCACGAGGGATGATGCACTCGGTGCGGTCGTGTCTCGTGTTTTAGGCGCGACGGGGTGGGGGTCATGGAATATTTTCGAAAATATTCCAGGTTTCACCGAACTGCAAATAAACACCTGGGATGACACCTGGAGAGGAACGACGCCCTGAAATCTGACGCGAGATCTGATATCTTTGCTTTGGCTGGCATGGGCAGATGACATCTGGTGAGAGATCGGACTCCAGTCACCAGCCAGTTCACAAGCATCTAGCACACCCCCCCATCTGCTCCCCGCCTCATGACTTTCGTCTCCATAGCTCCAAGAACCTCAATTTCCACCATATATCTCCTCAGGCTACAAACGAGCCGCAGCCTGAGGGATGTCCGAGTCCATCTGGCAGCCCGCCACTGCCATGTTCAACTCACAAACTCCGCCACTGTGTGTCAAGGCCGACGACTCAAAAACAGTACACCTGGTAGCACAACAAGAAACATCTTCAATGATCTTTTTGCATGCGATTTTGACGGTGGACAATATTTTGCGAGCTTGAACTTGGTTGAACATGTGGCAGTGCTCAGCCGCGTGACTAGTTCCCACGACTCTTTTCTCTTCAACGACGTTACAAACTCTCACTGGCACTCAGTCACCCAGTCAGGCTGTCGGTCTTTCTGAGTCAACAGACGTTCCGACAGATCTAACTCGTGCTTGTAATGTTGACGCTATCCTAGACCTTTTCCTGTCTGCTGCAACAAATGAAAACTTTCGCTTTTTTCGAGGGCTTTCCATCCGAGTCCGAGCCCACCTTGAATTCGCAAAACCGACCTTTGGTCCGGCTTCGCTCTGATGAGCTATCTACGGCGACTTGTCGGTAATTCGCGTGCCGACTCTCTCCTGACGGGAGCAACGTTCAGTCCAGAATCACCTTATTTACAAGGACTCTACCACCAGATTCTCCCAACCCGCGAAGAGGTCTTCCCCGCTGCTCTCGCATTCGCAAAACAGCTGGCAGTTACTACTTCCAAGTCTCGGTCGCCTGTCGCCAAAGAAGGCATGCTCCAGACTGCTGGGTGGAGAAGAACCATTTAGGGCGATACGGGCCCGGACGCTCGGCGGTTGGGCCGAGGAAGGCATCCGGTCTTTCAAGGAGAAGGTTTCAGTGGCCATGTCGGTGAAATGTAGCCTTCTCTAACCCTTGGAAATTGAGACGAACCACTACCAACTGCCGTCTTGAGAAAGCTTGCCGCGTTGAACTTGAAGTCTCGGCATCGCGTGGTCACGTTACCAAGTCGCGTCATTCCGTCGCGTCTTGCGCATTTATTGCAGCTTCGAATTGCGCAAGTATTCGCACACCACTTGAGAAGAATATATAAACCCTGCTGAGTCAGTACTGACCCTTCTATCCCATACAAAATGGCACCTGTCGCAACCCACGATAATGCGACCCAACCAACGCAAGCCGACCGCGTAGAGGCCCTCAAAAGTGAGGCCCAGGTGTTCAACCCGTTCTATTCACCTTCGATCGGCGACGATGGCGACGATAAGTACGAATTCGCGCACTTCAAGGTCATTCCGCACCTTCTCCCACTCACACTGTCCACTCATCTCCCCTGCAGCCGTCGTTCCCGAAGCTGTCCTGGGAGCCACTGAAAGAGGTCCCATTCAGCGACCGTGGGCTCCTCGCGGACCCGGCCAAGAAGAGCCTGTTGGGCGCCGCGCAGAAAGTCCGACACCTTACGCCCGCGATCGGGACAGAGTTACTGGGGATCGATCTCCGCCAACTTTCGGACGCGCAAAAAGACGAGCTGTAGGAGGCCGTCTACCCCTATGTTAAGTAGTGTTACTCATTCCGTGACGACAGTGCCCTGCTTGTTGCAGAGCGCGGAGTTGTATGTAGGTGCATCATATGTGTATGTCGGGGCATTTTTAATTGTGTTGTGTTAGTTTTCCGCGACCAGGAGATCGACATCCAGGGACAGCTCGACATTGCTCGCCACTTCGGCCCGCTTCACAAACATGCGACGACTCCCATCCCTCGGAATGGACTTGAGGAAGTTCACGGTACTTGAACTCTTTCGTTTCTCTGGCGCTTCTTATGTGCCTCTGCAGTCGTTTATAATGATTCGTCCCGCCGTCCGGATCCTGCTTCCTTCTCCAAGCTGGAGTTGTGGCACACTGATGTATCATACGAGATCCAACCGCCGAGCACTACTTCCCTGAAAATCCTTGCGGGTCCTGATGTTGGAGGCGACACTCATTGGAGTTCGGGGTAAGTAATATATATAGGGCACCATGCGCCTAACGTAATACGTTCTTCAGTTACGCGCTCTACTCGTCCTTCAGTCCCGGGTTCCAGAAATACCTGGAGGGGCTGACCGCTGTTCACAGTGCGGTTGCGCAGGCCGACGGCGCGCGCGCTGCAGGACTGCACGTTCGCCGCGAGCCAGTCGAAACGATCCACCCGGTCGTGCGCGTGCACCCCACTACCGGCTGGAAAAGTATCTATGTTAACCCTGGTTTGTTCACAGTATCCTTGGTGTATGCGGCTCGCTAAATATGGCGCTAGGGTTCACGCGGCGCATCGTCGGAGTCCCGAAGGCGGAATCCGACGCGATTCTTTCCCTTATTTTCCACCAGATCAGCGAGAACCCCGATTTCCAGGTGCGCTTCAAGTGGGAGAAGAATTCGATCGCTTTTTGGGTGGGCTGCTTTCTCTTCCTTGTCGAACGGACTGTGCTGACGCTTCTATATATAGGATAACCGTGTTGTTACCCACTCTGCAACTTTTGACTTCTGGCCTGCGACGCGGCATGCGCTGCGCGCCACACCGCACGGCGAGAAACCGACGTCGGTCGCGGACTACGAGAACCAAACCGGGAAGGTCGCGAAGGACCGCCAGCTGGAGATCTGGCGGCAGCAAGGGCTCGACGTCTCCGTGAACGGCTCCAGCCAGACGAATGCAAAGGCCCGAGGATATAACGATTGAGTGATGCGCTGATGCGCCTCCTCCGGCAAACAATGTACTTGTACCCGCGCTCGCTAAGTAAAAGGCTTCCTTTTGATTCGAGATCGATCGTGATAAGCATCTGAATCGCGTTTTCTCCCGATCGCACTCATCGCATGCACAAAAACTCAGTCTCTGGGCACACCGCGCGCGATAAACGCGACTAGGCTGCAGCCTCCATGCCCCGCGCCGATTCTCCGATGTATGCCTTGCTCTGGACGCGTCGAACAACATCTGGGGACGGTGATTTACCCGATGAGACGCGCACATACCCGCTATCCGCATAAGGGAAATTTCCATATTCTGACTCGAGGAATGAAGACAAGAATCACAAGATAGGAGACGACCGAGCCCGGAGCTAACATGCGCACGACGGAAATTAATCCACAACGTATTATTCCAAAAAAAATGACCTTCTCCCGCGCTCAGATTGCATCGATATAACGACCCTGGCCTAGCCCGCTCCGAGTCAACCGTGAAGTTCACAGAGACTCTCATGTCCACATGCACCGCGACCTGAGTACGGAACCTGTATCGCGGACGGACCATGGATCCGTGTGTCCATCTGGCACCCGTTAGAACGCCGTCGACCTTGGCATCGATCTCACCGGGCATCCTTGCTGATCGTCGTTCGCCAGATTCCCCGATTCCAGTTCCCCGATGCCCAGTTTCCCCGATATCAGCCTATATCGAGTGCATGCATGGCGCCGTCCTGTACCCCTAGTAGTCGATTTTAGCTACGAAGCTCTGTCGATTAGACAGTTAACCTTTCGCCTTGACGCGGTTTAGCGTCCACACAGTACACATGAGCCCAATCGAGCGCATAGGAGCTCGAGATTAACATTAATCCAACCATGCATAACATACAGCATACATCGCTCCTTCTCTTCCAAATAATATGTAGTATGTACTTGCAAATCAACGGCACTGTCCGGAAGTACCTGTATTAGCGCCCCGGGTCCCGAGTTTATCGTGGTTTTGGTGTGGTGGTATTCGGTGCTTGTGGTATTGGTGGTGTGGAGAAGTCGGTGTTGGCGGGGACCAGGCGAATGAACGAACGAATAGGATGCATAGAAGGGAACGAAGGGAAATTGCAGGGGATACAATACGGTTGATGGTGGGATGTAGAATCAATAATGGCGATGATAGGTGGCCGTCGGAAACGATTAAAATAATGAGATGAGACCGAGGCCAAACAAGAATGCGATGTGAGTCGGACGATAGAAACGGGAAAGCAGCAGCGAAAGCAATGCGACAGCAAGGTCAGGTGTAGTATCATCTTCTCGGCGCGCGTGCTGCTTCTCAGCACGCATGTACGGCTAGCGCGGCGACGCCTGCCCTCCCCCAACAATCTGCGGCGTCCGCAAAAAACTCTGGTGCTGCAGCTGCTCCGGCGCATACGCCCTCCCGCCCGCCGCCGCCCACGGGCTCGGCGCAGGGGGCGCATGCTGCTGCGCCCCCATCTGCGCCTGCACCTCGCTCGGCGACAGCGACGCCGAGAGCGTCAGCTGGAACGAGCCCTCGTGGTGCGTGTGCACTGGTGGCGGTGGCGCTGGGGGCTCCTGTTTCTCTGCCGGAGCGGCGATGGTTCCGTTTGCGTTTGCGTGCTGTGCGTTCTGGGCAGCCGCCTTGCTCGCGCGCGCGCTTGATTTCTCCGCCATGTCGGCGCGCGCGGACGCGCGCAGCGTGTCCATGTCGATCTGCGGTGCGGTGGCCCCATTCGCGCCCGCCTCCTTCTCGCGCTTGCGTATGAGCTTTGCGTAGTCTATGTTCGTCGTAGTATATCAGTATTTCCTCAAGTGTAGTTTAAAGGAGAAAAGGAAAACACTCACGCAACCCACACGCATTACAGAGCGTCCTTGCCCCGTCAGGACCCCGCCTCCACTCGGGCGTCTCCCGAATATTGCACGAATGGCACTTCCCAGGCGGCGTCGCCCGCTGGCCGGACCAATCATGGGAATGCACGTCAGCGCCTCGTCCACTCCATCACTCGCACAACGGCTCTCTTTCGATAATTGCACGATGTACAGCGACGGCGAGAGAGAAAGCCGTTGTGCGAGTAAGAAGAGAAATAGATCGACTCACACTGCGCTTCCGGTACTTGCTCTTTGGCTGGCCCTGCACCCCGCCCACCGTCGTGCCCGTCGTGCTCGCGCGCTTCACGCGGATGAGCTCCATGTCCTGCTCCGCCGTCGTCTGCGTCGTCCCTGTCCCTGTCTTCGTCTCTGTCCCCGGTGCTGACGTTGTAGCAGAGGTATGAATGGCCCCAGGCGGCGAGGGCTTGATGTCCGTCGGCGTGGGGTAGGGTGGGGGTGGTCGGGTTCCTATACATATTGTTTCCCTCATTAGTTCTTATTGCGGTGAACTGAACGGGGCGCCACGCACCAATTCATCCACCTCCTCATCATCCGCATTCATCTCCTCCCACGGGCGCTTCGGTGCGCGCCCGTCCCCGCCTGTTCCCACACCACTGTCCACATCCATCGGCACCGGCTCCATCGGCGGGCGGCCGTTCGGCATTCCTGCCACTGAGGATAGCGAGGAGGAAGAAGGGGAGCCACTGAGGCGTTTGAGCTCCTCGAGCAGACGGACGACCTCGTTCGCCCTGCGCGCCATCTCGGCGACCTCCGCCGGCTCCGGCTGCACGTGCGGGAGCGAGGCTTGGAGTTGGGCTGCAATGCGCGTCGTCAGTACCGCAATTCGTTCTTTCTTTCCCACACCATAGGATTGTAGAAATAAAATAAAATAATAACGGGCAGAGTTGAGAAAGGAAGACGTAAAAACACGCACCATACCGACTCGCAAACGAATACAACACCGTACAATGCTCCAATATCCCCGTCATCGCATCGTTCCGCGCGCTAAAGTCGGGCTCCGCTTGCGTCTGCGCGTGCTGTGGCTGGCCTTGCGCTTGCGTCTGCGGATGCAGCTGTGAATGCGAGTGTGCTTGCTGTGCGTGCGTCTGCGCGTGCGTCTGGATGTGCGCCGGTGGCGGCGCGTGTCCGTGTTGTTGCCCATGTGTCGGGCCCGGGGCGTGCTGCTGTTGGGGATGCTGCTGCTGTCCTCCATGCTGCTGCGAATGCTGGGGGTGCCTATGCCCGGATCCCACCTGCTGTTGCTGCTGTCCATGCCCCACCTGTTGCGCGTTATGAAGCGCATTCGCATTTGACTGCTGTGACTGGTGCCCCGAATGCCCATGCCCATGCCCATGCCCCTGCTTCTCCCCACCAACATTAACATTAACATACAAATCCCTCCGCGCACCCACGTCCTGGCCTGCGTGCCCCCCATGCCCATGCGCCGCCTGCGTGGCGGGGGGCGCATGCACGGACCCATGCGCGACCAGCGGCGACAAAGCCGGCACGCTCACCGCAGGCGCGCGCGCGCTGGCGTTGTCGACGGGCGTGGGCACGAGCGCGGTTGTGCGCGGCAGGAACGACGCGGGTTGCTGGTGCCCGTGCTGGCCATGTTGCTGCCCGTGTTGCGCTTGCTGCCCGTGCTGGGTCTGATGTTGCGTCTGCGATTGAGCTTGAGCCTGATGATGGGGCGGCTGTTGTTGATGGGACTGGTGTTGCTGAGCGGGAAGGTAGTGCTGCGGGTGCTGTTGGTGTTGGGATGGCGGTGGCGGCGGGTGTGATTGTGAGTGTTGATTCTGGGAGTGGGATTGAGGATGTGGAGGAGGGTGGGATAATGATTGTGATTGTGATTGCGGATGTGGATGCGGAGGCGGGTGGGAGAGGGGTAGGGAGAGCGCCGCAGGCTGCTGGTGTTGCGATGGAGGAGGCGGCGCGTGCCGCGTCGACGGCGGAGGCGCGGCCTGATGGTGCGGTTGATGGTGTTGCGGCGGCGTAGGCGCGGTGCGGGCGTGCGACGGCTGGGGCGGGGGTACGTATGTTGTGGTTGAGAGTGGGATTGCGACTGATGAGGCGTGTGCGTCGAACGCGGCCCCTCGGCCAATTGAGAATGCAGTTGGGACTGCGTGTGCGACGCATGCAACGCCTGACTCGGGTGTCCATTCGCCGTCGAGTGCTGCAGCTGACTCGGGTGCGCGGTCGTCGGCGGAGGCTGCGAAAGCGACTGTGAGTGCGAATGTGAATGCGCGGATGCCGAGCGCGAATACTCTCGCTGCTGCTGGCTATGCTGCCGCACGAGATGTTGTGGCTGCGGTGGTGCCTGCTGCTGTTCCTGCGGAGACGCCAGCGTGTGGTGTGGTTGCTGGTTGTGTTGCGTCTGCTGCGTCTGCGCGTGGTGCATCTGCGCTGGGGCCATGTGCGTCTGTGTTGGCGCAGGAGCATACTGCTGCTGCTGCTGAGGTGGAGGCTGGCTGTATTGGGGCGGTTGTGCCGACAAAGGCGACGGTCCCGCAGACAATGGCGACGGCTGGACCGAGTAGCGTTGCTGGGTCTGAGGATGCTGCTGGACCTGGTGGACCTGGGCCTGCTGCTGCAATTGCTGGAACTGATGCTGTCTCTGGTCCCAACTCTCGTGCGCAGAGACGGACGGCGGACCCGGAGACGGGTAGGGGTTGTGTGTCGGCTGCTGGACGTCGCGCGGACTCACATATTGTTGCTGCTGCTGCTGCTGTTGCGGGTACGAGTACTGCTGCTGTTGCTGCTCCTGGTATTGGGTCGGCGCAGGCTGAGGTTGGGAGTATGCGGCAGCGGTGTACGCGGTGGGCGCGGGTCCATTATACGGGGCCTAACACACGAACACGTTGCGAACGGAACAAAGAAACGAAGAGAAAACTCGCCTGAGCCTGGCGGGACGTCGTCCGGGCGCGTTTGGGCTCCGTACGGGCTGGTTGTTGTGCCTGCGGGGGCGGCTGCTGCTGCTGGAGCGACATAGGGACGCCGGGGGTCATATATCCGCCCTGATCGTGCTTGGAGGCATACTGCTCCCCTGCAGACAGCGGTGGAGACGGCTGTTGAGTCGTAGCCGGGGACCGTGCCCACTGGTGTACATGGCGAGTCGGGGGGATGTCTTGGGGCTCGTCTGCTGGAGGCCTGGATCTGTACTGGAAATTGAGGTCCTTGAGGCTGGGGAGACGGAAATCGTGGGGCGGGGGCAAGGTGTAGCGGGGGGCAGACGCCATCCAGCAGACGAGACGCTGGCGGACCTGGACGCTGGAGCCTGGCTGGCGGACAAGGCTATTGTGCTCAAAATCTATCCAATCAATCTCTTACCACATGTCCGCCCCGTGCCAGTATTCCTTCTAATAATCATTTCCCGCGCCAGAATCCCGGGCCTCGCCTTCAAATTCCCCAAAAAGCCTATTTCCTCTACAGGTCTCTCTTTATTTTATTTTATTTCATCCAATACATATATTTTCAACTACATTGAATGGCACATTCATGACCATCACCGCCGTCAGCCGCCGTCGCGCCTAAAACGCGAATACACGGCCGCACCCACTCCACCTCGTGTCCCCATCCCCATCGCGGCATGACGCCCACAGTGCGGTCTTTGAACGAAATATTATACCCATACTCGTCCCCCCGACGACGTGATAGGAGACGCAGGAATAGGATCTTTACCATCATCCTCGATGCCCGAGACTGAACTTCCTTCTTGCCTTTCTTCCTAGTCCGGGTGCGACCCGAACGCAAGGTAATCGATGGCCGGCGAACATCTATCCATATCCTTGGAGTTCAGTGCGTGCGTGCGAGTAACAGCCACCCACCATAACAGCCTCGTAGATATCACTGCCGGCAGCTGCTGTAAGAAAGGAAAAAAAGTCAACCGAGCACCGAAAAAAGAACGAAGTGTCGGGGAGCGAACAGCGCAAGTCTCTGATGATAGATGCCGGGGAGAAAAAATAGTCAAGAAGACAGCACAAATGCCGGCAGTCTCCACTGTCCATTGTTTGAGAGTCGACAGCCTGGGATCGTGTCGAGTATGGATTTATTAGATGGGGTGGGTGACGCACCTGTACGGAGACGAAAAAAGGGTGGACGGGCCCGGGTTCTCGTTACCATGCTGTAAAACAAAATTCAGTATCCAATTGCAACACCTTCAGCGCTTCAGCGCGCAGCGCCGTGACGCCGTCCGAAGAACGGGCCGTCGTTTTTTTTCGCGGACCCCGCAACCCCGCCCAATGTCATGTCCGTAAATCACCGACGCGAAAATAAACCAAATAACGAGAAAACTTGTGGATCCCAGGTGCACTGCCCCCTACGAAGTTACGGACTCCGGTTGGTATGATAGTTCTAATAGCGTTGCCCCTTCCCGCGGTCGCATTATTGATTGACTGCTTCGTAGTCGTTCTTGATTAATACACTGCGCTTTCCCAGCGCTGGGCCATCATTCCAAAAGAGGGATGAGCTTGATTATGCCCAAAGCGACAAGAGGGACAAAGCTCAAGGGAAAACGACAGAAGGATAGAACGGAAGTGAGAACCCAGAGGGCTGAGCATTGACACCAACAGGAAAAATTGAGCAGACAGGTGGCAGACGCAGCAGCGGAGAACGGAGAGAGCAGCAAGGTCATCAAGATAGTCATGAACCATAGTACACAAAAGCAGTGGCAGTCGATCCACTATCCAGAAGCTCTAGTTCCGCCTAGTGTCGAGTGTCGCAGTCCACCTCAGTCGAGCCCGTCGGCCTCCATCGATATTGAATGTACCGTCTCGTCCCAGTCGTCCCAGTCGTCGTCGCTCGCGGTAGAAGTCCAAGTTCAACATGTGGCGGTGCCATCCACCTGATCCCAGTTCTCGCCAATCTCGCTTCCCAACCTCTCAATCTCACCGGAACTTACCGTCGCCTATCTGACGGAACTTTCCCGATTCGTCCATGAGGCCTGGGCCCCTCGTCTGAGTTACCTCCATTGTCCTCTGCGACGCGAATTCTTTTAACCGATACCGTACATGACTTACCTCCAGCCAGCCAAACTCTATCTTTTTCCTCCGCCAATTCTTTCAATTTATGTTGAGGCAAACAAGTACACCTCGACTCGGATGGCACCTGCCTCCGACCTCAAGTCGGGACAGCATGCGCAGTAACAGCAACTCTATTTTGAAGCTTAATGAGATATCGATAATCCACCTACGCTCACACGCACAGATATGTCGTCCCTGACCTTGACTCTGCCGGCAATTCCACCCGTCCTTGCGCATCGACAATTATAATCGCCCATTTAATTGAATAAATCCCGACTCCATTGCATTGTCCCTCGCTTATTACTTAGCCTGAGAGGCGCCGCGCAAATCGCACTGATTTTTTTTCGGATTGCAGGGGCGCGTTGGTAGGCGCTCATTGGGCCAAGAGCCAAGAAAAAAAAAATCATATTCATTCAAGTCGAACAACTTTGCAATCACTGGTGACGACGTTGGTACACATCCAGGCCCGCTGGCAGGCTGCTGCCAATGATTCCCGCCTCCGCCGATCATTGACTTTTCCCGTACATGTAGGTACATATACAACATACAGGCACCTACAGGTACGTAGGCTAAGGCAAGCTAAACCCAGCCGGTCGAACAATGTCCTCGGTCTCCGCATTTACACCCAGCGGCCGCCGCGTCCGAGCTAAGAACGCGGGAATCAACCTTAAGGCCAGAAGGGAGTAACAAGTATAATATATCTTATCTGCGGATTATCGGATTAACCTCAGCCTGCTCCGGGAAATAACGATCTACATACATTGGCAACAGCCTGAGGGAATTTACGGATTAGGTTTTACAATTACATTCGCGTCAGTCGACGGTAACGGTGACGATGATTCCCCGGATGGGACTGCTTTAGCCTCAAGCAAAGTTCGCACGGTTGGATTTTCGTCCTTTTGCGTCCAGCAGCAAAAGCGTCCACTGGCTATCCTTGCATCCGCTTGTTGAGCCGTAGTGCTGAATAGTTTTTCTCAATCTCTTTCTTTCTTCAAGTTGGTACGCAAAAGATTTGGAGGATCGATGCGGCATGCAGACTCGCATCGTTTTTGTCAATGCCAGAGACAATCTGAGAAACTTTATAGGACCATGGGCGAGGTGGTCAAACAGCGGCCGCTTCATTTATTAATGTCAGCGCATGGAATTTCTGATCTAGTAAGGTTCATCTAACAGGCTGACTCGGACTATGCCCAAGCCGTGCACGCTTAATCTTGCGCCCCGAGTTGGTCGCTTGATAATACACATAGAATATGTGCGTTACATGCTACGGCCCGAGTAACCAATTCGGAGGGCCGACGTTTGCACCGCACGGTAGCTCGATTCAAGTTGAACATGTGGCGGTGCCTAATTCCCACGATCTGCAACTTTTCAATTTTAAAGGTTTTCGAGCCCATAAATGTTCCCAATGTGCAGCAAATTCCCATTTTATTATTAAATTTCGCATGCGTCGCCTGTCATTTCTCTTTGCTTCGAACAAAATTTAACCAATCGTTGGTTTCGTCGAATTTGCCGAGGTTTTCTGGTCTCTTCATTTCTCTCTCTGACCACCTATCTAGCCTTGCAGTTTTGCCTAAGGTTTGCCACTGCTAGAGATCCGAACACCACCAGTTGCTTGGCTTTGTTATAGAAATACACTCCTAAAGTCAAAATGCCATCCATCTTCTCGAGCCCACAGATTGACTCGGAAAGCCTTCGGAACTCGAGGATAATCAAACACAGTGCCGGACAAGGCATCACTGACAAGCCTTCTTTATTCGAGTTACATATCATTGACTTGACTGTCAAAGTAGGACTCCAAGTTTTTACCGATGGAGAAAAGTTCTCACCGCTGCAATGGAATTGCATCCCGCGATATTTTCAATTGCCTATAAGTCAACGGGGCCGCGCTGGAATAAACCTATCTACCTGCCACGTTTGAATTCCGGAGCACAGAGTGACGGCAGCCCGACCAGCGCCAATCCATCACCGGCTCGAATCATCTCCACAATTCAGACAGATTCCATTGTGCTTACTTCCGTGCATTCACACACCCGCGCCGATCGCACACAGAATCCGATTCCGCAGGGACAGGATGATAGGTTTCAATCGCGGATGCTCACCGTAATACGTGATCCATGTTGGGCCCCAGCTCCGGGTAATCATTGTCGTTTTGGGACGCGGGTCGCACGGTTCAACAATGGGATCGAAGTCGCCACCAGTCGCCCAATCGTGGCGTAATATCGCAGGGCTGGAAGGGGAAAGGATTATAGATGAATAGTTGAAGGGATAGCATCGTTTCCCGGAGAGGAAGCTTGCACCGTTGAGTGTTTCGTTCAACCAAACAAAACGTGTAGTCAGCGCATGCATCAAATACCAGCAAACTCGGACGCTTGATGGAGGGATTGAACAACTTGAGGAGATGTCTCCCAATTAAAGTCAACAATCAACACGATAATCGACGACTCCGAGTTGGAATTCAATTGCAAATTGTACAAGGTAACAAAGACAATCCAGAGACACTGATTGTTTATACACGACTCTGCGTTTGCGCTGACCATCAGTCACGAACTGAACCCAACACATCGAAATTACCTTATTCTCCATCTTCTTATTTCTTCACTTGGTGCCCAGACGACGACGTATAGGTCGAGGACCCGCTCCCGTTGTTGTAATACGTCGACCCGTTAGAGTTGCTGTAGTAGTACGAACCATCGCTGAGGAGGATTCAGTATCTAGATCCATAGCGATCTGGATGGCTCACTTGTTGGAATAGTGGTACCCGCCGCCCGCGCTCGACTCGCGGTGGCAGTAGTGGTTGCCCTGAACAAAGATAAGGGACAAGCGTCGCCCTCAAGGCCGTCGTTTATTAGTTCAACACAAACCTGCGAGTTGGTACCGCTGCTCGTAATCGTGTAGTCCGTACCCTGCGAGCCCGAGTTGCTGCTAGCGTTGATGTGATTAGAGCTCATGATGGTGGTAGTCAGAAAGAGACGAATGCGCTTCCGAAGATTGGTTTTGAGAGCCGAATTGGAAATGCGGTGATTGCCGAGGCGGGGTTTCAATGCTCTTCCTTTAATCACACTCGCACTGTAAAGGCTGAGAAGCTTTCCGAGACTTCAAGTGGAAATACTGTAGCTGCGGAGTTGTTCATGAATAACGTTGAATTCTCCCTTGTCTTGGGCTGTCGCCAACTGTTTTCGTGCCCAAACGTCGACCGTCCAAATGGTTTTCCGTGTACTATCGTACTGGAGGTTTCTTTCTTGGCCGTCGAACTCACTCTATGTTTGACCTCAACGGTCCTTCGGAAACTTGCCTGGCGGGCCCCGGGCCATTGCCAAAACAGTACAAAAAGAGCCAATTGCACATTCTTCTGGATATCGCCTCCGGATCCGCGCGTCGTTTTGAGGATTCCCCATCTCAAAGCCTCCTCTAGATGTCATACTCCAGTTACCATATTCCGACGCCGACTCTTCCATTCTGGTCGTAAGCGATAGAAACTCAAATCCAACCTCAATAACTTGAAGCTCTGGATCAGTTTTGCGCTCTGTCTGACTTTAAACCCTAATCTATCTCCATCTTCTAACGTCGATTCCCATGCTGGTCGTATGCGACAGAATCTTAAAGTTTGGGATCTACCTACACCCTAAATCTCCTTCGCTGGCGGACTTGTGTATCCACCGGGTGGTCCGTAAGCACATGTGCGACATACATAACGCACTTCCAGACCGGTTTCTCCTGTCTGGGCCCTGGATGTATCCTCAAATCCCAACGCCGCGGCTAAATTGAGACCAATATATTCTAGCAAAATGTGTCCCGGACATCGCCCCCTGTTTTGATTCCTCCGCCGCATCTTACGTTGATTTTCAGCGCTAGACTGACTGGTCCTAAAAGGAAGTTCACTATTTCTAGCCAGAAAGCGCGGAGGTTCGTCATTTAATTCATTTCGGCGTATCAAATTTGGGACCAGGAATTACCCACTCGATAGACATCGGGCCAGGCCGACTACATGACTTGACATGCTACACGCACGGCTTCGTGTGCTCCGTCTCTCTTTTCTGTTGGCACCCTATATCATTTCCAGAGCAAGCCCCCAGCGTGCATCCTGTTCGGCTGTTCGGGCAGTTACATATGGCCACTCTATGCCAGCGTTCCCTATGCTAAATGTTTACCAGCACGGACAATCCTTTGAATGGAGCGTTCTGAGGCACGCCCACCGGGGTCCAGACTTCCTTACTCGGACGCTGATATGCTGAACAGCAGCAATATATTCACGGCCACGTAGCCTCGGAAAAATTAAATCAGAGAACTCAACCTTGACACTTGTTCCAGACATTCAGTCCGCAGATGTCTAACCTGTGCCCATCCGCTCTACAGAAGCAAAACTAACCGCAATAGCGAATTAGAGCCATATTCGGATGTGCTAGGCTGTGAAAAGTTGAGATCTATTTCTTTTTTGCCTTCGATCTTTTGCATTGCCTCTGTATTGCAGGATTTCGGAGAAATACAAAATTTGATACATTGGTTTGTAGACATTGCGTTCGCAAAGAGGACATACGAGTTCTAAATTTGTGGTGCCTGACCAATCCACAACCCCTATCTAGAGTATTCAAACGAGGGGCCGATTTTAACTCGGAGAGTAGCCCAAAGAACGCCGGATGGTCGAATGAGTGGGTAGCTTCCGGGGGTATGGATTCTTTAGTGACAGTACATATCCTAAACGAAGCTTACATTAGAGAAGGCTCGACAATTTGACGCTACACCGCTGCTAATCGGGGCACCAAGCGAGTTTTCAAGTTTTGGTGTAATACTTGGGGGGCCGCCCGTTACAGTCTCAAACTAGGCAGCGTAACACTAAGAATTACGTACCTTTGAGGCTTCCGACTGGGCCTCAAATTTATACAAGCATAGTAGGGCATCCTGCCCACAAAAACTTTTGTGCGAAAACTCCTGTGGAGCCCTCAAAATTGCGATCTTTGTGGCCGCATTTCACAGCCTCAGATCCCGACTTCGCAGTGCTGGCATATGACAATTTCGTTGCATTGGGGGGTTTCAGCGTCCCTTATTACAGATATGCAGGTTGAACTACCAAAAAGCATACCCCAGCACTACAACGACGACGTCGCGTTGTTGCGCTTCTACGTTACAACAAAGCGAGGTACGAGCTCAAAAATTGTTGTAGCGTCTGTTTATAAGAGACTACGTTATTTGGGCATATTTGGGGTGCCGGAAAGATTTGCCTTGTTCTCAAGAACCACTCAATGTTGCTCCCAAAGGTAAATTGTGCCATGGACGAGATATCAATCCGATCCAGAATAGAATTTGGACCGAGTGATTTGCGTGAGCCCTGGCTCAAATATCCATGAAAGAGTCTGATCGCTGCGCTTCGTAGTTTGAGACTGTATCTCAAACAAACTCGTCGGTCTCTCGATAACAGTCCACTGTAAAGGTCAACGCCGGATAATGATCGACTAGGCACGAGTAGCAGAATGCGTTTCGGACCGACGAGTAATATGGGTGTGATAGACTAATATTCCGCGCTATTGTCGAGACGCAAGCTCTATATCAAATTCGTACACCGAAAATGAACCGTGAGAACATTGTTCCTTCTACACATTCCCTAGACCGGGCTTTAGGTTGCCATAGATATCGCAGGGAGCGAAGGCCCAGGCATCGTTGTGTCGCCAAGAAAAACCATACTGTGTCGCCCATAAAATTGGTTTCGGCAAAGGCGGCCAACTAGGTCATTGTGAGCAGAAAGAAATGTTCGGAAAGTTTGGGAAGCGTACTAAGGAGCGGTAGACTTGTCGTGGCACAACAAGCCCATGGGTAGCGTCGTGACAAAAGACACATCCTTCAGGATGATTTTCATGAGCTGGGCTTCCATGTCCTTGAGGTCTTTCTCGGTGAATGCTGCGCGCAAGCGACCCGATTCGAGGGTTGGAATTTCCTGATAGGTAGGTAGAAAGCGTAAAAGAATACAATAGATGCAGGACAGTCCAACATACCTCGGCAAGGTGCAGTACAAGGGCATCGGCAAACCCATTGAGTTTCTCGATTACTGTTTTCCCGCTGTATGTTGTGGTACCAGCATGCACCTTCTTGAAATATGATTCTAGGTCGTTGAGACCATCCATAAATGCATGGTGTTGGTCGATATTGTTATCCATTGCATGCTCGCCCAATTTCTCATTATATATCGGGAACAGGAATGTTTCTTCGATATGGTGGTGGTGATGAACCATCTCCACTTGCAAATAATTTGCATGAGTTATTCAGAAAATGGTGTGCACATACGTATGACATGCAGAAGAAAGCAAAGGCTTTGACTTGGTCGTCCCGTATTCCCTCAGCCTGCGCATGGATAGCGTTGAGCCCTCGAATAAAGCCGTTGTGAGCTAAAGACATCTCACTGCAAACATTAATCCACTGTTCGGTTCCTCATTCGACACAATACATACATGGATTGGTTGTCGAATGGATCCTTCCAGTTGCCGGGTGGGCGCGCTATGTCGTTCAACATTAACCCAAGCCTTCGCGAAGTACGAATGACGTACGAATGGAAGAATAGGGAAAAGGCATTACAGAAGATGGAGAGGACCAAAGGAACGGCCATTTCTGACCCGCGGGCGGCTTTATAGTGCGGACATCAAGCGGACGGCCATTTCTACACTGCGGGCGGCTTTTATAGTGCGTACAGCAAGCGAATACTATAGCTCCAGGGGTCGGTTTCGTACAAAACAAAACAGAGCACTGCAATTGGTCGCGCACAGCTGGCGGCGGCCGTGCCGCTACCCGTGATCGCCGAGATGTTGCACCTTGCGGGGTAAGGGCCTGGGGGCGTAACCTCATCACGTCAGACAAGAAATTAAAAAAATGCATATTGAATGTAAGTGGTACAAAATGAAAGTGTCTTTCTAAGCGGTGGGAACCGGCGCGTCATTCCCAAGTCCGGGCTTGACAACACCATAGGCATCGCAGGGTCCGAAGGCCCAGGCGTCCCTGTGAACCATGAACAGACCGTATTGCACGACCCACAGGATCGGCTTGGGCAAAGGCGGGAAACTAACAGATAATCAGCGACGGCGGAGAGCATAAAGATCAGTGCGTACTAGGGAGCGGTGGATTTGTCGTGGCAGATCAGACCCATAGGAAGCGTTGTTACAAGCGAAACTTCCTTCATGATTCGCTTGCCCAAAGAAGCTTCCAGATCGTGGAGCTCTTTCTCGGTGAACGCAGCGCGCATCTTACTCGACTCTAGCGTCGGAATTTCCTGCGGGAGCTGTATAAGTACTAGGACCGGGAGAAATGACACTACATACGTCACGCAAGTGCTCAATAAGCGTATCAGCAAAGCTATCTAGCTTCGCGACGACAGTTTTTCCACTGTAGTTGCAGAGCCGTCTTGCACTTGCTTGAGGTATGTTTCGAGGTCGGTGAGTCCATCCATAAATGCGTGGTGTTGCTCGACGTTGTGATCCATAGAATGCTCGCCCAGCTTTGTCTCGAAGAAGGGGAACAGTAAAGTTTCTTCAATATGATGATGGTGGTGGAGCATCCCCAACTAAAAGATAATCGTTTCTGAAACTGGCTATAGCGGCTGAGGTGGACATACGAAGGAAATGCAGAAAAAGGTGAAGGGCTTCACTTGTTCTTCCTTGATGCCCTCAGCCTGAGCATAGATGGCATTAATACCTCTTATGAACATGTTGTGCGAGATGCTCATGTCGCTGTAGCAATTGTTCAATATTCGGGCAGAGGAGTGGCGCATTGGATCGACATACATAGCTTGGTTGTCGAATATGTCCTTCCAGTCACCCGGAGGGCGCGCTAACGAAGCATCGGCAACCGAACTGAAAAAATGAGAGATTCCCTACCGATGAGGGGGAATGGGTAAGGCATGGTGGAGGTAAGAACAAGAAGGCCTAAGACCCAGGGCTGGATTATGCAGCTAAACACCAGGCGTTTGACTGCGTTTGATGCGTTGATGCCGGTGTCGCAGAGATGATCACTGTCCGCCAATCACAATCAGTTTATTTAAGGTTACTAAGCCATGCTAATCTCCGTAACTCCGTTTGCATCGTTGCACACCGTCGCAAGCTACAGTCGCGTCGCAGCTTGCCATGATGGAGTAAATTGCCAAACCAGAGAGCAACATTAAAGCCCTAACCTAGCTACACAGTATTTGAACAAACCTAAATGCGAGGCTTCTTTTGATGCTTTTCGGCTGTGCATCATCATATCAATCAAACGACACGAGAAATTGAGTCGAAATGGACATATGGACATAGACAATCTCTATCATTCAAATTGTTACACGGAGCAGGCAGGACTCCGCATGAAAAGACTGATAGGAAATCCGTAGACAGGCTTCGGTCCTTCTCGGTCAAGATTTAGATGCATAAATCATCATGCGGGTAGATTATTACGCCGATTAGAAAGTGAGGCTGACCGAGTGCTGACTGGCATTGACTCAAGCACAGGGACATAAGCAGGTTTCGATGCAACAAAGTCTTAAGAGGTCGGATTCTCCGTCGGAAGAGATCTGCAACGGTTCAAGACCATTGGGGAATGTCAGCCCTCAAGCGACTGAGCTCCACGAAAAGGAAAGAAATAGTAGCACTAACACCTTTGAATAGGCAGCCAGAAAGGGCGGCGGAGCAAGGAGGCGTATAGTCGAAAGGGAAGCTAACTCTGCACTAGGGCCTGTTATGCGCGTACCTCAGGGTTTTATTTTGTGGTTATTGAGATGAGCTTCAGCAGGCTGCAACCCAGTGGACACTCAGCCGAAGATTGGCTGAAGAGATGTTCGAGTTAAGAGTATGCCGGAGAGAATTTGGCCAAGTTGATTCAACCGCCGGCAACGGCCGGTCGGAGTTCAAACAGCTCAAAAGTCAACATGTTTATCTGCAGGATACGCGAATATTTCAACTTGGGATAACGGCGCAACGGTCATAATTCCCTAAACGAAATCAGAAGAAGCTTTTGCGCGAACTGAATACATCACTGACCGTTTTGGTTGGCACCCCACCATTGCGGGAAGAGGTGGGAGTCTCCAGAAGCACCTTGCACCGCGAAGGAGAGGATGAACACCATAACCTGTTTCAACAACCAAAGTTAGAATTGTTTAAACGTCTGGTTGGAAAACTGATCACCTGCCGTCGAATGCTTCAAAAAAAAGTCATTTAGCTGTCACACACGCATTTTCGGATACTAAATACGAACCCGCCGCTAGGATATAGTTATATTTGGTGAACCACCTCGGGTACCGGGTTCTCAGCCACCACTGCGACACGTAGGCAATCGAGAAGTACGTGAAGATGGAGGAATTGATTCCGACGCAGAGCCAGCCAATGTAATAGCTGACAGTGTTGTTAGCAAGGTGTATAGCAGCGTTTGGAATAAGAAACATACCAGACAACAGGTGTGTACAGATAATCCGTGCGCAATTTTGGCCAGAAGCGGTAGACAACCCAGAAAGGAACAGGTACAAAGAGGCCAACAACATACGCCTACGCGACCCATTGGTAACGTTGATTGACTGCGAACAGCTGGTGTCTACCGGACGCCTTTAGTTGGATGCCAGGGCAGTAAACCAAACTTACCTCAAACCACCCCAGGCAACGGCCTGTGAGTTGTATTGTTGAGGCTGTTGTCCGCTCCAGATATTTGTGCCTTCCACACTCAAGAGAATCGCGCGTTGGTTATCGATGATGGAATTCATTAGCACTGCGTATACTGAGTAACGAATGAGTTAAAAATGTTTGAGTCTCGAACCAAAGTTCAACACAGCCCTGTGCAAGCGTGATTGGCCATTCAAGGTTCAACCAAAAATCAAGCTTGGACGAACCAAACAAGGTCCCAGATATTTGAGCCGTAAAGGCCGCTCTTGGTGGTAATTTGGTGTCTGTTTAACCTTAACTATGATCGGACATCTCGTCTCTGTACCAAACTCACATCGAGCAATCATAAGATCTTTCAGTAAGAGTTGCGCCTGGGTGACCGAATCTAGACCAAATTTTCAACAAAAATAAAATTGCAATGAAGTTTACGCACTATAATGAATTATATAACTGAAGAGGACGAAAAACATGTTGGCCACAGGTTTTCCTGGGTGGATAAACCCGCCAATCATCTATATTGGGTTAGAACGTCGAAAGAAAAAAAAGGTTATTCTCGTGTACCTGAACAAATGGCTGGATGATGAATTGAAGTCCAGTGATGGCATACAGTGATCCAAAGAACACAGTAGAAATTGTTCCAAGAATCAGTGCTCTGAACAGGCCCCACCTTTGGGAGTAAATTCAATGGGGCGCGGTAGGTTCACCGGGAATAACGCACCAAGGCAGGGTCGAGTCGGTTTTGTAAATAATGACTTATCGCGTATCACAGGGTTGAGGCGGTTTCGCAAATGACCAGAGCAACTGACCAGGGCAATAATGATGGATACTATGAGCGTGGCAAAATACCAGCTGTTCGGAGCGTCTGGATACTGCACAGTTCGTTCATGAGTATGGTCGTATTGTGAGTTCTATTAGGAGGCGAACCTTCAGCATCTCCCTGTAGTGTGGGTCGATATCTTCCATATCATCCTTAGGTCTCGCGCATGCCGTTGTCTTTCCAGAACTCCCAATTAAAACTGGCCCAAGTCTGTTTCAAAGCCGACGGGACCATCCAGCTCCAAGCGCCTCTCAGATCGTCTCTGTTTCATAGCAAAAGGTGCGTAAATGTGGTCGCCATGCCCTATAAGAAGATAAGAACAGAATCACGACCGTAATGGATCCCGACTTTCCAAATTCGTTGTAAGGAGTTGAACTACCCAAGTTGATGCATAGTACGGCTCAAGAGTGAATTAGAGCGATAGGATGAATGAACGAACGACTCACTAGTCCTTGCTCAGCCACCAAAGTCGGGTCGACTTCAAAGTTGTCGTTCAGTATAAGGAGCTGGTCGTACTCGGAGCCGTTCGCATAAAACAACGTTTGAGAAAGCTACAAAATTCTGATTTTCCGCATCTCAAAGAAAAATGGTTGAACATACGAATGGGGCATTCCAAATGTTGTTGTAGTAGACAGCGATAAAAACAACCCTGGGGCGTGTTAATGTTGTACTACTTATATGGCTCGAACTGTAACTCACATGCAGAGGAGGTATCCAAAGAGAGAACGACCTAAAGGTACTGTACTATTTCGACCAAATGTTCAGGTGACGGGTGACACCCCAAATTTCCGAGGTCTTTCAAAACCGCCTTAATTCAACAGAAAATTTATCGGCCATCTCGGCGAGCAAAAAATCCGAAATCTGTGAACATTTGGTCGAAATAGTACAGTAGTGACCGGGGCCTGGTAGCCCCAGGTTCATGGCCCAGGTTGTTGTTAAATTTTGGTATTAGCGCAGTGGCACAATAGCTTAAAGGGAAATCAAACTCTGGATGCTACTAACGGGCAAGTCATCAAAATTCTTACCACATAAGTAGCCTCATCTGCCCGACTAGTGCTTGCATTAAGATTTGCCGTCCCCGCGGAGACTGGTGAAGAGTCTAGTCTCGATAAGTTGAACTAGACTTGGCACTACTACGGGGATGAACACTTGAAAGCAGAAGAAGAAAATTTGCCGACAAAGTAAGCCCACGACCCAACCCGACCCGTTTCAAACCGTGAGTGGAAGTCCGTCCGACATGAACTCGATAAATTCTCCGTCAAAGTAGCCAAGTAGACTTCGAGTGAGGAAGTCTCCTCTATCCATTCTCACAATCTTTGGACAAGTCCTGGATTCACTCGGCATTTAACCAGTGAAAATAACCTGAGGCTGTTCTGACCTTAGTTACTAGGATCATGACATCACGATAAACGACCGTACTCGGGGTCGTGGTCGCAAAGTCCTCCAGAAAAAATTGAGAAACAATTCGGCTAAAGACAACGAATCGGTTTGCGTAGTGAGTCAGAGGTCCAAGTTAAGTTCAACTCCAATTAAAATCACGGTACTGTGAGCTGTCACAGGGGTTGTCACGTTCCGATCGCAAGATCAATTCATACTGATTTCATCAAAACCGATCGAACGTCACTCTCTCAACTCTTGAGCGATTCATTGTTCTATTCAAGCTCAGCTGCGCTGGCGGCATCGTGGTTCGTTTAGATTTGACTCCCGTTTCTCACCATTAATGCATCATTTCCCAGCAGATTTTTTCTTCGATGGCGGACGTTCTGCAACTTTGTTTCCACTGTCCAACCTGCGACCGTCGGGGCGAGGGGTCATAGCGTTTGTGCAAATATATGATAGCCCGACTCCGGTCCTCCTGGCATGATGCGCGAGCCTGCGCCAATTGTCTATTTAATAATCCTATTTAATCGCAGTACACGGCACAGTCGGCACTGTATTGTCTTCGTCTAAGTATAGCCGACGGGGTAACCGACTTTCTCCATTTGGAGTTTGACGATCGCTCGAGACAATAAGACACAAAAAGCCACACTTAAGGCCCAGCATGCCGCGACGAGGCTCTCTGCGACACCCTCTCTTTGTTCCTCCGTCCCCATCTCACTGGCGCTACCCCTCCGTCCTCTTTTCTTTTTTTTTTTACCGCTGTCGAACCGTCCGTGCTCGTCCACGACAGCTACAACGGCCAAAATCCGGTCTAGCGAGCCTTTTCTTCGCAGTAAAAGCTGCTATATATAGGAAAACGTTTCCCTATCTCTATCTGGTGTCCCCCCAACCCAGCCATTGACCAAGATGCTTCCAAATGTGCGCAAACTTCAACAGTCCTCGTCTGCTGCTAATTTCCTCCCAGAATGTTCCTGGACAAGTGGACGGCCCAGCGTCTCCGGATGTACGTACGGATCTAAATAATGAGTTCCCATCTCACCCTTGTGCGTTTAGAATTGGAAGAGGGCTGTTTATCGTTTGCCCCCATCTCGATTTACGGTCGAGATGCTCCCTCCAGTTAAGCTGGGTAAGCTCCAACGCTCTGCGTACAGAATATCTCTTGAACGGTTTTAGGTGGAAACTATAACTTTCATATGCGAGTCTGCCCTATCGCCCGTAGCGATCGCGCCTCCGTATCTTCCAAAGGCTCCAACACGGAGTATGAGATCCTACGTCGTTGGGATGACTGCCTTATATTCCAGGACACGCTGGAGAGAGAATATTCTCGCTTGGCTGTGTCTAAACGCCAGCGTCTCCTCGCGGGAAAAGGAGTGAGGAAGAATGGCGTTTATCTGCACTCCGACCGGGCCTCTTCTTGGGAGTCATTGCCTCCTGGCCCTGAGCCTGACTCTGTCGCTCAGAATATCCACGATCTCGTCCCCCGACTGACGAAAAAAGGCACCATGTTTCGTGCCAGTCAAGCCACGACAGACCAACGACAGGCCGAGCTGACGGCCTTTATTACCTCTCTTTTCAAGGAAGACGTCCCCACATTGCTTGAGGACTTCCGGAAGGACCGTATTGTGACGGACTTCTTTGGATTTTGGCGGAGAGACCAAGACATTCAAAAGACCTCCAACAAATCTCCCTCGAAGCCACGAAGCTCTGTTTCCAGCAGCGTTTTCTCCACCTACTTTTCCGCCGCCGGTGATTCTGGCGAAGATGTCACTCGTCGCGCGCGCGCTCTTTCCTCGGCGTCGTCCGACTCTTCTTCCGCCCTATCTTCCGGGAGTGCAAGAAGTTCCATTAACGTTCAGATCACATTGGACGACAAACCTCTGGCCTTGGCCACAATCCTCATCAAGGCGCCGACAATCTTGAGCCCCTCCAGGAGGGCTCTGAGCTCGCTCGCAAGGGAAGCCGCGGTGGTTTTCTATCGTCTGTCGCAAAGAGGATGCGAAAGACCCCAGTTGACGACTCTGTGGGAATGCGGGATCGTCAATCTTTGGACGAGCAACCCGCCCGCCCGATTCCAGGGCATCTAACGCGACGACCAGTATGTGCTGCAGTATAAACCCAGATCACTTACTCACAGAACTTGCAGTAAATCGGGCCATCGCGAATCGTGGCAGACGACAGCGTCTGGGATGACCTTCATCAACGATCTCATCTGACTCTTCCGAACGAGCTAGACGATGAGGACTCCCGCCGATCTCGGATGTCCATGGCCAGTATAGCTACATTCCGGACCGAGGTTTCGTGCGAAGGTATAATGCCGCGATACTATATCCCAGAGCCCAATCCGGCGAGGTTGTCCACGGCGAGTTTATGACTGATGTCTCGGCTGATGCTATCATGCCTCGCTCGCCTGGTCGTCCAGGACTCACGAGCCACCATATCCCGTGAGCATCGCAGGACATCTTCAATCATGTCCGACGGCGAAAGCGTTATTGATGAATACTTTTATGGTGAATACCTCTCGCCTTCGCTCTCCTCTACTTGTTTACTTACCACCGTCACAGACGCGTTTCCCCGGCCGTGTTCCTTCATACCGGAGGTACCTCTACAAAGCCGTCCCGAAACGCCTGTTGGTCCCATAAAGCCACAGTCTCCGGTTTCGTCGTCTACTCCTGGCGAATCCGTTAATTCGCCAAACAAGCCTTCGATAACCGAGGCTGCTGAGATACCGCTCCCTACTTCTCCATTGCAAAGCCCCCTTCCTTCGCCTCCCATTTCCCCCAAGGTCTCCGACTTCAAGTCTCCAAAATCCCCCTCTTTGAATACCGCTCCCGACTCCCCGAGAACTCCCGTCGCCAATTTCTACCCGCGGAAGGAGTTCTTGAGGGCGCGTTCGCCCTCTCCAAATGGCTCTATAGCGTCGGCGTCCATGTCTATCATGTCCGACTCCACCATGCACTCCTCATTTTCCGACTCGACGGGCAGCACCATCACTCCTTCTGTCTACTCTTTCTATTCCGCGAGATCCACCCTTTCCACGACCACGACCTCGTCGTCCTCCGCGCCATCCCCGCTCGTCATCAAGGCCGCGCACAAGAACTCCATCATCCTTCTGCGGGGCGATGAGGATCTCTCGCTCACGAGATGCGGTGGCGCCTGCGCGAGAAATTCCTCGGCCAGGAGGGCATAGCCCTCTCGGAGACGTTTACGCTCGCGTACATGATTCCCGCCACACCCGGCAAGATGTCGGTCGGGCAAACCCGCAACCGCTCCAACTCCTTGTCGTCCACCGGCGCACTCGCGACACCGCCCTGACGGAGATGATCTCCACCGAGGACGAGTGGGCCCGACTGAGATCGTCGTTGGATGGCGCCAAACTCACCCTTCGAGTGATAGACTCTTCACGAATTTAAATGCATGCGAACGAGATCATTTTATCATACCCTTCACGATTTTCGATTTCCCCCGTCTTTTTAGGTAGATGGATGTATGTGTAGCTTCCACCCTGTATATTTATACCTTTCGATGTTTTTTACACTTACTTTACTCGAATGACGATAACGTTCCGAATGAAACTTTTCCCGTGATGCGAATATGTTACAAACGATATGCTAAGCGCCAACCTGGACCTGCGAGGACATCATCCTCACAGGGGAGGACGACATCTGTGTATTTGGAAGCGCAGAGGCCGCGCCGGACGGCAGCGGCGATCTCGTCCAATCGGGCAGGACGATATGACCACGTTCAGCGTCCATGGACACATCCATGCTCCCATCCCCATCACGATTCGCTTCGGCCATATCCCACTGCTCACGGTTCACCTCCACGCCGCCAGTCTTGAGGGATCTGGAGGAATAAAATTAATAAATATACCAAGAAGTCGCGACGTCCAGCTCACCCTGCCAATGACCCGCCGACCCAGGCCATAGTTGCGGGCGAGAAAGCTGGAGCCTTGCCAGCATTTGCCTTAGCTCGTGAGGTGGTCGCTGGTGGAGGGCTCGGGTTGTTCAAAATGGCAAAATAGGGAAGCAGTGGTCGCAGGGACGCGTATGGGTCGTACGCCGGAAGGGCCGGTCTATCTGGTCTATCCGATCGTGAAGGATTTCGGGATGGAGTTGGCGGCGGCCCAACCGCACGGACGAGCTCATGCTGCAGTCGCGGGATGAATCCTGGTAGCATAGATGTCCCGCCGACGACCAGAATAGAAGATGCGAGGGTTTTTCGAAGATCCACAGGGACCTGGAGCGTGTCAGAGGTGCACCGCCGTATGAACAGCTGTTTGTTTACCTTTAAAAGAGCATCGAGAATGACTTCAGCCACGCTGCTTTCATCGACGTCTCCGCCTTCAAATAGCACTTCTGCAGTGCGTTCTCGTACCCAACCGGGAATGATCAAGGTACCCCTACCGGTGCCCGTCTGTTGCGACACTGGCGGGACCACACGCATTTGAAGCTCTGTAGCTGTTGAATGCCGCTTGTATAATGTCGCAAGCCCCTGCAGATGGCCTTCACCGCGGGGGTTATCGGCTGCAGGTACACGTGGGTTCGATATGATGGAGAACTCGGATGATGCTCGATGGGAGGAGAAGTTGCTTTCTCGCCCAGCAAGTGAGAAGTCGGATTCGGATTGCGTGGAATCGCTTGGAGGGAGATCGGCCTCCGAAGACTCGTCGCCTGGTGTTACGTCCCTGGTGTCGCTGGGAGAGGAACCCAGAGCATCTCCAACAAAGCAACACCGAGCCTTTATTTCCTCCACAACTGAATCTGTTAAGACTTCTTGAGGTACACGCATTGATCGATTGGCAGCAGGGATATTGGCTGCTGCGCTGAGTGATGTTGGCGGGGGTAAGTAGGTGCCGAAAAGAAGTAGGAGAGCGCGGAGGTGAGACGTTAGTCGGGCCCCAGCTAACGGAGTAGTTCGTAGATGAGGAAATAGAGGTCTTGCTGCGAATATCTACAGGAAGTCAGAATAATCCGGGCAAAAGCAGGCGCGACACTCACAGGAAGTGCTACAGACTCTAGATGCCCACAATCCACGACGAGTCCCGTTATTCGCCCTACAGCAAGCAACGAGAGTAAATGGCTGGATGCGAACGACACCGAGGGCACCTTCGATTCAAGTCAATGTCGGAACCAAAGCGTCAGAGAAATACTTACCTGAAGGTTCTCAAACAAAATACGCGTCATCATGTCTTTGATATACAACGGTAGCAGGGGATGCTCGACAAGAATGACCTTTCGCGCCTTTGGGTCCGTCAGAAGTGAACTTTCACAAAACAGTTCAATCTCTCGTTACCCGGAGAAAGGTCAACTCACTCATGGAATACAGATCTCAAGCACTTTTCAAGTTTGACCTCGAGAATTCTTTCCTCTTCAGCTTCCTCTGCAGGGTTTGCAGCTCTACTGAGATTCCACAGCGGGGGCTCACTCGGACCGCCTGCATAGAACACGTCCCTGGGTCGGCCTTCGCCGCTGAAGCCAACCTTCCAGATACGGGAGCCCGCGTCGATGATAACTCGGTCTTCGACGCCATACAGCGAGTGTCTCCGAGTTGTGCCATAATGGGGAGAGGATTGGACCGCGCTGGTAGAAGCTACTCGCGCAACTGTTGGCGTCTTCGGGTCGAAAGAGGTCTTGCCTTGAGGCGTACTAGGTACAGCAGACATCTAAGCTAGAAATTCCACTCGAAATGGAAAACGAGACGAGACGCGTCGTGCTGAAGTGACAAATACGCATAAATAATTCGTCTCCAGATTTAAATAATTAAATCTAATACGCTACAGTATCTGGGCTATCGCTATCTATCAGAACAAACGCTAGCTGGTCAGTGGACCAGAGGTTAAGCTATACTGAAGAGAGTTATTCCCACCGATTCCGCCAAACTCGCGCTTCGGCTAGGATAGACGCGCAAAGAATACCATGATGGCAAGAGCCCACTGCTCAAACTGTTCCTTCGACATGAAGAGCAGAGCTTGCGAAAGAACGGCCTTTATTATCTGGGCGGCCATTCCCTGTCGATTGGTCGGTAAGAATTGGAACCAAAGAAACTACAAGAAAAAAAACTGACCCGATACCATCCTAGTATGCCTTCTCTTTGCAGCACTTGCGCCAGAATATCAATCGCTCCCGGATGTTTAAGCTTAGAGTGGTCGTGATGCGGTTGGTGTGCAACAGGAAGTTCAATGTGTTCGACTTTAGCCTCGTCCTCGTCCGCCGTACGTGTTTGAATCCGCACTTTGGCCATAATGTACGGGTAGGTCACCTTGAAACGCGTTAATTCAAGGCAAAAGGAATAATCAAGTCCGAAGTACGCACAACTGTAGCCAGTATTTTGCTAAGTGCACCGACGACGAAAGATAATCCAGGTGTAATCTTGTCGTTAGATCCTGCCTTGACCTGCGCAGCAATAAGCAGACCCTTGACGCGCTCAAACACGCCGTAGGTGATGGCAGGATTGACAGTGAGGACAAGGCCGGGCTTAATGCCAAGCCACAATCCACCGACGCCCTCCTCGTCGATAATCTCACGAGCAACGCCAAGGAAAGAATCATCTCCGACAGCTGCCTCCGCGGTTGTTGGTTTTTCCCGCCCGACCTGCTGACGAGTCGCGATAACAGACACCGGGATAGTGAATATTTGGGCAAGTCCGCCAGCAATCGCTCCAATTAATAATTCAGCGGCCGTTGAGAGCGCAGGCAATGCGGAGCCGGGTGGAAGCTTGCGCATTAATCGATTAATGTATGAATTCCGCACGAAAGAATAGAAGAAAAAGTAGGCGTATTCTGCGATTCTCTTAGCGCACAAACCCCTGGGAAAGAGAGAATACATACGCATTGAGAATGTGTTGAGCATGGTTGCCCAGAACCCACGATAAAACCCGAATACTCCCTCATTTTTAAATATCCGTAACAGAACAGCGAGCATCGAAAGTTCATCCTTGCTCTGCCTTTCGAAGCCTGAATCTTTGTCTTTGCCCTGGAAATGGATATGAGGCCCAGATTAAACAGAAACGGATAGAATTCATACACATCTAAGGATAAACAACGCTTTGTGACTATCAGGACTGAAACATCTCGGCAGAACAAGTAGTACTTACGCCGTACTGAAACAACCTCCCAGAGCACCCGCCAACGCGGCGCCAAAGGGCGTCAACTTAATCGGAATAGCCTTGGACTGAACGGACATGGTGAGGAGGAAGAGTCGCAGTCCAGGCGAGATATATGGTTCCGGCGCCGGTGGGATTTAAGACCCTCACTTTCACGTGAATCATTTTTTGATCGGGGTAATAGCATCCTCCGGATTCAACAGCGTCAATAAGACCGATGTCTAACCCGAACTTTCCGCAGAATCTTGACATACGACCGTCGGTGCCCTTAGGAGGCTTGGAATCCGAAAATTTTGATTTTATCCACCAGCAGGAAGCCATACGCGTTTTTGGCATTGCTGGCAAAGTTTGGGAAGTCGACGCGTTCTAATCTGGGTTCATTTCAATAATTCTAGGTCGTTCAGGGAGGCCGCATATGCGCTCAATACCTACATAAAACCACCAGCTGACCTTGTCTTTGATCCCCCGCTTTTCCCTGGCTCCGATTCCCGAAAGAACGTGAGGGCGATTGAACTTGGCTCTGGAACTGGCATTGTCGCCGCAACGATGGCCACAGAGCTTCGTGAAGACGATGTTATGTTCGTGACTGATCTTCCCGAAGTATTTACTTTCCCTCTCGCGAGCGATCTGGAATAACGAACAGTTCCTCCAGGTGTGTCCGTTACTAGAGCAGAACCTCCGAGCACACACCCACGGTGGTCCTATTCTTGTGAGACCGCTAGCTTGGGGAAATTCACAGCACGCTGTGAGCATCGCGAAAGAGCTAGCAAAATTAACCGCGGCGCAAGATGAACCCTATTTAACACACATCCTATGTAGCGATCTTGTCTATTTTCCGGAACTGTTGGCACCGCTTCTCCGCTCGCTGATCCAACTCTCTTCACCCCCGTTCGTAGCTGCGCACAGCGACGTTACCATTGTCATATCCTACAGAGTCCGCAGTCTTGCAAAAGAAACACCCTTTTGGTCTGCGTTCGGATTATGGTTCGAATTTCTGCCGGTGTTGGTGAAGAAGACAAATCAAGATCTCCCATGGCAGCGGTTTGGGGTCTCTCTTGAAGATCCCACATTTGTTTTTGTGGCACGTCGCCGATCAGAATCGCTCGACTGGCAGTTGCCTTCGAGTGACGAGGATTTAATGCAGGGAATAATGGCTCAAGGAACTCTTTCACCAAAAGGCGATGACACGTTTGAAACTCTGCTGCTCATGTCGCTAGACGGCTCCGACGAGTTATAACGGTACAGTGTCCGAGAATACACTTGAATAAATTATTGAGCTTAACTAGATAATTCGCCGATCCATCCCATCCCATACATCTTACGAAAAACCGTGGTGGTGATCTGTGTATCCATGAGAAACAAATCCGGAGGCAAGACGCGGCAAACTTGCAAAATCGTTGGTTGCCGTTCTCGAGGTAGCCGACTGCCGAATTATAATCGTTCTCTTCCGGCTTTTCGTACCCAGGTGGAGCATACGATCTCGGGGTGACTCCAGGAACGCCCCTAGTTGGTAGTAATGGTGGGTTAGCAGGCCCAATCATAGTCAAGGAGAGATGGACTTCGTTACGAGCGTTACTGGTTCAGAGAGTAACGATTTGCCCGGTTCAATACCGAGCGAGGTGAAACCGGTTATGGAGAAGGGCAAGAGTTCCAGGGTATACTGAGGCGATAAAATGAATGAAATAGTGTGCGGAGGATGGGTGCGGCACTCACCCGAACTGTGAATCGAGGGAAATGGAAACTAGGTTTGATCCCTTTCTTCACATCCAATTCACCGCACATGGTTCTCTTGCCTGGCTCTTTTGCACCTTCCGTCGAAGGCCAAAAATACGCCTGACCAGCACCCGATTGGAAAAAGTTGTTACTTCTTCTCTCCGCCCGCTCTTCCATAGCATCGGATCCTAATGCAATAGAGCGTACAAGGTGCAGCTTTATCGCCTTGGCGGTCGCCAACGTATCTAAAGCATGATCGTCTTCGCTTTTCAGTGTCAATGTGAGCGGCATGGGGGAGCCGATGGTGAACGTGAGCTGTGGGGAGAGGATGAGTGCGAGTTGCGGGTATTTTACGAGGAGATTTTACTGGAGTCGCGATAGCAAGCTAATAACTAGTAGTATCAGCTTCGACAGACCCTTCGCCGGTATTTGACGACGTACTGTGCATTCTACCTCAACTTCTTTTGCTTCGAAGAGTTTACCCTTGAATTTCACGGGCTGGAGAACTTTCCACCCGGCAGGATCCCCTTCTGGACCAATTAATCCGCCTCCTTCCATGTACGCAAGCTTTCGCAACGGAGACGGAGGTTCAGGCTGGGTGAGGGGAAGATAGGCGAAGTTTGTGGTCAAGCTGAATAGTATTTAGTCCCGCAAATTTAGTTCAGGAAGGCGCATACGCCTGGTTAGGTTTGAAAGCACCGCGCTTGACAGTAACCACCGTCCTGTAATCGATGTACGCTGGACTTGCTCGCTCGGTAAAGCTGGGTGGTGCCTCTATCATGAGGCCCTTCGTATCCGCTGGGGACACCTTGACCGGGAGCGTGAAAGAGAACGGCCACGAATATTTGCCTTTCGCGAGTTTCCCGGACTTGTCGTTGCTGGGCGGCCAAAGTCCTTGGTCCAGATTGAGGAAAAGCTGCTCCTCTTGACCTACGGCCGTCGCACCAGCCTGGATCTACAGCAAATTGCCCAATGAATATGTACTCAGAGAGAGCAATAGCGACCGACAGCAACCGACACGGCTTTGAATGATTCGGCCTTGTCGATATCGAGCTCAACCCTGCCAGCAACAGTATCACCCTGCAAGAAATACGGAAGAGAGCCCGCATTGGCAGCGCGGCTTTTGATGAAAATGAGAAGCCACGGCCTGCCCTTTGTCTCCAAGAAATATTTGTGTTCGGTGCGGGACACCCCAGCGGCGGTGGGAGCTGGGGCGCGACTCGTGTAGCCCGGCAATTCGTCCATGGTGAGAGTAGAGGCAGAAAGTCGGCGGGAATGATTGCCGCGGCGGACTGATGCCAAGACCAATTAAAGACGCGTCGCGCGTGGAACGCGTTCACGCGCGTCCATTCTCTTTCCACAAACTTCCACAATCCGTCTGAATCCAATTGTATTCGTGAAGGAATCATCATAAATGCGTTACACGATTAGACCGTGAGGTATGTATGGGTATGTGATACAAAAAGGCGATAGTATGCGTGATAGTAATGCTAGATGCTACAAGGAGATTATCAAGAAAGAGACAGAGGGGCGTGGCGCATGTCCAGACATGGCGCACCAAAGCAAAAGAGAGGAATATTCTCCTATTAGCGTCCCATGCGCGCGGTGGCTGGGGGAGCATAAAAATCGTTGTGTTGTCGTGGGACCGGGAGGGGGCATAAGCGGGGGGAGCGTAAGCCAGAGGACGGGGCCTGAGCGACAAGGTCAATTGATGAGATAGAGAAAAGCAGAGATAGCACTGACTGTCTCGAGCGTGCGTTGTTGTAATTGTAACAGGCTCGGCCAGGATTGGCTGGGAGCTTGAGGGAGTAAATCCGGCCGTTTCAAAGGACGAGACGACAACAGCGTACTAAGAAGGATATATCAATACGGGAATCAAGGAAAAGAACAAAAAGCGACATACCGAAACGGTGAAGCGGCCGATGGAAGATGTGGAGGAGAGATCCTTGGGAAGCTTGATCTCGCCTTCAAGAGAGCGGGAGTACGGGGCGTCAGTCCCATCCGATGATGGCCACAGGACAGCACGGGAGACGTCCTCGAAGGATTCTATCCAGTCGACTTCACGCCTCGATGATGTCGTCGGATTTTGGAATCGAACGCAACGCCGTAAGGTGACCATCGGGGCGGAAGGAGCCGATAACATGTCCAAGGCTTGGCCATCGTTGCTCTCGAGAGTCATCCGACAGGGAATGACGGTGCCGCGAGTGTAGGATAACTGAGGGTGCTGTTAGCAATAGGGCTGCGAATGAGATCAAGTACGACTTACAGGATTTGCGAGAGAAAGCATGCAGTGAACCGCTGCTTGACGTGCCTTGAAAATCGTGCCACGAACGACGGCCGTTGAGCTGGTCTTCCAACCTGCTGGATCGACCTCGGGTCCGGGTAATATAGAGTTTTCACGATACGCGAGCTGGCGAAGCGCCGACGGAGGATCCGGACGAGTACTGGAATATAGCCGAAGCGAGTCTTAATCCTGGAAATGTGCGTAAGCAACCAATCCTTAATTTCGCAGGGATTGACTCGCTGGCTGTCTGCGCGAAGTTTGCCACGGGAGACTAGGACTGAGATCTCGTAGGATACGCTAGCTCGGGTGTGGCGCTCCAAGAAAGTCTCGGGAAGGCGATATAGGGTGTCATCGCCGTTATCTTTGAGGCTCACAGCTTTGGGCAGGGGTATTGAGAAGGGCCAGACGGAAGTACCGAGAAGTTTGGTGGCGGCACCAGAGGATCGACTTTCAGTCTTCGACCATAATGGGAGCGACTGATTAAGGAAGACGTAAGTCTCGTCTACCGAAGATCCTGTAACAATGCGGCCGGTGACCTGATAAAAATTTCAGTGACGAAATCAAGGAGGGAGGAGAAGAAGACCTACAGTGACGGTGACAGACTGGATCGAGTCGCCCTTCTCAGCGGTCAGCTGGAAAGAGCCATTGATGCGCTCCTTCTCAAAGAAGGTCGGCAACGACTTGGCAGATTTTGCGCTGCTCATGAGGGAGAGAGAGGCCCATGGACGGCCCTTCCCGTCGACGAGGGGTATATGTGCTCTACAGGTTCGCGACGAGTGATAGGCTGGGCGAGGGTATTACGCGGGTATAAGCAGGGAGGTCGGCAGACATTGGTGCCGGACCAGGTCTGCTGAACCGCCTGTAGCGAGGAGGGGACGACGCGTCCATGGAGAATGAAGAACGAAGCATCGCGAGCTAAGGTCCTTATAGTCGCAGCGAGTGGGAAACAAAAAGCCGAGAACAACGTACAATCCCGTTTTGGGCGAGGTTTCCACAATAGGAATATGCACGCATCGGCTAAAGCCAACCGCTCGGACCTGTAAAACCTATTGGAATAAGACCGGTTTGATGATTCATTGCAGGACAATAAACGTGACAGCCAGCAAGGAACGCGCCGAACCTCAGACCGAACAAGGGAAACAATTGAGCGAGCCGCCGGCTTTAGTTGTGGAACAATTGGGACAACAGTGGCTGTGCAACTGAATTGCTCCTTTTGGAAAGTCGAAAGACCCAAGCTGTCTTCGCGGGGCAGCCAAGCGGTCCGGAAACAAACAGAAGAAGCAAAGATGTATTCACCGTGAATCATAACGTCAGATATTATTATGCCAGGAATAGTATTGATACGAGAGAAAGCCACGAGTCGCTCCTCTACAAAAGAGAATAACAATCAGACAGAAAGAAGTAAAAACAGCAGTGCGAGAACGCACAAATGCTTGCTGCCAGTGGAGAGCTGTATGTGAGAGGTCGAGGTCCATCAGCGTACTCAGACGCTATCTCCACAGGCTCAACTACGAGGGGTTCGCGATCAAGCGACTCATAGCCGGGAGCATCGAATGGGAATAGCACCACTGAATACTGCGCAACATCAGCGTGAAACAAATTTGACTCGAAAGATGCACACCTCGATGCGAAAATGCGCTACAGAGGATGATGCTATCAAGTCTTCCCTAAGATGTATTTCTCCCTTGAGCATTCTTCGGAAGGCGTTGATAGCAATTGCATCTGTCGAGTCCGTCTCTAATGCTCTGTCTGCTGCTGGCCACCAGGATGCCAATTCAGAATGATCCAGCTCCTCTTTCCACACTAATTTGCTGGCGACATCACCGTAATGGGCTGCCGTCTTCTCTCTTGTGTGGAACCGCACATTCCTCCGCAAACGAAGAACGACGGCCTCGGGAGAGCTTAAGATCTCAAGAGCTTGGGGGTCGCCGCATTCGATTATAAGAGCGCAGGGTATAGTCGTCCCGCGAGTGTAGCAAAGCTGAAGCATTTGAGTCGGTACCCAGGTCAAGGTAAGCCTAGGTACTTACAGGTGTAGCCAGGGAAAGCTAGGTATCATTGAGTGGGCCGTAACCGATAGACGAGAATGAACGCACTCGGCATTTTGCTTCAACTGAACGGGATGCGCTTAATAGTTTGCCCCGAGTTCTGGAGGACGGCGAACTGCGCCATCCTTCTGGGTCAGAATCGGGCCCTAGCAGCGCGGTGTGCTGCATGTAAGCAAGCTGCCTCAAACGCGACGGAGGGCTGGGGCGAGAGAGCGGCATGTAATTCAAGGTGGTGCTTAATCTAGAGGATTCAGTTGGCTCGCCCGATAGCTCAGAAAGAGTGAAACGCACTTATGGTCGGGCCGTAATTTCGTCCTTGTGAACCGAACAGCAACCTCATACTCAATCTGAGCGCGTGTGTGTCGCTCGAAAAAAGTCTGAGGCAGGCGAAACACTTCATCCTGTCCTCCAGACGGTAGGGACACCGTCTGCGGCAAAGATATCGAAAAAGGCCAAACGTATTTCCCCCTGAGCTTGTCGCTCCATTTGTTTCTGTTGCCGTCGCTGCCAGGTTTTCGAGGGTCTCCCATGGAACGCGACCACAGAGTCGTTGGCAAGTCAATGAAAGTGACCATCTCGTTGGGAGTGGACCCAGTTATAACTTGGCCCTTTATCTGTCCCCCCAATACGAGTCAGTGGCCTGGTTTTGGAGCAACTAGTGTCCGCGCGCACCGAAAGGACCACAGCATGGATGGCATCGCCTGATTCCAGGTCTAACCGAACCTCGCCAGTCACCGGAGAACCCTCCACGAAGGCCGCAATTGTTTTGCTGTGTTCTGCATCGCCGAGTAGAGACAAGGTGGCCCAGGGCTTGTTGGACTTGTTCAAGAGCTCGTATGTGAATTCCTTCAACTCTGGTGATGGCGGCGTTGGCCGAGAAGCCGCCGGAATCTCAGAGTCTGCTAGAAACGGATTCCGTATCGACTGCGAACGCGTTGGGGGCACATATGCCATGGAGCGGGAATGACGAAAATTCGCCCTGAGGTCTGATTTGGTACACGTTGGTCGTACAGGCACGAATAAAAATACACGATGTCCGTCAAGCGTCCTGCAGCTGATTATTAGTCCTCCCAACCCTCAAGTTCCCGCGCCCACTTGGCGCGTCGTGCTGCCTTCTGCTCTTGCTCGCTCAGTAACTTCCAGTCATCCCATCCCCCAACAGCCTCGATCATCTCCTCCTCCCATCGTTCCTCGCGCTCCTTCTCTTTCTTCGTCTTTGGTTTCGGCGGTGGCGGCGGAAGTGGAGGCGGCGGAGTGCGTCTGTTCGGGTGTAGCGGCGCGATCCGAGAGAGGGCACTGCGGGAGAACTTGTGGTATGGCGAATACGTCGTGGTTGGTGTACCTGGGTTCGATGCTGTCGATGCTGCTGCCCCTCCAAGAGAAGAACGGCGAGACATGACCACGGGAAAAGGCGACCCAGGTCTCGAGTTGACTCTTCTGATTAGCTCGGCCATAGGTGTCGATTTTGTACGCGAGGCGATCGTGTAGTTGGAGGCAATGGAAGGGACGGCTGGTTTCGGAGTTTCTTCGACATTCTTTTTCTTCGGGCTAGTAGGCGCGGGTTTGTTAATCGTATTTTCAACTTGCGACTTGGAGCTGGTGCGTGGCGGCGAGTTTTCCTGGGCATGTCTCGTTGGTTGCGGTCTCGCGGGAAATCAAAATCACTCACGTTGGGCTTATTCTGGAATGCATCGTCCCCTTCTCCCTCCGAGTCTGATACGACGGTCTTCTTCGCCTTTTTCTTCTTCGCTGGCTTGACGTTTTCTTCTCTCGTTTCGTCTCCTGCCTCCGATTCAGATAGGGGCGGAGGGGCAGCACTGGAGCTCGGACCATGCAAATCTACCACCATGGCGTCCACTTCGCCGCCAGGACCACCCCCTTCGTCGTCCGACATCACAGTCCTCCCCTTCGCTTTCTTAGCCGGACCCTTCTTCTTCGTCTTATCCGCCTTCGCCGTAGCCAACTTCGCCTTTTTGCTTTTCTTTTCGGTAGATTTTGCCTTAACGTTCGTCGCATTCCCAGAAGCTGAATCGTCTTCTTCCTCGTCCACTCTCTTCCGTTTCTCACCAATCAAGGGTATCAACTCTTCATCCGGCTGGGAATCTGGAATAGAGACGACAGAGACTGGTTTATTTCCAGAAGGGCCGGCGGCAGGTACGTCGACATCCATGGGCGAGTCGAGAGGGGGAGGAGCCGGCTCGTCTTCATCGTCGTCGATGAACTCTCTGCTTTTGAACACCTCCTGTTCTTTTGCCTTACCCTTGCCCTTCTTCTTTGGTTTCTCTTGGCCGTCCCCCTCGCCTCCTTCACTATCCTTTTTCGCCTTTTTGGCTCGCGGCTTCTTGGCAGGTTTCTCGCCCTCGTCGGCGCCCTGTTTCTTCCGTGACTTTTTCGGAGGTTTGCCGGAGGGCGCTTCGGCGGGAGCAGCAGCGTCGAGTGGCAAAGCAGGTGCAACGGAGGGGATGGGCGGCGGAGGCATCATGCTAGCGCTACCTCCCTCGGATCCGTGCTCTCCCAAGGCATCCAACAGATCGTCGAGAGAATCTGCCGCCGCCAGTTTTGACTTTTTCGGCTTGGGCTTGGGTTTCGGTTTCGATCCCTGCCCTTCCAAACCACCCAACAGTTCGTCGATAGGGTCTGACGACGGCGGTTTCGACACCTTCAGCCTGACTCTGGGTTTCGGTTTTGGTCTCTCTTCCCTCGCGCTCGGGGACGAGCCGGGATCAAAGCTCGCTGCGGTCAGCGTGGCAATAGGCGGCACAAATTCTCTCGAGTCGTCATACTCCGGACGAGTCGTGTTGGTGGAGAAGGGAAACGGATCGGAAGGAGGCAGTGGAGAAGAGGCGTAAGGAAATGGAAGAGGGAGGGCTGGTCTCTTTGGTGCAGGCTGGTTAGGGCTCGGCATGGACGGCCAATTGGAGGAAGAAGAGTTGGTTAGCGCAGATCCTTTAGACTGGTGGGGCATCTCTTTAGACGACATAACTAATTCATCGTCCGAGTCCTCGATTTCGATGATTTGGGATGAGACGGGCTTCCCCCGGCCACGCATTTTGACACGTTCCGAAAGACTAGTGTTTGAGTAGGTCTCTATGACAGAAGAGTCGCCGGGGGCAATTCGATGTGCGGCTGCAGCTGCCGGCGCGCCTTTGAAGCTTGGTCTCGGTTTGGGGCGCATCGGACGTGCTACAGAGCTGGATGATGAGATCGACTCCTTAGTAGAGGCCACTGGATAACCATTGACGATGAGGGATAAGAAAGACAAGCCACAGCAAACTTACCGGGCTTGAGAACAGGAAAAGACGATATGGTCTCGGTCGGTGGTGCCGGGGCAGGAGTCGGGGGTGTTCTCTGCATTGGGTTCGGGACGGCGGGCAAGTATTCGTATTCTTCATCGCTGTCAGGGACAGCTTCGTCCATCGTGCAAGGTGAAGCCTGTGGTGGCGCGTGTTGGTTGGTTGTGACTCGAACGCGTTACGCGACGCTTGACACGTGACGGCGCGCGTCGCAAGATCAAACAACAAACGAAAACAACCGCGTTCATGTCCTCAACCCACGATGCCTTCCGTCCCGTCTACCAATCGACTGAGGTTTTGTGCTGAACATTTTAATTATTCTTCTGCAGCTGGGACCTCATGTCGTACCTGAGCGCTGGTCCGTTCGCTTTCAACAACTCGTCCCCAGAACAAGAAAGTCTCTACAGTATATGATTAAACAATATCCACATCCCTACACCTTCGTTAGGATCTCTGTCAATTCATCCACATGGCTCAAAAACGGACTATGTCCACAGTCCATTTCGTACGTCTCCCAGCCGCCTTTTGTATCACCCTGTACCCTCTCTAACAGCCGCTGTTGCCCTTCGAATTCAAGTGCGCGGTCTTTGTTGCAGAATATGTACACCTTTGGAACGTCCGTGTCCCAGCATACGTTGGACGCAGCTGCAATGGCCACACGCGGGGACACAGGTTCAAGTTTAGACGACCAGCACTCAGCCTGGTCATCCGGCAGATCGTGATATAGGGTTTCGGCGGCCTGGGAGTTAGCGACGAACGTCCCGTTCGCGGGCTAGATCGCAAAGTTAACCCACGACCTTTTGGGAATCTGCACGGGCAACTTACATCCAATTGCAGCCATTGTCGGGGAACAATTGCAAGTTCCGTCAAAATCTGCATCATACTCTCGCCTTCTCGCGGAAGGTTGGCGCTAAGACAAATCACCTTCACGATACCGCCCTTTTGACCTGCTTTCGCCCTCGCACTTTGTTCGAAACCTTTGACCTGACTTCCAACGAAACCGCCATATGAGTGGCAAAAAAGAACGACGTCCTTCTGCTGGTCGCTTATTAACTCCTCGAGAACCCTGCGAAGGTTCTCCGCGTCGGCATTAGGTGGTGCCGTGACTGCAAGTGGGCCAACTGTCGGATGTGAGATGCTTTCGGTGGGATAGCCCCTTGTGTGAAGAGACTCGACGAGGCTTTGGAAGTGGACAGGGCTGTGAGCCAGGCCAGGAACGAGGACGAAAGTAGGTTTTGCGAGAGATTGCATTGAAGAGGGTTCTTTTGATGGCAAGCAATAAACAGGGCCCCAAGGTTTTGATGGATAGACGGGTCCGACGCTGTCCGACGGAACCTGCCGTTCCATCGGGGCCGTTTTCTGTGCAGCTTACGGCTATTTTGATTCCTCTCCCGCTCTCCTGCGCCTGGTAACTGTGCATCCAACCGAGTATCACCATTCTCTTCGGATATTTGCTCATCAATTTTAAAACGCACCGCAACTTGTAGTCCAAGCATTCAAGGACTGAGATGGAAACATCGAGTGCTCAAACCATGAATTAGAACTAGATACTGTATCAAGGTGCCGTTGTACTTTCACTTCTCTCCTCCCGCTACGGCTGCATGTTTGTTCCTGTCGATAGAGCCTTCTTCCACGGGCATTGGATTTTCCAGACAGGCGACGTCCCTTCGAGATCAGCTGCTCGAAAATGTTTGTCAAGTGCTGGCCACAAGACATTTCTCCACTCGTCGTTATTGACATCCCAACCCCGAGCCAGATATTCATGGGGCGGGATGCACGTGGATGGACTGGCTGAGGATCGTTGTCCGAATTTCGTGATAAAAGCTGGAACCCCTCCTCTTAATTTATTTGACCCAAGAGAACCTTGATTTTGGACTTGCGCAATCGAAAGAGATATGGTTCCCGGTTTGTGATCCTCTTCTTTGGCTAAACATATATAGTCTTAGTCAATCTTGCGGCAGCACGAATTTGGAAGAACTTACTTTTGGGTACATTCAGAGATCCTGTGCCCAGCTCAATCTCTTCCTGTTCGTATATGGAGAGCTTTGTTTTTGCTCTAATGCTGTCGAAGTAACTCTAGATTTACGGTAAGCTAGCGCCATGCTTGAGAGAACTAGGCAGATTGGACTGACGCTCATCAGCACCACGACTCCACGTATCCGCGCCTTCGACGTTGGGTCCGATACCCAAATCAACATTTGATTACGATTTACGAAAGATATTTTTGGAAGCGGTTTTTCTGAACCCTTGATTTGAGAAAAAAATAGTCAGTTGAGCAAATTTATATGTCAACCATCACTTGCCGCTGGTTGAAGATTGATACCCATGCCTACCCTTACTTCCAAGGGGTGGAGCTTGGACCGCTCAGCATCCAGCCGTATGTCCTGCAACTGGTACGCAATATTGTACGAGGAGTACGATTTACTGCCTTGATCCCATTCATCTCCCACTTCGTAATCCACACGACACTTGGGCATAACCTGACAATATTGATTCAGAAACTGAAGAAACATCCACTGCCTTACTTTGCTATCCGTGGCCTCCAATGTGGCGCCGTTGCTCCGATCATATGAGAAGGCCGCAGTCGCCAAGGGGCTGCCTTCGGAAAATCCCAGAGCACCTCTAAACCCGCGCTGAGTTTGCCGCTGTTGCCCGTGTTTGTAGAGTTTTTCTGGATGCTCAAACCCTCGGGCCAGACTAAATCAATGTTAGAAGTTATTGGAATAGATTTCAAGAAATGGAGACAATTTCCGCTGAATAATCGATTTTCTCCGATGTGCCACAAAGCCTATGCTTGCATACGAGCGATCGACTTGAGTTTCACGCGGTCGAGTTTCGATTTCGAAGTCAACAAGAGCAATAACTTCGGGTTGCGACAACGGGCGGGTAAGGTCGGTGAGATCAATTGGTATTTCCGTTTCGCGATTGATTGTGAACTACAGAGATTCATTCAACGATATGACATGACAGTTTGAACTGCAGTTTACCTTGTAAGTGCAACCAAGAGTGACCACATACGTGTGAACGGGGCTGAGTTTCAACTGAAGTTTGACGCGCGTTCTGTGTAGCGGACTTTCCCATTTATCATCTACCGTAGTAGGTCCACCACCACCGCCATCCCCATCCCCGCCGCCCTGGGCACCGCCATCACCCCGGGATGATTCTTGTTCGTCCACTGTGTTCAACTTGTCATTGGACTCAGCATCATCGCGGTCGTTCTCTCTTCCACCACTGTTTCCCGACTCCCCCGGAGTGCGTTCATCCTCGATGATGACTTCATCTTCATCGTCTTCATCACGTCTCCCCACGTTGTTGTTATCGATGTTCAAGTTGTTGAATTGATGGTATCCATTATGAGAGTCCATATCTTGAGTTCTAGGCGAAAAAATACCTCAGACAGTCTCGGATGAGGAATAAACAGCGGAGCGCACAGTAAACTAAATGCAGGATTATGGCTGGCGGGTCGAACTACCACCGGAAATCCTGATAAATCTGCGAGCAATTTCGCCATATTACCGATCATTGGGTTCTCATAACTTCCGAATAGAGCCAAGGCAGGCTCCTCTGGGGAAAGCATCCACGCAAGAGGTCCACCGCAACCACTAGTTTGGATTGATGTGAGAAGAGTGCTGTCCCAGTTGCTCTCTATCCATGATGCGGCTTCTGCTGGCTCGTGAATGGACGTCAAACATCCCCCTCCGATGCCGAGATTGGCTTCAATGCGAGTCAGATCGTTTAGGATAAAAGAACCATGCTGTAGTCTGCATGAAGCATATTTGAGGAACGGTTCGAGAACTATGGAAAAAAACCTACTGCTGTGGCCTCTCGTCACGCGGTGAATATATGACGAAGGTTTCAGTCTTCAGTTCTTCAGGATTTTCGTGGCCAGCGTAGCCGAGCAATGCGACCGACGCCAACAAGGGGGATATCTCCGTATCTTGCGGCGCCGGCCTTGCGCCGCCGCAGCAGCACGGTCCCCTGCAAGCACATCTGGGAAAAGTGAGTCAATTGTTCTGAGGACCCGGCAAAGCTTTACCTTGGTTGGGGTATTGATCCTTGTGCCCACGGGTTTGGAGGTGGGGCGGAGAACTGTGATGGGAAACCGTATTGCGGAGGGTACCCTAGGGGTGGCACGTACGGGTTATGGCCGGGCGCATATGTATGGGACGGAGTGTAGGTCGGGTGACCGAGGTACGCAGGATATGCAGGCTGCGATGGGGCAGAAGGATTCCATGGGACATGTTGCTGAGGAGAGTAGGTCGAGTACCCCGAGGGCGGGACCCCTGGTGTAGTGTAGCGAGGCGCGCCGTTTGGGTACGGAAGAGAGGGTAGTTGGGAACCTGCATTTTCTGGGGTTGTTGGCGTTGTAGGATAATCCTCATCAACTGCGACGTATTCACAACTGAGGGACCGCTTGGTACATCGGGCGCAAGGGTGTCGTGGGGGTTCCTCGGTTGTGACACACTACGAAAGAATTAGCACTTGGCTCGAAGTAGAACGGTCCGCGTACTTGCCTTGATTTTTCGCCTGCGACAATTCGTGCAGGCTATCATCGCTCTTCTGCGCCTATTCAGTAACGCGGCGGAAAAGGTGTCTGCCATGATTTGTATAGTGGGGCTAAAGGTAAGTGAGGCAAAGAATCGGTTCTGACTCTATATACTGCTGTGCGGGTCCGGGCCGATTTTAGAGGTAGCAGTGAAAATGCCACATTGAGAACTGCTGTGCAAAATTGCCTGCGGCGCACTCAAACGAAGAGGGAAATCAGCATCATTGTATCATTGGATCAAGGTGATCCTAGAATGTAAGTTGCCTTGACGTCCCGAGAGCCGCTCAACAATAAAGGCACGATGAAATCAGTTTAACAGCAGTAAACCACAGAGTCGGCCAGGTTTGATAGGTTTCAAACCCCCTTGAGTAAAGCTTCTGAGAGATCCAAGCAAAGAATAGGATTTGCGAAGTGGGTGCTCAATAAATGGCACACGACTGATGCATGCCAGTTGGATCTCGATGTCATTGACAATGAAGTAAATGAAGTAGGCGAGGGCTTCACAGCATCACGGACATTGGACAGGACTAAAAGGAAAAGTCGTCAGCAAAATCGCAACGTGTAGATGTATTTTGGGTTTAAAACCCATCATCCAACACAGCCTCGAGTGCTAGAAGACTGCAAATGCTGAATGGAGAACAACTTGAACAAGCCTCGTTCGACCGAGAAGTCATCAAAAAGCTATGCTTTCTCTCTTGGAAGCATCAGAGTAGAAAGATCAGAGGATTTCATACACACAGAAAAGGCAACTACAAATGCCAAATAGTCCCGGACTTCCTCTTCCGTAAATTTGCGGAATCGTGCTTGCGATCGGTAAAGGGCAGAATGATTGCATCAACGATAGCATCAGTGGCTGATTCGCCAAAAGCGGGTTTCCTTTTACGCCTTGTTTACGCCCATGTTGAAGCGGAATCTGACTAAGCTGCTCGACGGCACCGACACCCATCCCATCCCAAAACAACGCCGGCGCTCCATAATTAAACTCATTCCTCGTTGACGCATAGTACTTTAGATACGCTCGCCTAAGTACTCCCACCCAGATAATCTCCTTCTCCTTACACGTCTCAGCGCGAGCTCGAATTCACCGACCCCGAGTCCGCACTTCATTTACTAGCCCTCTAACTGCAACACGTTCAGATCGCGCACTGGTACACCTCTGGGTCCCGTTCCGCGCATCGCCTGGATCTCACTAAAATTGGGACAGCCGACTGCCTGCTCTTCAACCACGGCGATTCAGTCGTGTGCACTGTCGTGATGCAAAGAAAAGAGTAAAAAAACGCTCGCCGGACTCGACGACGCGAATGCTTTTCAACGCGTACGTCTTCTGTTGCCAAACTATGACCGCGACTGACCTTTGCTAGACTTGTCGATTGAAAATCAATGTATGACCTCGGGTGTGGTTCTACTATCCTTCGACTGATTCCGTATGTTATATTTATGCCTCAAATATTCCGTTATCTACTGTCCTGGTTTGTTAAAATTCAAGACACGATAATTGGGGTCTGGTCTGGCCAGGAGTGTCTTGGTATTTTTTCCCGCTCTCAAAATTCTCAAAAGAATTCTTGATATTTGGTCAGACTAATGGGGAGACTAAGAAAAGGTAATTCTTTACCTGCAACTTGATATGTCGAGTTTATCGAAGACTATCACAATCCCTCGACCAACGTGTTACCGGGCTTTGCGCCGTTGGACTCTTCATCCTTCAAAGCCTCGTTGTGCTCACGAATCCTCTCCCGCTCCCACGTGATCTGAACCTCACTCCTGGTCCCGGCTGGCATGCTGTGACTTTGGCTCAATTCGAAGGTTGCCCGAGTTGGATTATTTCAGCGAAAGCCGATGCTTGTGGTGGCGGTTGCATTTTCCGTGTTCTCGCCATACGCGGTCCCTCTGCTGACCCGGATGATGATGTACGAGAACTGTGGGGTTGTGAGAGGTGAACTCGGAGTACTGATAAACGGCTTACGACGAGGCCCTGTTTAGTGTCGCATCAATCCGTTTTCAGCCAAGGACTGGTTGCAATCAAGGGTCAGAGATAAGTACGCACAATGGTAGGTGATGCCTGGAGATAATCATAATCGGTTCAAGTGGGGCTTGCAAAGACGGAAGAACTCACACAATTGGCGATGAGGTAGCCGATATAGCTATTGAAACGGCCGGTTATAAGCAGACCTACGAGAAGCAGTGTATATATTGCAGCTTGAACAAGCTGTGATGAGTATATATATAATATCATTTGAACACAAATATAATACCAGACTCCACAATGATAGAAAGAACCTTCATGCTGTACGAGCGACCGGGGGTGGTGGCGCCCATCCAAGCTAATTGGTGGTGGACACGCAGGATCCGGAAAGCGATAAGGCCTTGAAACCGAAGCTGGACGTTAAGCAGAGGACAATTGAGAGAGAAATTTACACACCGGTGCAAGTAACATTAGTCGCCATCGTAATCGCAATAAATACTTTCAAGACCTGTATCACGGCGGTGTTCCAAATTAATTGGTCCCCTAATCTAACCCCCAGAATTACCAGCCAGGCGCCGACCCCTGTGCGGAAACGGTCAGATATTGCTGTGACTGAACCAACGAGAGGAAAATAAGTACCAAAGTTGGCGAGGCAGAGAATTGAGGGGAAGACGATCACAAGCCAATTCCTATTCCAGACGACGAAAGCCCGGAAGAGCTGCATTTGGGGGATGTAAGTAATTGTGCTTTATGCGGTTTAAGTACTCATCCGACAGTACAATGAACACGTCAGCCACTATGGTTACTACAAGCCAGCATGCGTTGGCCGCGATTGCTGCTGTGCCGCCCAGCGGTCCGAACGTCTCGCCAAAATTGTCTATTTAGGCCTGTTCGTAAATTCGGAAGAAGAAAACGAGGGAAGTAAGACTACCAAGAGGAACGACAATACGGATTATGTCAAAGACACAGCGCTCAAAATATGTTTTAGTAAAGAGGCAATAGTTCAGATAGACAGACACACCATGGTGATCACAATGAACATGAGAGCCGCTGTAGCCATCACATATATTTGTTTCGCACTGTGTGTCCTCCTCTTCCAGAACAACCCACAGCACTCGAAGAACACGGATAGGTAAACGCCTCGTATGCAACGGTCATATTAAGACACTAAGCTCGCAAGCTGAGACAATGCGTACCGTAGATGATGGATTCAAGAAAAGTGCTCCACCGTTCCGTCAGTTGAGAGCTTTGGTTTTGGAACAAGATGATATCAGAGACGCACCCAATGTAGGATTCCTTCGTCCCTGGAATTATAATAACTGACATGGTGGAAATGCTGGCACTGGCAGGGGAGAAAGTTGCGAATGGGATCAAGGAGCCTCAAACTATTACTCATGGCGTGTAAATATACACTCTCGGCCATTCATTCCCGATAATCTTGTTGCGAGAAAGTAGCATCAGTTGTTGGCGCAAAAGTAGTTTGTTTCAGCCCACATATACCCGGACTCGGCAGATGTGATTCAAGGCGAAGGAAAATCGCGCTTGGACCACGACCTAGCATTGTTCTCGAAATTCCAGGTCGGAGCTTGGATTAATCGTGAATTGCAGGAGTCCACGGGGTCATTGAAAAGTGTTTCCGGGTGCGGGGCAATCATATTGGGCCCCTTGACACTTGGGAATCGCTTTATCACCATATTTTACTTTGTGAAGGATGTATTGCTTCTTCCGCCTTTTTTGATCCCAACACAGCCAGGGCTATGAAGTCAATTGTTTACGCTGACGGGGAGGCCGTGACGATTCAAATCGGTTTTTTTTTGACAGTGATTCATGAGTTGCTAGCTGAAGCTGAGAGAGCTTTCTCCGGCGAGCATATAGTAAATGTATAAGTATTCAGTAACGCTAGGGAGGCACTCAAGATCTTGACATCCTTGTGCAGCCAGAGAATGACGCACAGATGCTGACGAAGCCGACATAAACAAGCGGATGCGGCAACGAGCGTGCTATGAGGTCGTTGCTTACCTGCCTGCATACACGAATGGGTTGAAGGGCAGAATGATTGCATCAAGAGTCGCATCAGTGGTTCAAGCGGCCCGGGGTCCTGTGTTCCTCCGTACCGTTACGTTTAAATTTATATCGAAGCCAAGCTACTCAACGGTGCCGATGCCCATCGCATCCCAAAACAGTACCGGCGCTGCCCTATTCCTTCCAATAGGGCAGATCTTAGATACTCTCGCCTAAGTACCCCCGGCCCGCCTTCCAGCACCACCCAAATAATCTCCTTCTCCTACAGCGAGCTCAAATTCACGAACTCCGAGTCCGCACTCTATTTCTTTGCCCTCTAACTGCAACGCGTACAACTCGCGCACTGGTACGACCGCTGGGTGCCGTTCCGCGCATCGCCTGGATCTCACTAAAATTGGGACAGCTGATTGCCTGCTCTCCATTGAACCAGGGTGATTCAGTCGCGTGCACTGTCATGATCCAGAGAAAAGACGAAAAAAACACGCCCGCTGGACTAGATGACGCGAATCCTTTTGAACGCGTACGTCTTCTGTTGCCAAACTATAACCGCGACTGACTTTAATAGACTTATCGATTGAAAATCAGTGTATAAAATGGATGACCTCGGGTGTGGTTCTATCCTTCGACTGATTCCGTATGTTATATTTATGCCTCAAATATTCCGTTATATACTGTCCTGGTTTGCTCAAAACACGATAATTGGGGTCTGGTCCGGCCAGGAGTGCCTTGGTATTTTTTCTCGCTCTCAAAATTCTCAATAATAATAATAATCTTGATATTTGGTCAGACCAGTAGGGAGACTAAGAAAAGGTAATTCTTTACTTGCAACTTGATATGTCGAGCTTATCGAAGACTATCACAACCCTAGACCAACGTGTTACCGGGCTTTGCGCCGTCGGACTCTCCATCCTTCGAAGCCTCGTTGTGCTCGCGAATCCTCTCCTGCTCCCACGTGATCTGAACCTCACTCCTCGTCCCAGCGGGCATGCTGTGACTTTGGCTCAATTCGAAGGTCGCCTGAGTCGGTTTATTTCGGCGAAAGCCGATGCTTGTGGTGGCGGTTGCATTTTCTGTGTTCTCGCCATACGCGGTCCCTCTGCTGACCCGGATGATGATGTACGAGAACTGTGGGGTTGTAAGAGGTGGACTCGGAGCACTAATGAACCGCTTACGACGAGGCCCTGTTTAGTGTTGCATCAATCTATTTTCAGCCAAGGACTGGAATTAACGGCCAGAGAAAATTACGCACAATGGTAGGCGATGCCTGGTGATAATTGGTTCAAGTGGCGACTCGGAAAAATGGAAGAACTTACACATATGTCGATGAGGTAAGCGATAGAGCTACCGAAATGGCCGGTTATAAGCAAACCTATGAGAAGCAGTGTATATATTGCGGCTTGAACGAGCTGTGATGAGTATGTATATATAATATCATTTGAATGCAAATATAATACCAGACTCCACAATGATAGAAAGAATCTTCATGCTGTACGAGCGACCGGGGGTGTGGCGCCCATCCAAGCTAATTGGTGGTGGACACGCAGGATCCGGAAAGCAATAAGGCCTTGTAGCCGAGGTTGGACATTAAGCAGAGGACAACTGAGAGAAAATTTACGCACAGGTGCAAATAACATTCGTCGCCATCGTAAGTGCAATAAATGTCCCCACGGCATGTACCGAGGGTGGTGTTCAAATTGATTGGTCCTTAATCTAACATCCAAAATGACCAGCCAGGCGCCGACCCTGTGCGGAAACGGTCAGATATTGCTGCGACTGAACCGAAGAGAGGAATATAAGTACCAAAGTTGGCGAGCAGAGAATTGAGGGGAAGACAATCACAAGCCAATTTCTATTCCAGACGGCGAAAGCCCGGAAGAGCTGTATTTGGAGGATGTAAGTGTGCTTCGTGCGGTACAAGTACTCATCCGACGCGTACAATGAACACGTCGGCCACTATGGTTACTACAATCCAGCAAGTGTTGGCACGATTACTGTTTTGCCGCCTGCGGTCCGAACGTCTCGCCGATATCGTCTGTTTAGGGCTTGTTTGTAAATTCGGAAGAAGAAAACGAGGTAAGTAAGACTACCAAGAGGAACAACCATGTGGATTATGCGAGGATACAATGCTCAAAATATCTTTTTAGAGGGACAATGATACCAGTAGTGCAGATAGACAGACACACCATGGTGATCAAAACGAACATGAGAGCCGCTGTAGCCATCAAATATATTTGTTTCGCACTGCGTGTCCTCCTCTTCCAGAACAACCCACAGCACTCGAAGAACACGGATAGGTAAACGCCTCGTATGTAATGGTCATATTAAAACACCAAGCTCGCAAGCTGAGAAAATGCGTACCGTAGATGATGGATTCAAGAAAAGTGCTCCACCGTTCCGTCAGTTAAGAGCATTGGCTTTGGAACAAGATGATATCGGAGACGCACCCAATGTAGATTTCCTTCGTCCCTGGATTATAATCACTGCCATGGCGGAAATCCTGGCACTGGGGGGGGGAGGGGGGAGAAGTTGCGAATGGGAAGGAGCCTCAAGCTAATATTACTCGTGGCGTGTAAATATACACACTCTCCATCCAAGCTTCCTGATAATAATCTAATCTTGTCGCTCAAAAGGAGTATCAGTTGTTGGCGCAAAAGTAGTTCCTTCCTTCCTTCCTAAGCCAGGGGCGGCGGACTCGGCAGCCGGGATTCAAGGTGAAGGAAAAACGTGCTTGGACAACAAGTCAGACCTGGCATTGAAATTCGAGGTCGGAGGCCGCTGAGCTTGGATTATTCGTGATTGAATTGCAAGAGTCCACGGGATCATCCAAAAGTGCGTCCGGGATCCGGGGCCACCAGATTGGGGCTTTTGAGAGAACTTGAGAATCGCTCTGTCACCATAGGTTTAAAGATTTCATTCGTGAAGGGATGGATGTAGTGCTTCTCTGATTCCCAACACGAACTGATGGCGAGACCAAGATAGGCCGCAACGACTATTACAGTCTTGAATCGTCTTTTCTTCTTGATAATGATCCGTGAGTTGCTAGCTGAAGGAGAGAGCTCAGGCTAGCATAGGCATAGGACCTATTCATTGAACGCTAGGGAGGCGTTGAAATCTTGTGCAACCTGAGAATGAGACAGATGCTGATGAAGACCCACTGATATGTGGAATGAACGTCTCTTCGGCCGCCTGCATTCGACATAGATAAGCAGATGCAAAGAACTTGTTATGAGATTGTTACTTACCCTGCCTGCATCTGCCTGCGACTGAAGGACAGAATGATTGCATTAATGATCGCATCAGTGGTTGATTCGCCAAAAGCGGCCCGCGTGTCAAAGCGCAATCTGACACTGAACTGCCAGTGCAATGCCAGTGGCGCCGACGCCCATCCCATCCCAAAACAGCTCCACAATCAAACTCCTTCCTCGTCGACGCACACCTTAGATACGCTCACCTAAGTACCCCCACCCAGATAATCTCCTTCTCATTAGTACACGCCTCAGCGCGAGCTCGAATTCCCGACTTCGAGTCCGCACTCCATTCACTTGCCCTCTAACTGCAACGCGTGCAGCTCGCGCACTGGTACGACCTCTGGGTGCCGTTCCACGCATCTCCTGGATCTCACTAAAATTAATTGGCTGCTCTTCAACCATGATTCAGTCGCGTGTTTCATGATGCAAAGAAAAGACAACGAAACGCCACCGGAAGCGACGACGCGAATCCTTTTGAACGCGTACGTCTTCTGTTGCCAAAATATAATCGCGACTGACTTTAATAGCCTTATCGACAATCAATGTATAAAATGGATGACCTCGGGTGTGGTTCTATCCTTCGACTAATTCCGTATGTCATATTTATACCTCAAAAATTCCGTTATCTACTGTCCTGGTTTGTTCAAGACACGGTAATTGGGGTCTGGTCTGGCCAGGGGTGCCCGGAGGGCCTTGGCATTTTTTCTCGCTCTCAAAATTCTCAAAAATAATGATAATCTTGATATTTGGTCAGACCAATAGGGAGACTAAGAAAAGGTAATTCTTTACCTGCAACTTGATATGTCGAGTTTATCGAAGACTATCACAATCCCTAGACCAACGTGTTACCGGGCTTTGCGCCGTTGGACTCTCCATCCTTCGAAGCCTCGTTGTGCTCGCGAATCCTCTCCTGCTCCCACGTGATCTGAACCTCAGTCCTCGTCCCGGCGGGCATGCTGTGACTTTGGCTCAATTCGAAGGTCGCCTGAGTTGGGTTATTTCGGCGAAAGCCGATGCTTGTGGTGGCGGTTGCATTTTCTGTGTTCTCGCCATACGCGGTCCCTCTGCTGACCCGGATGATGATGTACGAGAACTGTGGGGTTGTAAGAGGTGAACTCGAAGCACTAATAAACCGCTTACGACGAGGCCCTGTTTAGTGTCGCATCAGTCCGTTTTCAGCCAAGGACTGGTCGCAATTAACGGTCAGAGATAAGTACGCACAATGGTAGGCGATGCCTGGTGATAATTGGTTCAAGTGGCGACTCGGAAAAACAGAACTTACACATAAGTCGATGAGGTAGGCGATAGAGCTATCGAAACGGCCGGTTATAAGCAAACCCATGAGAAGCAGTGTATATATTGCGGCTTGAACGAGCTGTGATGAGTATGTATATAATATCATTTGAGCGCAAATATAATACCAGACTCTACAATGGTAGAAAGAATCTTCATGCTATACGAGCGGCCGGGGGTGATGGTGCCCATCCAAGCTAATTGGTGGTGGACACGCAGGATCCGGAAAGCGATAAGGCCTTGTAGCCGAGGTTGGACATTAAGCAGAGGACAACTGAGAGAGAAGTTTACGCACCGGTGCAAATAACATTCGTCGCCATCGTAAGTGCAATAAATGTTCCCAAGACCTGTATTATGGCGGTGTTCCAAATTAATTGGTCCCCTAATCTAACCAATGAAATGACCAGCCAGGCGCCGACCCCTGTGCGGAAACGGTCAGATATTGCTGCGACTGAACTGAAGAGAGGAATGTAAGTACCAAAGTTGGCCAAGCAGAGGATTGAGGGGAAGACAATCACAAGCCAATTTCTATTCCAGACGGTGAAAGCCCGGAAGAGCTGTATTTGGAGGATGTAAGTGTGCTTCGTGCGGTACAAGTACTCATCCGGCGCGTACAATGAACACGTCGGCCACTATGGTTACTAAAATCCAGCAAGTGGTGGACGAGAGTCCTATTTTGCCTCCCAGCGGTCCGAACGTCTCGCCGAAATCGTCTGTTTAGGGCTTGTTTGTAAATTCGGAAGAAGAAAACGAGGTAAGTAAGACTACCAAGAGGAACAACCATGCGGATTATGTCGAGGATACAATGCTCAAAATATCTTTTTAGAGGGACAATGGTACCAGTAGTGCAGATAGACAGACACACCATGGTGATCAAAACGAACATGAGAGCCGCTGTAGCCATCAAATATATTTGTTTCGCACTGCGTGTCTTCCTCTTCCAGAACAACCCACAGCACTCGAAGAACACAGATAGGTAAACGCCTCGTATGTAATGGTCATATTAAAACACCAAGCTCGCAAGCTGAGAAAATGCGTACCGTAGATGATGGATTCAAGAAAAGCGCTCCACCGTTCCGTCAGTTGAGAGCTTTGGCTTTGGAACATGATCATATCAGAGACGCACCCAATGTAGTTTTCCTTCGTCCCTGGAATTATAATCACTGCCATGGCGGAAATCCTGGCACTGGGGAGGGAGGGGGGGTGAGAAGTTGCGAATGGGATCATCAAGGAGCCTCAAGCTAATATTACTCGTGGCGTGTAAATACACACTCTCCATCCAAGCTTCCTGATAATAATCTAATCTTGTCGCTAAAAAGGAGTATCAGTTGTTGGCGCAAAACTAGTTTCTTCCTTCCTTCCCAAGCCAGGGGCGGCGAACTCGACAGCTGGGATTCAAGGTGAAGGAAAATCGCGCTTGGACGACGAGTCAGACCTAGCATTCAAATGCGAGGTCGGAGCTTGGATTAATCGCGCAAGAGTCCGTGGGATCATCGAAAAGTGCGTCCGGTCCGGGGCAACCAGATTGGGGTCTTTGAGAGGACTTGGGAACTACTCTATCACTATAGGTTTAAAGATTTCATTTGTGAAGGGATGTATGGATGTAGCGCTTCTCCCACCCTTTTAGGTGAAATCCTTGTGCAGCCTGAGAATAGCTGAGAATGAGACAGATGCTGATGAAGACTCACTGCGTTCCGCCCCCCCGTAGCAGACAGACTTTTGTTGTCCTTCGGCTACCTGCGGCTACGTCAAGTGGACACGGTGCGGCTACACATGTCTGCGTCCGTCTACGCCCGTTGAAATATCCTTGACTCCTAATACCACTCATTGGTCGAGTTTCTACATCAGGTGTCTACATGTCGAATCGAAAGTTCTCTTCTGCATCCGGCATAACCAACGAACGTTATGATCCTTACTTACCTGACGGATAAATGGAAGAGAGTCAAAGGACAGAATGATTGCATCAAGAATCGCATCAGTGGTTGATTTGCCGAAAGTGCTCGAACTCCGAGTCCCAGTCCTCATTTCCTTAGTCTCTAGAGTCTAGTAAAAACAAGACTATTGCCGGTGGGTCGAACTACTGCCGGAAATCCGATAACTCTGCGCCGCGCATATGCAAGCCTACCAAGTCTTAGAACGACATGAGACAGAAATCAGAGAGACATACCAGGGGGATAGTCGAGGATGGTGGACTCGTGTGGGTCGAGCGGTCTTAGGGCCACGAGCGACAAGGTCGGGGTCGGGGGCATCTCGTTCGAAGACGACGAGGAGGGTGTATTGTCGTCCTCGAGCTTGAGTAAGGGCAAGTCACCGTCATACCCAGACCCGAAATGGCCAGACCCGGCGTGGCCGTTGATCATTCCCTGCGCGGCGAGAAGGCCCTTGATTTTGTCGCGCATCTTAGATACTTCCGGACTCTCCTGCAACAAAGGCGTGTCAGTACAATACAAAAAATAAAAATAACATACGTGTAACACCTGACACTTTGTCCCAAAACCGAGACACCGCAGATGGAGACGGACACAAGTCTCGCAGTGGCCGTCCTGGTCCATGTGCTCGTCACATTTCTTGGGCAGAGGTTAGAAGCGGGCACGAGTGTACTCGGAACAAACCAGTCTACTTTTCTACGGATTCTGCACGTGTAGCAACCCGACTTGGCGCGGACGGCGCCTTTTGCCTTAGGCAGCCCGGGCTTCTTTGACTGAGGCGACTTTGGTGCCGCTGGCATGGATGATGAATTATATGATTCGGAAAAGAAAAGAAGAGGTTTTAATCAAGGGTATATCAGCGTCTGGGTTGGGACAAGCCTCTAAAGGCCATCGATGGTGCTGTGCAGGCTGTGCCTCGCGCCGACGTGGCTTACTGATGGCTTCTCCCGCCTTTCTCAACACGGCCAGGGAAGTCAATTGTTTCAAGCTGGCGGGAATCGCCCGAACATGCTGTTGACTTCGAGACCAAGATAGGCCGCGACAATAATTTTAATTTTAATTTTGCAGGGATTCGGGAGTTGCTAGCTGAAGCTAAGAGCTTTCTCCGGCTAGGATAAGCGCAGGACCTATTCAGTGAGGCGTCCAAAGTCTTGAAATCTTATACACCCTGAGGTCGGCTTGCATGCATACACCAATGGGTTGAAGGGCAGAATGATTGCATCAAGAATCGCATCAGTGGTTGATTTGCCGAAAGCGCGCGAACTCCGAGTCCTCCATTTCCTTGCCCTCTAGAGTCTAACCACCATGCATACAGCTCGCGCACGAGTACGACCGCTGGGTGCGGTCCCGACTATCGACGGCCTCCTGCGCGTCCTCTCCGCTGCGCGCGCGAAAAACCCGCGCTGGAATGCGGTGGCGTAGGGTGGCGTGGTGCGGGTGCTCACTCGGTTGACGCATTTCCTTGAATTTATTTTACTTGGATGAGTTGGAGTTGGCTGACGCTGGCGGAGAGGATCCTGACGGCGCCGTACGAGGAGTGCAAGGAATGGGAGCTGAACGTCATGTGCGTCAGTGGACTCCGAAGTGCTGTATTTTGAGAACTTCGATGACACGCAGTGGCGTGAAAAGTACGTCCTTCCCTTCATTCACTTTGGAGGACTTTTTTAATATATATATCGAGGACAAAAATCAATATCGCGCAGCGCAATCCTACTTCGGCTATCCTTTCGAACCGTGCTGCACGTCATCACGTCTTCCCTCGCCATTGTTACCGGTATTGTGAATTGAACTTATCCATTATGAGGACGAGTGCCTTCAGTTCTGCGCAAATACCTCAGTATCGACTCGAATGGTAATAAACAGTGGAGCGCACAGTAAAGTAAATATAAGACTATCGCTGGCGGGTCGAACTACTGCCGGAAATCCGATAACTCTGAGTGATTTCGCCATATTAACTCGGACCATTGGGTTCTCGTATATCACTAAGGCGCGTTCGAGAAAAGCATCCAGGCAAAAAGCCCACCGCAGACACTATTTTGGACGGAAGTGAGAAGAGCATTGTCCTAGTTGTCCTCTATCCGAGTCCACGATGCGGCTTCTGCAGGTTCGTGGATAGATACTGCACATCCTCCAAGCCGAGATTGGCTCAAATGTGTAGGGTAAAAGAGCCACGTGGTATGCTGCATGAAGCGCACATGAGGAACAGTTCGAGTTCGAGAACTATGAATAAAAACCTACCGTTGTGGTCAATCGCACGGCAAATTAGTCTCGATTTCTTCAGGACTCTCGTGGTCAGAGTAGCCGGCCGGCGCCTGCAAGGCAGGGAACACGGCCGGTTGAAGTCTTGGGGATATTCCCAGCCCTTGCGGTACCGGCTGGGTATTTGGGTATGGGACGGAAACCCGTTGAGCAGGTGGACTCTCCGTGTTGGAGTAAGATCTGTGAGACGAGCCTTCGAGAGGCGAGGCGATCGGCCGTGCTCCCTGCCTTGAGGATGTTCCCGGGCTTTGCGGCACCGGCTGGGTATTTGTATATGGGGTGGAAGTCCGCTGAGCGGAGTGAGACGAGCCTTCGAGAGGCGAGGCGATTGGCCGTGCTCCCTGCCTTGGGGATATTCCCGGGCTTTGCGACACCGGCTGGGCATTTGTGTATGGGGTGAAAGTCCGCTGAGCAGGTGGACTCTCTGTGTTGGCGTGAGATCTTTGAGACGAGCCTTCGAGAGGCGGGGTGATCGGCTGTGCTCCCTGCGTTGGGGATATTCCCGGGCTTTGCGGCACGGCTGGGAATTTATGTACGGGGCGTAATCCGCTGAACAGGTGGTCTCTCCGTGTCGGAGTGAGACGAGCTTTCGAGAGGCGGGGCGATGGGCCGTGCTCCCTGCGTTGGGGATATTCCCGGGTTTTGCGGCACCGGCTGGGAATTTATGTATGGGGCGTAAATCCGCTGAACAGGTGGTCTCTCCGTGTCGGAGTGAGATCTTTGCGACGAGGCGCCGCGCAGGTTGCGCAGACCTACCGGCTGAGCATTTGTGTACCGGGGGGAAGTCAGCTGAGCCGGTGGACTCGCCGGGTCGGGGTGAGATCTTCGAGACGAGCCAACGAGAGGCGGGGCGCCGCGCGTGTTGTGCAGACCTACAGGCTCGCCATTTGTGTACCGAGTGGAAGTCCGATGAGCAGACGGTCTCTCCGAGTCGGAGTGAGACGAGCATTCGAGACGCGAGGGGATCGGCCGTGCTCCCTGCCTTGAGGATATTTCCGGGCCTTGCGGCACCGGCTGGGTATTGGTGTACGGGGTGGAAGTCGGCTGAGGAGGTGGACTCTCCGAGTCGGAGCGAGATCTTTGAGACGAGCCTTCGAGAGGCGAGCTCGAGGTGCCGCGCGTGTTGTGCAGGCCTATTAAGTCTCACATGATGCATAAAATATGAGAAATAAATGACACGTACCATGATAATGCCCGATCCAGGGCGCGCGCTGTTCGCGGATGGCCGACTCTTGTGGGCCGATCGGTCTTGGGGCCTCGCGGATCACGCGCGGCAAGGCCGTGGTCGGGGACCTCTCGCTCGAGGAGGGTGTTTTAATATTTTCGTCCTCGAGCTTGAGGAAGGGCAAGTCAGGGTCATATTCAGACCCGTAATGGCCAGACCCGGTGTGGCCCTTGATCATGCCCTGCGCAGCGAGAAAGGCCTTGATTTTGTCGCGCGTCTCAGAGACTTTCTGACTCTCCTGCATCAAAAGCGTGTCAGTGCAAACCGAAAAAAATAAAAATAACATACGCGAAGCCACTCGGGACGCTTTGCGCCGAACCCGAGACACTGTAGACGGAGACGGAGACATGTCTCGCAGTGGCCGTCCTGGTTCGGGTTCTCGTCACATTTCTGTGGCAGACTCCAAGGTGAGAAGTGGAGACAAGTATCTCAGAAGAAGCCTGCCTTTCTGCGTATTCTGCAGGTGTAGCAGCCCGATTTGGTGCGGGCGGCGCCTTTTGCCTTAGGAGTCTCGGGCTTTTTTGACTGAACCGACTTCGGTGCCGCTGGCATGGGCTCTGGTGTATTATACAACTAGGGAACGAGGGGGTGTGGGTTGGGGAGACTGCTGTGGTTTGACGCCCGGGGGCGTGCGATTATTGGTCGCTTGCTTCTCTCGCCTTTTCGATCGGAACACGGCCAGGGCGCTGGAAGTACATTTTTTGACGCTGACAACTTGAAGGGAATCGCCAACATACCACGTATGCCCCCGTTTACTCGAGACCAAGATAGTGACCGCGACTCGATTTTTCCTTCTTTTCGACAGTGATTGGCGAGTTGCTAGCTGAAGCTACGCGGGTAGCATAAGCGTAAGAAGACAGCGAGGCAGACGTTCAAGGAGGGAGACTTGAAGGAATCTTGCAGCTGTCACGGCGGCCTAGCCTGAGAAGGAGGCTATGCTGATAAGGACCATCTGACACGTCGAATCGAAGACTTTTTCCATTCAACATAAACAAACCATTGAGCCGAAAGCCGTCACTGACGTGTCTGCATAGAATGGGAGGAAGGAGAATGATTGGATCAAGGATAGCATCAGTGGTTGATTCGCCAAAAGCGGTTTTCGTCCTCGAGGCTCGCGCCCAACTCGCGCCCATGTCTCAGTGACTGATTGAACTCCTCGACTGCGACGATGAACAAGATGGACTGCCGATAAACGGGACGCTTACTATCCCCGTTCTTGTCGCTGGCCCACATTACAGCCTGAGACAAGCTGGTATTGAAATAGCCTTCAAATAGGGGCACAGTGTGACATCTCTTACCGCCACCGCCATGTCAATAACAGAGCTCATTCCCCTGCTCGACCGGCGCGACGCCGACTGTCACCTTGATTCAGAGCAGCAGACGGCGACAATTCCGTCTTGGCGCGACGCCTCGGAACCCCTCGTCGGCTCGCTAGTTGGGTATATTGCGTGCGTTACCCTCCGCTCTTTAGCGACAGCGGAGAAACCGTCGTTTGGGATTATTCGGGTCTATCATAAGCCGCTGGCCGGGCTCGAAATCCAGCACAAGTCCGAGTCAGAGTTTGGCTGAGGAGCGGGAATGGGTAGCGCGCTATGCGAAGAGACGGAAAAGTCGTTAGTTGAGCGGCAGCTGCTCGATCTGCGGAGGGTGCTCGCCACGGTCCGCCTGGAAGTTGTTGTTGACACCGAGGAGTTCGCGAAGGCGCATCGTGCACAAGACGTATTGTACTCCTCCCGACCTCCCCCGGCTCGAAAACTTCCTGAAGGCGAAGTGCATCGAGGTTGGCACAGCCTTCTTCCGGGTCATGGCCTTGACGTGGTGGTCATAATTACAGCAAAAATGATCGTGAACGAATGTCGCCACCTCGTAAGCATTCTCGAACACGATTTTATCCACTAGATAACATATAATCGTTTTAGCTTCAACTTGAAGGAGTCACGTATGTTACTCCGGACCCTTCCGCTGCCCCCATAACGGAAGCCGTCAAGGACCGAGCTGAAAACGTTGGCGCAGCTGAACCCAACAGCGACGAAGAGCAAAGGGAGACTGGTGACTATTTCGAGATCACACACTATGGCGGGCAAGGTCAAGCATCGCTCGGTGCGTACATTCACCCTCCAACTGTACTTCTGCCTAATTCATGCCAATATAACAAGTCTGCACGAATAGCGACGCCGTCCTCGCGACGACATCCGTGCAATTTATCGGATATATTGCCAACTATGGCCTCCCTCAGCAGCTCTTACCGGCCGTTGTAAGCTCGTTAGCGAACCGGGCCCGGGCTGGCAAATTCGTGGGCGTGAACGAGTTCTTCATGCCCTTTTCGACCGTCCCGGTCGTGAATCGATGCTTAACTTTGGACATTTTCGAGAAAGCCGTTCATCAGCAGCAGTCGCTTCTGCAACAGGCGGACAGTCGGTGTGCGCGTGCCGATAGCGTGCAATCTATCCCTATCCCAGAGGAGGCCTTTATCCCAGCTACTACGTGCACCGGGTCATTCAGGCGCACAGGGTATGGGAATAGACGGGGCGTTTTGCGCGGATGAAGGCGAAGCCTCACTCTTCATTCTCCGCCTCGACATGGCCTACGTCTACCTGAGACGAGGATATCAACTAACTCTTGGAACGGCTGGGAGCACATACTTTTCGGTAAGACGATCACAATAGAGAAGCAGAAGGGTGGTCTTACGAGGGCCTTCATGCATAGGAGCGGTTTGGATTGAAACAGAACGACCCCAACTAAGTCGAATCGATATTGTGTCTGTACGAATTTTTCCACACCCGACGCAATAGAACACAGTATCGCGACGATCGACATGTAGGGCGATTTTGCGGCAGGAGATTCCACGAGAATACAAGACTTGTTTTTTTTTTTTTGTAAAAAATCGGTCTTGAAACTACAAAGCCATGCAGGACGAGTGGGTGGCCAAGAATTGAATATGGATGTCTTGACGTTCCAGGCATGTTGCGGGCATGTACCGGTTCCAACATGCACTCATAATCGAGAAACTGTTAGACGTCCGCGCGTCCGCCAGAACAAAGTGAAAAATACTATACAGGAATAGTCGTGGGTACAAATAACAGCATGTATAACGTGGTCGTCTCTTTCTCGTAAATGTGAATCTAGATCGGCTCAACCTCCTCCGAATCCTTCCTCTCTACATTTTCAATCCCAACTTTCTCCTCGCCATCCCTCCCCTTCTCGCTATCGCTATCGCCATCCCGTCGCAACTTATCGATCGGCTCCGCCCTCCTCCCGCCTAAAAAGAAGCGGCCCCCGGGTGCGTCCCCCACCGCCCGCAATATGACGTCTTTCTCAAAGAGCAAGCCAATGTCCTCGAGCGCGTAGCCCGTCGTCTCGGGGAGGCACACGTACGCCCACAGCGCCATGAAGAGACAACAGAACCCGAAGAGGAGGAACGTCCCGTACTTGATCTCGTTGAGCATTATGGGCGTGAGTTTTGAGATCGTGAATGAGAAGAGCCTGCGCGCGCACGCGTCAAATATCACAAGATTAATATTAGTGGTACTTTAAGAGAGAGGGAGAAGGAGAAGAGCGCACCAATTAACCCCAATCGCAATCGACATCGCGCCCGTTCTCAGATGATTCGGCGCGACCTCGCCCGCGACGACCCACGGCAGCGGGCCCCACCCGACGCAGTAAAACACCGCGTACAGGTAGACCGCGATGATCGACACGTAGCTCGAGGGGACAACTGTGCTGGAGGGGTGGATACCCGTGTACCCCCCGAGCCAGAGCATCATGGCGCCCTGCCCCAGCCCGCCGATGATGAGGCACTTCTTGCGCCCGATCCCTTCGACAGCGAACGCGAGCACGAGGGCGACGGAGATGACCTGTCGCCAAAAAAAAAAAAAAACGTCAGACCGGTATATTTAATTTTGTTTTAAGTTTAGGCACAAGCGCCCGCACGCACCTTGACGACCCCGTAGACGCCTGGCGTGAGACGGACGCGGACAATCAGCAATCGCGATCACCTGACGGCGAGCTCGTACAACATACCAGTCGCAAGCAAGCCCGAGGTCGTCCCGTTGATCCCCAGCGCCGCAAAGATCTGCGGGCTAAAGTAGTTGATCGCGTTCGTGCCTGTCCACTGTTGGAAGAACATGACCAACGACGGAATCGCGCAGCGCAGCGCGATAGCGCGCGAGTCGAACATGCGCGGGAACTGCTGCAGAAGGGAGAGATTGGCGCGCCCGGCAAAGTCAGCTTTGATCTCCTCGACGGTGGCGAGGACGGCTTTGTCGTCCGGGGAGGTGCGCGCGACAAAGGCGAGGCTGCGTGCGGCGCGCTCATATTGGCCGTGCTCGACGAGGAAGCGGGGGGATTCGGGCTGGAATGGAACGAGCAGGACGAAGAGGACACCGGGGACGACTCTGGGAGTGCATATGAATTTATAAATATAGTCAGTCGGTCGAAGGGACCAAGACGCACTGGACCGCAAATGGAATGCGCCACTGGTGGTCGGTGGTCGCCGGGATATTTAATGAAGCGCTGTAGTTCACCCAGACTGGGGCCGGTCAGGCGAAGAATTAAATAACCAAACCAAAACGAAAGCGCGCACAGGACAGCATAATCCCGACATTATTTGCGAGTTGGATCATCCCAGTGCAGCGCCCACGAATCGCACGCGGCGTACACTCGGAGACGTACGCCGGGACGAGCGCGCTGACCATTCCCACGCCGAGGCCAGCAAAGAATCTGCGTCGCGCTTCAGCTTCAGCATTTTTACATTATATTATTGCGAGCGAACACACCGAGCGAAATATAACACGCTCAGCGCACGCGCCTCGCTCGTCCCAAGGCCAACGACAGCCTGTATGACGCTCCCCACGATATAAATCAGCCCCGCGGCGACCATACACGGCTTGCGCCCCCAGCGGCTCGAAAAGTACCCCACCCCGAGCGCGCCGAAGCTGCATTCAATGCGCCAATGAGTATTCAAGTCTTGTCCAAGTCTCTCAAGGAACAGAGTCTCACAAACACCCGCCCTGGAGGATCGACACGATGTTCCCGCTCAGCGCGGCCTTTTGCGACGCGTTCATCTGGTTGATGCCAAAGTACGTCTTGAACGCGGGGAGCGTGATGATCCCGCCGATGATACCTCTGCCGCCGTCGCATTCAGTCAATACATAGTCCCGCCCGCACCTACACTCCAAGGACGGGGACCCACATGTCATAGCCATAGAACACGCTCCCCATTGCAGCAGACAGCGAAAGGAAGTAGGCATTGCGGTAGCGCCGGAGGTCGTGCAGCTGTTCGGCGAGCCCCATTTCTTCAAGTTTGGACCGACGTGGGCGAAGGTAAAGGCTCCTCCGCGGAGTGCGGTCGCCGCGCCTTCCTTTATTACATACCAGGGAGGGCGCTAATAATTAAGCGGAGTATGTACAGCTGACTTGTGGAGAATCCTTATCCCGGCGTACCGGGCCGTGAGCCGTTGAGGCCAGATATAGGTTCTTGCCAGGAGCATCAATTCTGTCTCTGCTCTACGTGCGCTTGTGGCTCCGATCAATATCCAACATTCAGTATTCAACACCTCAGCAAACGGACAGCCAGGTCATTCAAACAAACAATTCACACACACATTGACACAGAAGCGTAAGTAACGAGCAAAATGGAAGATAGAGGAAGATGATACGTAGAGGAAAAGGAAAAAGTAAAGGAAAGGGAGTAGGAGATGTACAGCATTAAGTAGCGTAGGCGTAGGCGTAGAAAAAAAAAGAAGAGACGTAGCAAAAGAAAAAAGAGGTTTGAAGAACGATCGACACCCGCACCGTTGCCCAACCCTACACGTTGACCAGCCCCACCCCACTCCCACTCCACTTCCATACCTTCCCCTCCCCCTTCCCCAAACGCAAAGTAAAATAAAGTAAAGTAAACGAACCAACAACCGTCCATGAAGTAGTATCCCAACCAACCACGCACGCACGCACGCAACGCGCAGGGACCGCCCCCGTTTGGATGTGTGTATGTAGGGGGCGGTCCCTGCGCGCACCCGCGTGCGTGCGTGCGCAGTAAGGTAGAAGGTGGTGGTGGTGGTAGGGTGGTGGGTAGGGTTCGTCCGTTCGTCGTCGGGTCGGTGTCGTCGGTCGTCGGTCGTCGTCTCGATGGTGAAGAAGAAGAAGAAGGAGAAAGCAGGAGATAGATACCGTAACATAACAAGCGAAAAAAAAAAAAAAAAAGATGAATCAAGGGCTAGGAGACAGTACTTGGGTTCGTTCGTTGGGCCGGTTCGGTGCGGGGTGGCTGGTGATACATCGTGCGTTCCAGGGGCGTACAACAAGAGCAAGAGGCAGCAGAGGACGATTCGCGTTCGTTCGAGGTCGAGGGAAATTCGGAATCAGAAAAGAAATCTAAAGGGTCGGGTCGAGTCGCATTTCGCACAACCCACCCCATCAGCTCTGCTGCACGAGATCAATCCCCGCCCCCAGCTCCGCGCGCCCCGGCCCCGCCCCCTTGCCCCCACCATGCCCGTGCCCGTGCCCAGGCTCATGCGCATGCGGATGCGGATGGGCGTGCGCATGATGATGCCGCATCTGCTCCTCCTCAAACAGCTTCCGCCCCACGTCCGCGCGTAGCCCTAGGCTCGCCTTCGCTTGCGGTTGCGGTTGCGGCTGTTGTACCTGAGCCTGCGCCTGCGCCCCAGGCGTGCCCCCGCGCGGCGACGCGTGCAGAAAGTCGTTAAAGTTGAAGTTGTCTGCTGCCGTCCCCCCGCTTGTGCTTGTGCTTGCGCTTGAGCAGGCACCGGTGACGGCGCGGACGGTTGTTGTTGTTGCTGTTGAGGCAGCGGCTGCCCATAAACCGGCTTCGGGCTCGCCGTCCGCACAGGCATCGGCATCGGCATCGTCATCGGCGCGGGACTGGCGGCGGTCGACAACGGCGCCGTCGACAGCGACAGCGCGCCAGCAGGCAGTGGCGGTGGTGGCAGGAGCTGTGCGGGCGGCGTCGGCGTCCCCGTCCGCGCGGCCGTGGGCGCAGGCGACCCCCGCCCGCCCGCTCCCGCATTCGCCGGCGTAGGCGTCCTCGACCCCCCGCGCATCTCCCCCCCAATACTCGACACGCTCGACGTGAAACTGTCCCCGCCCCGTGCCAGCGCCAGCGCGCTCCCCGTCCTCGGCGCGCCATCCGGATCCACACCCCCCGCCGCTGCCGCCGCCGCCGCAGCCATCTGCCCCGCAGTGGGGAACAGCACGCGCCCCTTGGACCGCACGCCGCCGTTGAGCGCGCGGTACGCGGCGAGGTCGCGCGAGTCCTTGCGCACGGGCGACGGGCTCGTCGCAAGGAACAGCATCAGGTCCGCCGCCTCGTTGTCCGTCGGCGCGGGGCGCGGCGTCGTCTGCGAGGACGGCTGTGTCGGCGGCGGCGTCGCGCTCGCACGGCGGAACTCGGGCACGGGCGGCGCGAGCGCGGATGACGAGGACGAGGACGACGCGCCGGCGCCCTCTGCGCCGGGCTGTTGATGCGGTGGCGGGACGGGCGTCCCCCCGTGCCGCGCGGAGCTCTGGGCAAAGTGCGAGTAGGACTGCGTGGAGCCCGACTCGCGGTCGTCGTCTTCGAGGCTGGAGCGCGGGGACGACGCGCTGCCGATGGACGGGCGGTGGTTGAGCAGCAGCGAGGTGAGGGTCGCTGCGGCCTTCATATCGACATCGCCGTCGGCATCGACGTCGGATCCGTGGCGGCGCTGTTTCTGCTTGCCCTTGTCTAGCGAGCGCTTAGCTTTGCGCTTGTCGGGCTTGTCGTCACGGCGGGTCTTTTGCATGGCGCGTGTGCCTTCTGCGATACTGCGGGAGGGCTTGTTCGAGCGTGGGCGAGGCGAGGCAGGGGGCCGCGAGGGGGGAGGCACGGGAGGATCGGCCACGTTGAGGATGGTGCGGGCCTGCTGCGTCGGCGGCGGGGCGAGTATGGACGTGAAGAGGCTCTGTGCGGGCATGGAGCGCGTCCCGTCCGCGCCGCTGCCCCCGGCGGCGGCGTTGCTGGGGTAATACCGGCCTGGACCCACGTTCGGCGGGGGTGCCATCGCGCCCTGGCCTGGTCTCCGCCCACCTGGAGAACCAGACGCGCCACCCTGGGTTGCGGGGTTGTTGTAGTAGTTGTTATTCCCAATGGAATTTGTATATGTGGGGGCGACGGAGCTGGCCTTGCGCTTTGCGGCCATGGTGCGGGAGAATATCTGCGCCTGGCTCTGGCCTTGTGCCTCGAGCTCGCGGAGGGGCACATGTGCGAGGTTGTGTGTGGCCTTGTAGGAGGCATACGAGAGACGCGCTCGGAGACTGCGGGTGACCTGCGAGGAACACGGATAAGAAGGGATGTGAGTCTCGGGCGCAAAAACGGGGGGACAGAGGAAGAAAAGACAAGAAAGGCGCGAGAGAGACCCGCGTATGGCACGGTCGGGTCTCATCGCGGGAAAAGAGGGGCCGGGGGGTTGTCTGACGCGTCCTGGGACTCACGTTTGAGATCTCTGCCCTGGCCTTGAACTTCTCGACGGCGCGCTTGCGGTTGTCGGGCTCGGGGAGATCCTGGTGGGACGCGGAGGCCGGGAGAGGCGGGGAGAAGGCGAGGGTAGGGGACGGCGACGTGGCCGAGGAGGAGGGCGTCGCCATCTGGACGCGTGGGCTGAGGGCCGCGGTGGACGACTCGCTCGAGGGTGTGGTCGCTGTTGAGGACGACGAGGAGCGAGTGCTGGACGTCGCTGTTGGTGGTGGGCAGGGTGTGAGGGAGAGTCACGGCGCGTCGTCGCGTCCTTTGCAAAACCGGAACTTGCCGGCCCCCGTTCCTGTCACCCCAAATGAAATTCCATTATAAATTATTAATTTCAGTCTCTTTCTTGTACGATGCTGTACTATATACGAGACCCGTAGTGTATAGTCCCTGGACGTAGCCATAAGCTAGCTGGTCGCTGTACTGGACGTCCATCAGCTCGGTATCAGGAAGTATCAGATGATCAGTCGCCCGCACCGACACCGACCAACTGACCCGCCACTAATTATCAGCCCTTACAGCAACTACAGTACCGTGTAGCCGTAGTCGCTTCGTTTCCTGGTCTGCTCGTCTCGTCGTCGTCTTCGGCGACGTTCCCACGGCCCATCATCGGTCCGTCTCACCGCCATGTGCTCCTCTCCCGCGGTACCCAAGGGCCAAGGAACGCACCGGCGCCGGAAAAGGTATTGCGCCATTTGCATAATTGACATCCCCATCGTGACCGGGACCCCATTCGATTCAACTGATTCAACTTTTCAAGTTTCAACTGATCCTCAACGTTTCAACGATACTGCAACTCACTTTGCCGCGAACCATCCACTCACTCACATTCCCTAACAAGCTTTCCTGTACATGTGCTGGCAATCTCAATTTTCAACCGAAAACCGCCGTCTGCTCCCGCGACGCGGCGGTCACTTGCCTCGTTGGGGTTCGCCCGTTGCCTTCTCTGGAATCCGGAATCCGAACGACCGCCGAATAACAATAACAATAGGTTCTAATTTCTGGGCCTGGCCTGTACTTCCCATATCCAGCTCCAGTTCCGAACTTGCCATCTGCGCTGCATCACTTCCTATCACTTCACTTGCCTGTTTGCCATCATACACACCTGCTTCTGTCCTCCTCTCTGTCCTTCTGCCAACAAGAATCTCCTTCCTTCCTTTGATTGCATTCCGACGCGACGCGACAATGGACAAATGGACGTCGTAGCTAGGTTGGTTGGCACGGCCAAAGCGCGTTAATAGAGCATCACGGTTGCGAACCGGTGTTAACATCCGAGTCTCCGTCTGCCTCCGTGACGCGTGGTTCGTCTGTGTTCCGTCTCTGTCCGGACTCTACAGCGACTCGGACCTGAAGGTGGCTCTCTGCGTCTCCGCCATCTACACCGTTTCATTGGTACAGGAGGCCAAATCAATCACAACACCCACCCGCGTTCCATCGAGGCCTCAGATCACCACATTCCCAACCATCGCGCGCGAACCCCTCACTGTCAATGCCGTATATGGCAGAATCACCCTCGTCATACAATACAGCACTTACTTAAATAACAAGCAATATACCCGCAAATCACTCTAATTACAGCCTATTCTCTCAAATTGCAATGACAATGTCATAATAGCGTTCCGTAACGCAAGTGCTTCCGGATCCCTCGAGATAAACATATGAAGTATGTGGACTTGGACTTGGACTCGAGGACTCGAGGACTCGAGGACATACAGATTCGGAACCTTTCTGTCACCTTCGCTTCCCCCGGCTCGCGCTCGCGCTCGCACCTGCCCGTACTCGTCTCGGCCAAGTCGGGATCTCTCATCTCAAGACAGGGCTTGCGAGCGTCTACAGTAACGTCCAACTTCTAAATCGGGATCATGTGTATTTTCCGTCCACTAGCGCTCTCTCTCTCCCTCTCCCTCCCTCCCTTCCGTCCACACACGCCCCACCCTCAACTCCACAAACCAACCCCAGATGTGCGTGCTTGCGTGCCTCAAACCCAAACCAAAACCAAAAACCACGAACCCCTCACTGGCATGCCGGAACCCAGAACCCGGTCGGTCCCAAGCGCAATGCGCAATCGCGCCCAACTCCAACTCCAACTACTTGCTGCCGTAGCAGAAAGCCGCAAACCACTCTAATCCTACAGCCTACTTGTAGAAGTGATGCAGCTTTCTTTGAAGTTTGAGACAAGGACGGCTTCCTATAACTTATATATACGTGAATTGGACCCGACGCGATTGATTCAACTTGAAGAGCTGAAGACCAAACCCAAATGTCAGCGCACTCTAGTCGTTCGCATGCGCACTCGCCCTCTTTCTGTCCGATACATACACCCCAATTCAGTTCACACTTTCCAAGGCCCTGCGCCGGTCTGCTCCCAAGGGTCGATATCTCGTCAACTCGTCAACTCCGAGTCCAGCGTCGACCTCTAATTCCCATATCGGGTCGCTTCCAAGTTCCACTTCCGACGTCTCTCTTTCAATTCATTCACGGTCATCTTTCCAGTGCTCTACCTCCCCTCCGTGTTGGTAACGCACGGGAACGGGAAAGGCCGGTGTAGGGTAGGGTAGGCTCCATATTGATTCTGTTTCGAACATCTTCAAGCGCAATATTGTTACGAGACTCAGAACCAGATACTCGTTAACATTACCAACCCAACCCTCCGTCCAATAAGTAAGTAAGTAAACACATACCCTCCGTCCTTTCCTGCGCCTACCCTCCTACCCTCCTACCCTGCCTCGACCGCATTCCCATTCGTCTTGCCGTCGTGTTATTACGTAGAGTGGGAAAGAGATCTAGAGGGAATAAATGCACACTTCTCGAATTGCACCTCGTAGCGACGTTTTGAGCTCAAGGAACGAGTCTGTCTTGCCTGCATCGGCGCGTCAGTATAATGTTACATTACAATAAGCGCGTCCGCACACAGTCAACCACCAGTGGACGTTCGTGTTAACGTCGCCGCCCCATCCGAAGGTGTGGGGATATCTTCCGCTGGGAGCGGAGGATGGTGCCTCGTATGTTGCCGACACCACTCTTGCAGACCCACCATTCCGGCTTTTCCTCGTTGGCTCAGGCCAACTAGAAATTCCGCATGAGCTCAAGAACATGGTGCTCATCCGTGTCGGGCTGGATTACCCAGGTGCGTCTTACGTTCTGTGGATTCCTTCCTGCTGAGCTAGATACCAGAATTTTATGCCTTGATGAGACAAATGGATATCTGCGTCCCCGCATTTTCCGCCGACCACGGGTACTACAACGCACAAGCGAGCTCGACATTCGCAATGGCCGTCGAGTGCGATGTGTGCCGCATTTCTTGCCCCTATAAGCAGTACTCATCGCCGTCTTTCTAGGTGCCCATCCTGGCCACCGAGCGCATCAAGACGGCGTACGCATACGTGAACGACGACAGGGCGGTGGTCACCCGTCCTGCAGCGATGCGCGACGTGGAGGCCCTGCGGGCGCTGCGCACTCAAGACGTGTCGTATTTCCTGCACAGAACTGGGATTCCGACGGACTCGCCCACGGCGCATGCGGCGGAGGCGATGCTGCGGCTGGGGTGGGTGCGGTCTGAAGCGGAGTCTCGGGCATTCAAACAGGGAATCTGGAGGGCGAACGATCGCGTCGTGGAGCGACTGTTGCGGGATTTGTGATCTTCATTACAGGACTCGGTTACCCTCCTTGGGCTTGCTTGTGGGTGCCATCGAATCTGGTCAAGTGCTGTTGATCACCTTGCTTTAGGACCTAGCCCCTCCATCGAAAGTATTTCAAAATTCCTCGATAATTGCCCTACGGGCGGGGCCTGGACACCCACTCGCGAATAGAAAGATCCAGTGCTTTATATTCGAATACATCGAACTCGAGAACACACTTTTATTCCAAAAAAAAAAAAAAACATCACACAAGTACTAAAGTTAGCTTACATATCAACCATATCCTCGGGCGGAGCATCATTGTATGAATACCCGGGGGCGGCGGCAGGGAACGAGAGGGCGAGTGCGCGTGAGCAGCAAGCTACGAGACTGAGGAATGTTAGCAAGGAACGAAATGGTACAGCACCCTCCTTGGCCAGGACCCTTGATTATCGGTTGGTAGGTCAGATACCTGGTTCGGACAAAAGGTCGCGCCGAATCATCTGAGAACAGGCGCGATGTCGATTGCGATAAACTTGTGGAATCTCCTCTCGCAAAATTGTCCCTAGCTACATGTCGATCGTCGCGATGTATCTCTACACTGGCTCTATTGCCGTCGGGTGGCGATGAAAATTGCGTACAGACACATATTCGCGTTAGTTGGGGCCGTTCTGTTCCAATCCAAACCGCTCCTGTGCGTGAAAGCCCTCGTCAGTTCATCCTTCTGCTTGTCTATCGCGATCGTCTCACCGAAAAAGTATGTACTCCCAGTCGTTCCAAGAGTTAGTTGATGTCCTCGTCCCGGCAGGATGTCGAGGCAACAGAAAAGGAGGGAGCTTCGGAGCTGATAATGAGGTTGTGGAGGATGTAGAGTGAGGCTTCGCCTTCATCCGCGCAAAACGCCCCGTCTATTCCCATACCCTGTGCGCCTGAATGACCCGGTGCACGCGGTCGCAGGGATAAAGGCCTCCTCTGGGATAGGGATTGACTGTACGCTATCGGGACGCGCACACCGACTGTCCGCCTGTTGCAGAGGTGACTGCGGCTGATCAGGATTGGCGCGGGAGAGTATGGCAGCTTGCTCGACGATATCCAACGTCACACATCGAAACATCACGGGCTCTGTCGAGAAGCCCATGAAAAAATCGTTCATGCCCACGAACTGGCCAGCCCGGGCCCGGTTCGCTAACGAGCTCACAACGGCCGGCAAGAGCTGCTGAAGGAGGCCATAGTTGGCAATGTATCCGGTAAATTGCACAGATGTTGTCGCGAGGACGGCGGCGCTATTCGTGCAGACTTATATGATATTGACATGAATTAGGCAGAAGTACAGTTGGAAGGTGAATGTACGCACCGAGCGATGCTTGACCTTGCGCGCCATAGCGTGTGATCTCGAAATAGTCGCCAGCCTCCCGTTGCTGTTCTTCGTCGCCGCTGGGTTCAGCTTCGTCCTTGGCGGCTTCCGCTACGGGGGGAGCAAAAGAGCCCTGCACCAGGACCGGAGTGACATACGAGACTCCGTGAAGCTAAAAAAATTGTATGTTATCGAGTGGAAAAAATCGTGTCGACGAAAACACTTACTGAGCCGACGAGATGGCGACATTCGCGCACGATCGTTTTGGACGTAGTTATGACCACCACGTCAAGGCCATGACCCGGAAGAAAGGCTGAGTCGGGCTCGATATGCTTCTGCTTCAGGAAGTTTTCAAGCCGGGGGAGGTCGGGGAGGAGATACAATACATCTCGTGCACGATGCGCCTTCGCGAACGCCTCGATGTCCGCAACGAATTCGAGGCGGACCGTGGCGATCGCTCTCCGCAGATCGAACAGCTGCCGCTCAAGTACCGACCTCTCCGTCTCTTCGCGATAGCGTGCTACCCATTCCCGCTCCTCATCCAAACTCTGACTCGGACTTGTGCCGGATTTTGAGCCCGGCCAGCGGCTGATGATGGACCCAAATACATCCCAAACGACATTTCCTCCGCTGTCGCTAAAGAGCGGAGGGTAACGCACGCAATGTACCCAACTAGCGAGCCGAGGAGGGGTTGCGAGGCGGGCCGCCAAGACGGAATTGTCGCCGTCTGCTGCTCAGAATCAAGTGATAGTCGGCATCTCGCGGGCAAGGAGGGGAATGAGCTCTGTTATGGACATGGTGGTGGGAGGTAAGAGATGTCACGGTGTGCCCCTATTTCATGTCTCAGTCTGTGCACGTTATGAATCCATGATCGCTCCACTGGTGGACGAGCGTCTAATATATGGGACCGGCGAGCGCCAGCGCTGTTTGGCGGTGGGCAACTTGGTCGTCGGCGCCGTCGAGCAGATTCCGCTTGGAGGACGAAGACTGCTTTCGGCGAATCAACCACTGATGATATCCTTGATCCAATCATTTTCCCTCAACTTTGCCTGCGATCCCAAACAACTGCTACAATGTCTGCCACTTAAACACGCGAAGGTAGAGTCCAAAGCAGCGTCTAGATCACTCCTCTAGTTTATTCCAGAAACGTTAACTTATTTAACGTTCAAGTTAACATCCCTCCGTACTTATGATAAATAGCTTCCATCCTTTCCTACTCCTACCCACCCTCCTCGCGATCGCGTGCTCCCTCTTTTCTCCCCTCCACCGGCACCCCATTCCCATTCGATGTCGTCTTCCCCGTGTTCCCCGCCCCTGCCCCAGCACCAACAACCTCCTCCCAATACCACCGCGGTAAGAACCCCACGCGGTCCACGTCGTCCTTGTCCCCCTCGACGTCGCGCACGACCTCTGCGTCTAGCCGCACGAGCTCAACCCCGACGCCAGGACGGAAGGTGACGCGCCACACCGCCGCGTCGGGGTGCGTTTGCGTTTGCGTTTTGCTCTCGCCCTCCCTCTCTTCCTCTTCCTCTCCCTCCGGACTCCTCTCCTTCTCGCCCCCGCCCCCATCCTCATCCTCCCGACGCTCCTCCGTCTCACCCACACCCCCATTCTCTCCTCGCCCCCCTTCTTCCTCCCGCCGCCGCGAGACCTGCGTCCCCACAAACCCCAAAAACGCCTCCCCCCACCTCAAACACCTCGCCGGATCCCACCCGTGCGTCTTGCCCCTCACGAGCCGCGGGATCTCCACCGTCCGGAACGTCTGCGTCGTCGTTATCTCGCCGGACGGGGTGCGGAAGCCGACGAGGATTTCCTGGGGGAGGTGGTTAGTTGCAAATTTGAAATACGACGAGATGAGAGGATTAAGGTTATATAGGGAGAAGGATGGGAAGATGGGAACGCACCGGCACACCGAGCAGGAAGGACTGCATGTAGAACTTGAGGAGTTTCCTGGCGTTCAGCGTCAGCGTAGTGCACAATAAATACCCATTTCGGCGGATAGATGGACACGCACTTCTCGAACCGCACCTCGTCTTGCGGGCCGCGGATCACGAGCGACGTCTTGAGCTCGACGAACGTGTCTGTCTTGCCCGTGTACTTTCCTGCATTCGCGCGTCAGTATAATGTTCCAATAACAGAGTCCTGAAATACGTATACGCACCCCTCACACAGTCGACCTCGCCGCCAATAACCAGCCGCGTCTCGCCGAGCTTCGTGCGCACGACGCTGCACCACTGCACGTTCGTGTCGACGTCGCCGCCCCATCCAGGCGGATCGCCCGGCGCCTGCGGGACGTTAACGCTCGGCGCGCGGCCCGGCGGCGGGGTCGTGGACGTGCAGTACGACTAGAACGCGTGGTTTGCTGGCGGTGGCGCGGTGCAATATCGTTTCTGCATCGATGATATCAGTATATACCTACACAAAAGAAAGAAATAAGGGACAGCACGCACTTTTCACGCAACCGCGCGTCGTCGAGGTGCTCCTCAAAATACAGCACGCCGTCCATGTACATGACGTTCAGGTCCCACCCCTCGCGCTCCTCGTACGGCGCCGTCAGGATCCTCTCCGCCAGCGTCAGCCAACTGCACCAAGGATCCAATGACATTAGACGCGAGCGCGGGGTGCTTTTCGCGCGCGCGGCGGAGAGCGCGCGCAGATGAGGCCGTCGATGCGCGGACGCGTCTCGGGCCGGCGCACCCAGCGGTCGTACCCGTGTGCGCGCGGTGGGGGCGCAGCGAGGAAGGGGAGCGCGGAGTCGGTGATGGAAGGCCGGTGCGGGATTCGCGAGTGATGGCTTTTGCTTTCTTCCCTCATCTCGCCATCAACATTGTCGGGTTTTCTGCCAAATTTCTGGCCTGGTCGCGGCCTGGACCACCTTATCAGCTTCACCGGCACGCATGCACAGAATGCATTCAAACCTCTGGTGGTCCTATATATGCAACAGACGCCGTTCTAACACCATCGGCTTCGTATCAGCATTCAGTCAGATACAGATTGTTCCACATCCCGGTGGCAATTAGACGTCCCGCAGGCTATCACCATCAGTACAGCCCGTGCGACATTGTAACCATGCCGTTAGTCGTGACCTCTGTTTGACTGCGTGCGCACACTTGTCGGTTATTTGATTCCTCTGAGTTTACCTCTTAATGCTTTCCCGCCGCCAAATCGTGCTCTTCGGCTGTTTGATCGTCATCCCCTTTCTGCTCTGGTCGTTCGTGACCCTCAATGAAGAGTATTCTTTCTCCGGAACGATATGTTCGGCGATCCTGCCTCCCAAGCAAGAGCAGACAGAGATATGTTCGGCATCCTGCCTACCAGCAAGAAAAAGAAAACCTTGCCGTGCCTCAGAAGAGGCATCGCGTGGCTATAGCCTCGCTTTTCTTTGGCCACTTCGACGTATACATGGCTCTGGCCTGGACTCTGCAGCGGGTCATGGGCCGGAGTAAAACTGGAAGTGTGGAGGTTTACATACCTACCCCGTTCGGTTTCAAATTCCAGACGATTGTGGACAACCTCCGGCTATATCGCGGAAAGACAAAATCCACAGACGACTTCATTAAAGCAATAAACAGCAATATGGGTGATGGAGGGATAGATACGGTGGTCCTCGGGACTTGCGAGTTCGAGTGCGGTTTTTTAAATTCTTTTTGGCGAAACCGCCCTTATCATCCCCGTACAGCTTAAACGGCGGCACCTGGCCTGAAGAGCTATTGGCTGCATGGGACGCAAGAGATGACGCGCACAAATTCAAACTTGTGTGCATCGTCCATAACGTTCTAGTGAGTACAAATGGATATTTTCCTCCCGACACTAAGAACAGCCCGTATGCAGGACGTCTCATGGCAGCGTCAGATTGCACCATGGTCCCAAAGAAATGCAATCCGCGTCCTTTCCATCTCCGAACAGTAGGTGGTATCTCGCAGATAATCCCTCATTAACACCGTATTCAGTGTAGCGACAGCATTTAAGCGATCATTCCTTATCAATGCAGACAGCTCAGACCCGTCAATCCGCTCCGCTGGTTACGAATACATCCCCGTAGACGTTCACGTTCCAGTTCTCGACCTACCCGCGGCCGTAGATCCCCGCCCAACGAGGATTCTTTCTGACGCGGTCATCCAAGGCAGTTTCGACACGGCTCGCCGCGATTATCTTGAAATTTTCTCTGAGCTGAAGGAATCCCTCGCGCGTATGTCTGAATCGCTTCAGCCCTCATTATAGCCTTGTTCACGGTGGTCTAGGGGATCCGAAAGTGTGGGGATATCTTCCGCTGGGAGCGGAGGATGGTGCCTCGTATGTTGCCGACACCACTCTTGCAGACCCACCATTCCGGCTTTTCCTCGTCGGCTCAGGCCAGCTAGACATTCCGCATGAGCTCAAGAACATGGTGCTCATCCGTGTCGGGCTGGATTACCCAGGTGCGTCTTACGTTCTGTGGATTCCTTCCTGCTGAGCTAGATACCAGAATTTTATGCCTTGATGAGACAAATGGATATCTGCGTCCCCGCATTTTCCGCCGACCACGGGTACTACAACGCACAGGCGAGCTCGACATTCGCAATGGCCGTCGAGTGCGATGTGTGCCGCATTTCTTGCCCCTATAAGCAGTACTCATCGCCGTCTTTCTAGGTGCCCATCCTGGCCACCGAGCGCATCAAGACAGCGTACGCGTACGTGAACGACGACAGGGCGGTGGTCACCCGTCCTGCAGCGATGCGCGACGTGGAGGCCCTGCGCGCGCTGCGCACCCAAGACGTGTCGTATTTCCTGCACAGAACTGGGATTCCGATGGACTCGCCCACGGCGCATGCGGCGGAGGCGATGCTGCGGCTGGGGTGGGTGCGGTCTGAAGCGGAGTCTCGGGCATTCAAACAGGGAATCTGGAGGGCGAACGATCGCGTCGTGGAGCGACTGTTGCGGGATTTGTGATCTTCATTACAGGACTCGGTTACCCTCCTTGGGCTTGCTTGTGGGTGCCATCGAATCTGGTCAAGTGCTGTTGATCACCTTGCTTTAGGCCTAGCCCCTCCATCGAAAGTATTTCAAAATTCCTCGATAATTGCCCTACGGGCGGGGCCTGGACACCCACTCGCGAATAGAAAGAAAGATCCAGTGCTTTATATTCGAATACATTGAACTCGAGAACACACTTTTATTCCAAAAAAAAAAAAAAAACATCACACAAGTACTAAAGTTAGCTAACATATCAACCATATCCTCTGGGGCGGAACACCATCGTATGAATACGCGGAGGCGGCTGCAGGAACGAGAGGGCGAGTGCGCGTGAGCAACAAGCTACGAGACTGAGGAATGTTAGCAAGGAACAAAATGGTACAGTACCTCCTTGGCCAAGACTCTTGATTATCGGTTGGTAGGTCAGATACCTGATTCGGACAAAGGGTCGCGCCGAATCATCTGAGAACGGGCGCGATGTCGATTGCGATTAAAAAAAAAACCAAGTCATGCATTCTAGTGGAATCTCCTCCCGCAAAATCGCCTCTAGCTACATGTCGATCGTCGCGATGTACCTCTACACCGGGTGGCGATGAAAATTGCGTATTCGAGTGAGCTGGGGTCGTTTTGTTTCAATCTAAACCGCTCCTGTGCATGAAAGCCCTCGTCAGCTCACCCTTCTGCTTGTCTATCGCGAACGTCTCACCGAAAAAGTATGTGCTCCCAATCGTTCCAAGAGTTAGTTGATGTCCTCGTCCCGGCAGGATGTCGAGGCAACAGAAAAGGAGGGAGCGGAGGAGCTGATAATGAGGTTGTGGAGGACGCAGAGTGAGGCGAAGCCTTCATCCGCGCAAAACGCCCCGTCTATTCCCGTACCCTGTGCGCCTGAATGACCCGGTGGCCACTGGGGGGATAAAGGCCTCCTCTGGGATAGGGATAGATTGCACACTATCGGCACCCGCACACCGACTGTCCGCCTGCCACAGAAGCGACTGCTGCTGATGAACGGCTTTCTCGAAAATGTCCAAAGTTAAGCATCGATCCACGACCGGGCTTGTCGACATAGCCATAAAGAACCGCTTCACGCCTACGAATTGGCCAGCCCGGGCCCGGTTGGCTAAGGAGCTCACAGTGGCCGGCATGAGCTCCTGAAGGAGGCCATAGTTGGCGATGTAACCGGTAAATTGCACGGATGTTGTCGCGAGGACGGCGGCGCTATTCGTGCAGACTTATCGTATTGGTATGAATTAGGCAGAAGTGCAGTTGGAAGGTGAATGTACGCACCAAGCGATGCTTGACCTTGCGCGCCATAGCGTGTAATTTCAAAATAGTCGCCGGCCTCCCCTTGCTCTTCTTCGTCGCTGCTGGGTTCAGCTTCGTCCTTGACGGCCTCCGCTACGGGGGGAGCAAAAGACCCCTGCACCAGAACCGGAGTGACATACGTGACTCCGTGAAGCTGAAAAGATCGTATGTTATCGAGTGGAAAAAATCGTGTTGACGAAAACACTTACTGAGCCGACGAGATGGCGACATTCGCGCACGATGGTTTTGGCCGTAGTCATGACCACCACGTCAAGGCCACGACCCGGAAGAGAGGCTGAGTCGGGCTCGATGTACTTCTGCTTCAGGAGGTTTTCAAGCCGGAGGAGGTCGGGGAGGAGATACAATACATCTCGTGCACGATGCGCCTTCGCGAACGCCTCGATGTCCGCGACGAATTCCAGGCGGACCGTGGCGAGCGCCATCCGCAGATCGAACAGCTGCCGCTCAAGTACCGACCTCTCCGTCTCTTCGCGATAGCGTGTTACCCATTCCCGCTCCTCATCCAAACTCTGACTCGGACTTGTGCCGGATTTTGAGCCCGGCCAGCGGCTGATGATGGACCCAAATACATCCCAAACGACATTTTCCTCCGCTGTCGCTAAAGAGCGGAGGGTAACGCACGCAATATACCCAACTAGCGAGTCGAGGAGGGGTTGCGAGGCGCGGCGCCAAGACGGAATTGTCGCCGTCTGCTGCTCAGAATCAAGGTGATAGTCGGCATCTCGCTGGGCGAGGAGGGGAGTGAGCTCTGTTATTGACATGGTGGTGGGAGGTAAGAGATGTCACGGTGCGCCGCTATTCCATGTCTCAGTCTATGCACGTTATCCATGATCGCTCCACTGGTGGCCGAGCGTCTACTATATGGGCCCGGCGAGCGCCAGCGCTGTTTGGCGGCAGGACGGACATCTTGGTCGTCGGCGCCGTCGAGCAGATTCCGCTTCGAGGACGAAGACCGCTTTCGGCGAATCAACCACTGATGCTATCCTTGATCCAATCATTTCCCTTGAACTTTGCTTGCGCCATTTGCATAACTGACATCCCAAATCAGGGTGGAACCGCATCCCCATCGTGACCATCTCTTTTTCGACTGCTGTACTTCCCCTCAACTTACCTTGCCGCGAACCATCCAGTATTATATTCCCTGCTGTCGGCGTCACCCGGCCCAACACCTGTGGTGGCATATAGCCGCAAATAACTACTACAATGTCTGCTATGTAGGGGAGAGTGAAGAACGGGAGAAGAGGTGGCTGGTTAGGGCAATAGCATCTGGTTTATTCCAGAAACGTTAACTTATTCAACGTTCAAGTTATCATCCCCTCCGTACTTACGATAAATAGCTTCCATCCTTTCCTACTCCTACCCACCCTCCTCGTGATCGCGTGTTCCCTCCTTCCTCCCCTCCACCGGCACCCCATTCCCATTCGATGTCATCTTTCCCGTGTTCCCCGCCACCGCCCCAGCACCAACAACCTCCTCCCAATACCACCGTGGCAAGAACCCCACGCGGTCCACGTCATCCTTGTCCCCCTCGACGTCGCGCACGACTTCTGCGTCTAGCCGCACGAGCTCAACCCCGACGCCAGGGCGGAAGGTGACGCGCCACACCGCCGCGTCGGGCTGTGTTTGCGTTTGCTTTTTGCTCTCGCCCTCCCTCTCTTCCTCTTCCTCTCCCTCTGGACTCCTCTCCTTCTCGCCCCCGCCCTCATCCTCATCCCCATCCTCGTCCCTCCTCTCGTCCCCATTCTCCCGCCGCCCCCTTCTTCCTCCCGACGCCGCGAGACCTGCGTCCCCACAAACCCCAAAAACGCCTCCCCCCACCTCAAACACCTCGCCGGATCCCACCCGTGCGTCTTCCCCCTCACGAGCCGCGGGATCTCCACCGTCCGGAACGTCTGCGTCGTCGTTATCTCGCCGGACGGGGTGCGGAAGCCGACGAGGATTTCCTGAGGTGGGGTGGTGTGGTTAGTTGCAAATTTGAGCGAAATAAGAGGAGATGAGAGGACTAAAGCTAAAGAGGAAAGGATGGCAAGATGGGAAGATGGGAAGGGGGAACGCACAGGCACACCGAGCAGGAAGGACTGCATGTAGAACTTGAGGAGCTTCCTGATGTATTCAGCGTCAGCGTAGGGAACAATATATACCACTTCTGTGGGGAGCGAAGGAACGCACTTCTCGAACCGCACCTCGTCCTGCGGGCCGCGGATCACGAGCGACGTCTTGAGCTCGACGAACGTGTCTGTCTTGCCCGTGTACTTGCCTGCAGTGTGCGTCAGTGTAATATTGCGTCCTGCCAAAGCAAATACGTATACGCACCCCTCACACAGTCAACCTCGCCGCCAATAACCAGCCGCGTCTCGCCGAGCTTCGTGCGCACGACGCTGCACCACTGCACGTTCGTGTCAACGTCGCCGCCCCATCCGGGCGGGTCCCCCGGTGCCTGCGGGACGTTAACGCTGGGCGCGCCGCCCGACGGAGGGGTCGTAGACGTGCAGTACGACTCAAACGCGTAGCCGAAGTATGTTTGCTGGCGGTGGCGCGGTGCAATGTCGTTTCTACGCGCAATATCAATCAATTAACACCACGTAATAAAATGGAAACCGAGGGGAAGGGACGCACTTTTCGCGCAACCGTGCGTCGTCAAGGTGCTCTTCGAAATACAGCACGCCGCCGACGCACATGACGTTCAGCTCCCACCCCTCGCGCTCCTCGTACGGCGCCGTCAGGATCCTCTCCGCCAGCGTCAGCCAACTACACCGAAAGTCGAATCACGTTAAGAGAAACAGACGCACCGGGTGAGGACCCCGCGCCACGCCACGGCTCCCACGCCCGACGCGAGCGCGGCGGAGAGGGCGCGCAGGAGGCCGTCGATGCGCGGACGCGTCTCGGGCCGGCGCACCCAGCGGTCGTACCCGTGTGCGAGCTGTGCGCGCGGTGGGGGCGCAGCGAAAAAACGGAGCGCAGAGTCGGTGAATTCAAGCTCGCGCTGGGGCGTGTAGGAGAAGGAGATTATTTGGGTGGGTTGCTGGAAGGCCGGTGCGGGGGCTGGCGCGACGGTGAGGGCGGGGTAGGCGAGTGTATATAGGGCCGGCGACGGTGAGCTCCGGCGCTGTTTTGTGGTGGGACGGGCGTCTTGGTCGTCGGCGCCGTCGAGCAGGTCAGTCAGATTCCGCTTCAAGTTCGACATGGACGCAGGAGGAAACCCGCTTTAGGCGAATCAACCACTGATGCGATCCTTGATACCATCAGCGGGGACCTTGCCCTCTCCCACTAACTACTTCAACTTGGCTCTGAACCAACATAGCCAGTTATCCAACGAAAATTCTAGAATATGCGGCGACGCTCGATATGATGAATAATCAGCGCTGGAACCCCCTGAACAGGGAGACGCCCACACGTTGCATTTGGTTCGCGAACGACTGGGCACGTTTGGTTTCGGCGATCTTGGAGACTGGAGTGAATCCAATAATGCATATTATTCCTGAAGGGCCCGATATACGCGGGAGGGAAACGTCAAACCGGAGTCATCGGGACGGAAAATCCGACTTGCTCGGCGGCCAACCTCGACTTCTCACCGGTCCATTTATCGACTAACACTGACCAGCAAGCCATAAATAAAATTCTGGGGCTCTGTATGTGTTTTAAAGCTCAACTGAAGGCCTATTCCCCGTTCTCGGCCCTGTATATCTTCATGGTAATGGTTTCTTCGGTTGGCGCTCGTTGGTGAATTGATAGATATTCATAGATAACAAATCACCAAATGACACAATACGGCCATATCGTCTCGTACCTCCCATGCCATCTGTCTATCATTACAATTTCGGAGTTTACCCAGCCAATCGGGATGTCTCGAATCATCAACAACAGATCTGAGTGGCGTCCGGCTTATCATAAGATTGTGGACGCTCCTGGTTTGGCGCAGTTTCTCACATATAGAGCACGGTAGAACTAGTTGCCCAATGGGCTGACAAGATCAACGTTCTTAGGGCTATATGAACCACCAACCTCATTTAGCCGTCCTATTTAATCGCCGTCCGCACGTAAAATAGAGAAACTTCACCAGCTTTTCCGATGGGCTCCAGCATCGATTCTGTGGACAAAGAACACCAGGTTACTGACGATGACACCAAAGAGTTGGCCATCGAGACAGTCAATGCGTGGGTTCCCTCCCTCCTTATTGTATCTCTATTCCTCTGAAACCCTTGCCCTAGAACGGAAAAGTATACGCAAGCGGACTTTGACCGCATTTTGAGGAAGCAGGACAGGATACTGATGCCTCTAATGGTTCGTTTTCGTGACTCTGACAGTGCAAGTAATGTTCATTGATCTTTGATTCTATTAGTGGTTTGTCTATGGGATTCAGCAAGTCGACAAGACCGGACTTGGGACTCAGGCGACCTTCGGCATCATCACCGATACACATATGAAGGGAAACGAATATGCATGGCTTACCACCATTTTCTTCATTTTTGTCCGTATTCTGGTCTTCTTTGGTCGGCTTGCAAAATTATCATCAAACAGTACCTCTGGGCGAATTTGTGTGTTTATATCAAGAACTAGGCTTTCAGGAAATAATTTATTTCATCGCAGCCTGGAATTGGGTCATGCAAAGGTTTTCAGTTGGGAAGACTCTCGCTATAACCATGTTCTGCTGGGGTAGTGAGTTGCATATTTCTACCTCAAAAGCTCCACTGAATTAAATATTGAAGCCATCGTATTCTGTACCGGTAAGCATGTCCTTGATAACGGAATGCGGCCGAATACTGACATATATGATCACAGCCGCGGCTCGGAACTGGAGTGACCTTATGATACTACGTGCCTTTCAAGGTAAACATTCCACTGAATAAATGCCATAATGGTTGATCACTCATATAACCGCTCTTAGGATTTGCTGAGAGTGTCGCCGACCCAGCTCTTTTACTCATCACGGGTCTGTCCTACCGCAAGGAAGAGCATGGTCTTCGTGTTCTGATCTGGGGTGACCATTCAGAGTCGCGGCTCAGAGCCAGTACTAAAACATGTTAACAGGCACAGGTCAGCAACCTCTTGACAGTTGAACCAGTCGGGAGCTGACCTGTATATCCATAGCGGGCTACGGGTTTTCCGCTGTGGTCGCGTTAATTAACTATGGTATTGGACGGGCCGCGCAGGCTGAACCTGGCGGGCTCGCCGCATGGAAAGGGATGAGTTTGTTCCTTGGTAATCAAGACCTCCATCTTAATACGGGATCCCCAATATGACCTTCGCATAGGTGGCATGTCCATTCTCCTTTCCATCATCTGTTTTTTCTTCTTGGGAACTCCTCGGGAGGTCTTCTGGCTTTCTGCTGAGGAGAAAAGAATACAGGCCGCCCGAGTTTCTCACAACCACACCGGTTCCGATGCCCAAAAGCGAGCGTATGTATTTGTTTCGACGCTGTTGTCTACGTGCGTAATACTTTGTCTCGTTAGAGAGTGGAAGTGGTCTCAGGTGACTGAGGCATTATGGATCCCCAGTTCGTACTAGTGTCTTTCGATTGTTTGCTGATTTGCTTATTCCTCTCTCTTCGAAGACTTTATTTCTTCTTCTTCGTAACTGTTTCCAACGGTTGGTGACCCACATTTCAAATGCCGTCGATTCTGAAATCTCTCCCCAACCAGCTATTCCAACCGGTGGTATCATGTGCGTGTCTCACGGCGACCATAATGTTGTTTTGCTTAATTTATCAATCCCACCAGCACCTTCGGCAACCTCATTTATGTCGGTCTTGGCTTCACTGCCCTCGATACCCTTGTCAAAGGAACGATTCCCCAGAGTGGTTCGTTTCGTGAGTTTTGTAAATATGAAAGCGCTCAACTCTTGCTCCGTAGTTCTTGGTGTTTGTTGGTTCGTTCTCGCCGGATATGTGCTCTCCAAATTTAAACATATGCGCTGTGAGTACATACCCCCCTGCCGAACCATCTCTCGTCTCATATTATCGTAGTTTATTGGATAATGCTCTCTATTATTCCCGCATTTGTCGGGATGCTGGTTCTGTGAGGCGCCAGCTGCCTGAGCTCATCTGATACTGACCTACCGCCAGCTCTCTTGTTCCAACCACAAAACACAACCTCTGGCCGAAATGGGGAGCCTTTTTCATTACCGTCTGTCGCTGTTTTCTATATTCACCGTTCTAAGCTGATTTTTCGTTGCATTTAGGTAACAGGCCAGATTTGTGGGGCCCGTGAGTACTCCCCCGCAATAATTAATGTACAACCGCCGAAATAGATGCCCAACAGTCGTTTGGAGCATGCTCAGCACAAATGTGGCGGGGAGAACCAAGAAGAGCGTCATCTCCGTTGTCATTTTCACCGCCGTGCGCCGACCCTTCCTTCCTCGAGACGGCTTGCCAACTGATTTGCCGTCAGTACTGCTTCGGTAATGCTATCGGCGCTCAAGTCTTCCAAGCCAAGTGGGCACCCCGGTACCGTCCCAGCACGATCATTATATCGATCATGTTTGCGCTCGAGTTCGTGCTCATGGCTGTATGGCGTGTATACTGTAAGATATCCAGTGTGGTTCAAGTTGAAATCCGGCTGAGATTATTGTCTTCAGATGTCACGATCAACCGGCGCCGTGCCGCGAAATTGGATGCTCGCGGGGTCTCTGCTGAAGAACGAGTCCGGCTCGGATCCCTCAAGGGAGAGACGGATATAACTGATCTTTGTGAGTGGATTGTAGCTCAATAATCACGAGTCAGTAAATTCTTTTCCAGGCAACGAATACTTTGTGTACGATTACTAGCATGTGACCGTTCATGACTTCACAAATCTGAATCTGAGAGAGCCTGCTAATTTGGTAAAATAGGGGATGCAACGGTGGGAATATTAAGGAAGCAAGCCGCTTTCGGCTGATGCTTGATGTCATCATTTCGTCTTCTTTTGAACTTCGCAACCTTGCTGTAACAATCGAGGCCAGCGAAAAGAGGGGGCCTCGATGTGCGCAACGATTTCTGGCTCAGTAACACTTATTGTCTCTCTCTTTTGACTTTTGACATGTTCGAGGTTGGCAAATTACATAAGTAGTCCCAAGGTCTTGCAGCCACACAGCAGTGTACGTTCCTCAATGTACCTTGCGTTGCCACACAACGGTGTAAGTAAATACAGGGTCGACGGACAATACCACTTGTAGGGTCGACGGGCACTTATACAGATTTTATTTTTTTTCCTTCTGGTCATAATTAGTAAGCTACATAGTACTCGTGCTTATGTACGTCCAGGTGCTCGTTTATCGTATGTACTCAAGTCGCCTCTCATCAGACTTCCGCTACATTCTCTGTGCGCGAAGACCGAGTTATTTATTGTCTAGGACTCTCGCGCACTTGGTCGTCTCACTCTTGCATAGTGAGGATTGTATTTAAATGGATCTCGTAACCAAATTCGCTACTGTTAGCCGCCGCTTAGGCTTCGTTTCAACCTTACAGCTTCAAGCCCTGGGCACAGCAGAACAGTCAGACACTGCAAGCTGCTTTATATCCCACAGAAATCCCCAAGTTTCTCCATGCCGCCCTTGACTCGCCAGCAAACCCTCGCCAGCATACACAGCTGGTGGTCCGACAGCAATCCTGGCCTACAGAGCCCAACGATCAACATTCATACAATCGCGAAGCCGCTTTTGAAGCGCATGTACCACCGTCAAGCGCTGGACTTTATCAAGAAGAGTCGCGGCGTGCCCCTTTCAAGTGAAACCCTGTCCATATTTTCAAGCTATCTCCCGTATGTCACACGGTGTGCATGTTTATGTCGATTGGATTCCCACTCACCGCTGCAGACTGAACTATGTATTGTCCTCCACAAAAGCCGCAATCTTAGCAGAGCTGGTTGAGAGAGCCGAAGTTGAAGGTGACGACGCACGCGCGATAGTGAGTTCACCCGTGTGGGATCAAATCCCACAACTGCTTGTATCGCCAAATATCGAGATCTGGAGTTCGGCATATAAGCTGTCGAATTTGGAGCCTTTGGAGGATTTTGGAATGAACGAGCCGAGACCGTGTCCAACTGCAACCGGGCTGGCGTCTTACAACCCCATCCTAACCAGCAAAGGCACACCTATACGGTAAGTTTAGGCAACATTGGGGGCAGCATGTCTCATGTCACGTAAATCAGGCGCAAAGACGTTAGCAGTGCCATCGACAAGGCCCTAGCCCATGAGCGTGAACAAAGAAAACACTCGCCTTATAGCGTGAAAATTCTGCTGCTAGGTTCGTGCCATTTCTGTTTTGAAAGAGGTTCGATTCCAAATGCCATTCCAGGTCAGGCAGAATCGGGTAAATCAACCATTTTGAAGAAACTCCAGCTCTATCTCGCCCCGAAGGCTTTTCAGGCTGAGGTATGGCCCCAATTCTATCAAAACAACAATCTTATTAATGACACTCGTGTCTTCCAGGTCGAGGCATGGCGGCCTGTCGTCCACCTTAATCTCGTTCGCACTGTCAACTTCGTGCTGAGCCTGCTGGAGATCCGACATCCTACTACTTACAGCCCTGACGCGGAGCCCGCAGCGCCGCACAGCGCATTTACTGCACAGCTGCGGGAATTGCTGATAAGTCTGGCCCCATTAAGGGAGGTGGAGGACATCCTCTCTGACTGGATCATGAGCTCTCGACCACCCGAAGAAAGTTTGGAGGCAGACCGGTACCATCCAGTCAAAGTCTCCGAAATTTCTGTACGGTCGCAGACCGCATGGACCGCATTCTTGCGCAGCCGTTGTGAGCCAGACCGAACCGAGCAGGCGGAGGAACTCCAGACGAGACAAACACTGAGCGCATGTGCCGGTGATATAATGACGTTATGGGCAGCGCCAGAAGTTCAGCAAGTTCTTAAGGACCGAGAAATAGTCATTCAGGACCAAGCTGGCTTGTGAGACCATTTTTTTATTCTGGCTCTAGTACAGCTCAATACTCTCTGACAAGCTTTTTGGATGACGTGTGGCGAATATGCCAGGAGCACTATATCCCTACACCGGGCATGTTTATTGGTGTCGCTACCTCTGTGTGGTTTTAACACCTTGATAGGTGATATCTTGCGAGCAAGGGTGCATATTGTTGGTCTAGGGGAACATATCGTCCCTGCGGAGCAGCGTCTGTTTCCATGTTCTGTCGTTCACAACTCTTCCTGACATTCAAAACTTTTTACAGCACGGGACGGTCGGAAAACTTGGACTATATACGAGATGGGTGGCTTGAGTGGTCAGCGAGGTACAGTATGCCTCTACCGTGTTGCCCACCCCCCTCATTCATCCCCTTCAGCCGCATGGGCCCAGTTTTTTGACGATGGTGCAGTTTTTTCTTCTTCTTTCTCAAACGTTCACGACGTGCTGATCCCATACAGTGCATGTCATCATTTTCCTCGCCCCCATATCAGGTATGCGTCCAAGGTTAGCATCCACCGTTATACCCGCCCACCTCCCTTAACAGCTTTTAATGAAACTCTGGCGGAGACGAAGAATGTTAATCGACTGGTAGATTTTCTTCTTTGCTTGTCAAAAAAATCGGGTTTTAAAAAAACCTTTAGGCGGACTCGTTTGAACTGCGGCGGACAATCTGCAGCACCCAGTTGCTAGCACGGGTTGGATTGATTCTGGTGCGTCGGTTTCCATTTTAGTGCGCATTATCCTAACACCATATAGTTCCTTAACAAAGTCGACATCCTCACCCGCAAACTTGAATCCGGCGTACGTTTCGCCGACTACGTCACCACTTATGGAGACGGCCCAAATGAGCCCAAGGAGATCATCAAATGTGCGTGTTTGGGTGCGAAGTCCGCACCTCCTTCGTGCCTGACTCTTTGCTATGGACAGATCTGAGGGACAAATTTTCCCAAATAAATAGTACATATTCGCCGCGCCCACGCAGGATGGATTGGCACGCAATTTCCGCAATTGTTCGTAGTTGCTTTGCACCAATATCGGCGGCTTGATCTCAATTGCGATATTCACAGGACACGGGGCCTAAGATGATGGCGATCATTATCGTTGCCAGTGAGTCTATGAGTTGTCTCCAGTGCTGCATCGTTCATCTAATTATGACGCCAAACTTTGCAGTCTCCGAAATGATTATCCGCGACCATCTCGCCACTGCCAAGATTATGTAGTGTAATACACTTCGGGTTGCTCTTTTCTCAGTCTTGTCTATAATATTCGTCTGTCAATTAAATCCCCGATGTTTGAAAGACAAGCAGCTGATGAAAGGGAGGTATAGGCTATGGTTGGACAAAACGGGTGAAGATCTGAGAGCGGCTGGCATTCAGAGAAAATGGAAGGAGCAAACGCGGAGTACAGCAATGGCTGGCACGGACGCGGACGCGGCCGGGAAGTAGGAGAGCAACGAGAATCATGCGGGGTACATGCGCGCAAGAGCGGCTGACGACATCGCGAAGTATAGTCTGTGATAGGTGGTTGACGAAAATGGTTGTCACTGACCAGGAGGGGTATTTGGCTTCAGCTCTTATTTTTACTTGCCCGCATACTAAATTGCACTTTTATTGCGAAAGTTCCTTTTCAACTGCGCAGAAGCCTGAAAGCCGAGTTCAGTTTTGTGCCATGTTTTTCAAACAAAAAATCAAATGTTACCTTATAAGAACTTCACAGGGAGGCCATTACGAATGTATACGCACCCCTCACACAGTCAACCTCGCCGCCAATAACCTTGCTGCACCACTGGACGTTCGTATCAACGTCGCCGCCCTACCCGGGCGGATCGCCCGGTGCCTGCGGGATGTTAATGCTCGGCGTGCCGCCTGACGGCGGGGTTGTAGACGTGCAGTACGACTCGAACGCGCAGCCGAAGTACGTTTGCTGGCGGTGGTGCGGTGCAATGTCGTTTCTGCATCGATGACATTAGTACATACTTACACAACAGAAAGAAGTGAGACGAGAAGGGACAGCACGCACTTTTCGCGCAATCGCGCATCGTCGAGGTGCTCCTCAAAATACAGCACGCCATCCACGCATATGACGTTCAGCTCCCCGCCCCCTCGCGTTCCTCGTACGGCGCCGTCAGGATCCTCTCCGCCAACATCAGCCAACTCCACCGAAAAGCGAATGATACAGACGCACCGGGTGAGTACCCCGCGCCATGCCACCGCGCCCACGCCCGACGCGAGCGAGGTGTGCTTTTTTGGGCGCGCGGCGGAGAGGGCGCGCAGGAGGCTGTCGATGCGCGGGCGCGTCTCGGGCCGGCGCACCCAGCGGTTGTACCCGTGCGCGTGGCGGGGGCGCAGCGAGGAAACGGAGCGTGGTATCAGTGAATTCAAGCGCGCTGGGGCGTGTAGGAGAAGGAGATTATTTGGGTGGGTTGCTGGAAGGCCGGTGCGGGGGCTGATGCGGCGGTGAGCGCGGGGTAGGCGAGCGTGTACTGTAGATACTTGTAGGTAGGCAACCAGCCGACCCACCGTGACATTAAGGATGGGTTTGGGCAACGCAACCAGGCCAATTTTCTCCGTGACGGTTGAAATTTGGGCAACCGAAAAAAATCAACTTAGTGTTGAATGTGCCATCGAAACCATATGAAGGTTCTTCTTGTTTAACGTAGTTATGGGGAAGGTTTTAGACACTTTCAGCAGGTTCTAGGTGAAATTCAGCCCCAAAATGTATTTTTTTTCGGCTGTGTCACGGTCTCGAGCCAGGCAACCAGCCTCACCGTGACCATGACCTAAGGAGGTTTGGGCAATGCAACCAACCCCATCGTGACCGTGACGGTTGCCTACCTACAAGTATCTACAGTATAGGGCCTGCGAGGATGGAGACAGTGAGCGACGGTGTTGTTTTGTAGTGGGACAGGCGTCTTGGTCGTCCCCGCCGTCGAACAGCTCAGTCAGATTCCGCTTCAAGTTCGACATGGACCCAGGAGGAAACCCGCTTTAGGCAAAGCAATCACTGATGCGATCCTTGATGCCATCAGAAGGTATTTTGTCTCTCCCACCACTAACTACTTCAACTTGGCTCTGAACCTGGTCGGCTCTAGTCGTACCTCAGTGATGTACATCACATAGGTGCGGTTCGCAATCGTAATAATCGTAACAGAGTCGGCTATTCATCGAAAACTCTGGCATAATCCGTTACGCTCGATATGATGAATAATCAGGGCTGAAATTGCCAAGAAATTGCATTTGATTCGCGAACGACGTCAACGCTCTTTTGGATTCCGCGTGGAGAACGTATGTCCGCGTGAAACCGCGCCTGTCCAGACGGAAAAGCCGACTTCATCGGCGGCCAAGCTCACGTTAAGTGCCGTCCACACGTTAAATAGCCGGCCGAGGGTGACTTCTACAACCACTTCTCCAATGGGCTCCAGCATCGATTTTGTGGACAAAGAACACCAGGTCACTGTCGATGACGCCAAAGAGTTGGCCATTGAGACAGTCAATGCGTGGGTTCCCTCTTTATTGTATCTTTATCCCTCTGAAACCCTTGCCCTAGAACGGAAAAGTATACGCAAGCGGACTTTGACCGCATTCTGAGGAAGCAGGACAGGATACTGATGCCTCTAATGGTTCGTTTTTTGTGATTCTGACAGTGCCAGTAATGTTCTAATGTTCATTGATCTTTGGTTCTGTTAGTGGTTTGCCTATGGGATTCAGCAAGTCGACAAGACCGGACTTTCGACTCAGGCGACCTTCGGCATCATCACCGATACACATATGAAGGGAAACAATTATGCATGGCTTACCACCATTTTCTTCATTTTTGTTCGTATTCTTGTCCTTCCTTGGTCGGTTTGCAAAATTGAGCTCATCAAACAGTTCCTCCTGGGCGAAATTGTGTGTTTATATATATCAAGAACTAGACTTTCAGGAAATAATTTCTTTCATCACAGCCTGGAAATTGGGTCATGCAAAGGTTTTCAGTTGGGAAGACTCTCGCTATAACGATGTTCTGCTGGGGTAGTGAGTTGCATATTTCTATCTACCTTAAAAGCTCCACTGAATTAAATTTAAAGCCATCGTATTCTGTACAGGTCAGCGTATATTTGAGAGCCGAACGCGGCCGAGGACTGACATCTATGATCACAGCCGCGGCTCGGAGCTGGAGTGACCTCATGATACTCCGTGGCCTTCAGGGTGAAAATTCCCTTAATAAATGCCATAATGGTTGATCACTAATATGACCGTCGTCCTTAGGATTTGCTGAGAGCATCATCAACCCGGCTTTTTTGCTTATCACGGGTCTGTCCTACCGCAAGGAAGAGCATGCTCTTCGTGTTCTGATTTGGGGTGACCTTTGATTGAATCGCAGCTCGGAGCCAGTACTAAAACTAACACAGGCACTGGTCAGCAACCTCTCGACAGTTGAACCGGTCGGGAGCTGACCTATATATCATAGCAAACTACGGATTCTCCGCCGTGGTCGCTTTGATTAACTATGGTATTGGACGGGCCGCACAGGCTGAACCTGGCGGGCTCGCCGCATGGAAAGGGATGAGTTTGTTCCTTGGTAATCAAGACCTCCATCTTAATACGGGATCGCTAATATGACCTTCGCACAGGTGCCATGTCCATTCTCCTCTCCATCATCTGTTTTTTCACCTTGGGAACCCCTCGGGAGGTCTCCTGGCTTTCTGCTGAGGAGAAAAGAATACAGGCTGCCCGAGTTGCTCACAACCACACCGGTTCCGATGCCCAAAAGCGAGCGTATGTATTGTTTTGACACTGTTGTCCATGGGCGTAATATGTTCCTTGCTAGAGAGTGGAAGTGGTCTCAGGTGACTGAGGCATTTATGGATCCCCAGTTCGTACTAGTGTCTTTCGATTTTTGCTGATTTGCTTATTCCTCTCTCTTCGAAGACTTTATTTCTTCTTCTTTGTAACTGTTTCCAATGGTTGGTAACTCACAATTCAAATGCCGTCGATTCTGAAATCCCTCTCCCAACCAGCTATTCCAACTGGTGGTATCAAGTAC
>JARJLF010001056.1:0-105700 GCA_029378395.1 Mycena leptocephala | reverse complement strand
TCCGACTTTGGATCTCCTTATAAATTTTCTCCTGGAAGTCGCCAACTTCCTTCAGCCGAGTTTCCTCGAGCTTCTGCACTTTGTCCGCTAAATGCTTGATACGTTCAGGGTCTTCCGCTTCTGAGCTCTGCAGCAGAACTGTAGTCTTCTTTGGTTCAACCCAGGAGAGGTCTGCGTTGTAGAACGACGCTGACTCTTCTTCTACGATTTTCACCGCTGCTTCCAAGATGTCTGTCCAGACATACTTGTCATCATCTTCTCGTTCAGGAGGGCTGAAAGGTATACCAGCGTTACTAGCTTTGGCATCCCACTCTGCTTTGTCCTTTTTATACGAGGCAAATCCTTCTCTGGGCATAACTCTCATCAAGTCTCGGACTTTGTCCTTGAGCTTTTCGGTCACCCCAATGAAGAAGTACTTTATAGCTTCACGGTTTGTGATGCGCATGCCGTTTTGCATGAGTTTTGCAACTAGCGCCTTGTATTGCCTGACATAGGCGTGTAAGCCCTCAATGTCATTTGCTTTTATAGGCTTTCTGGACGCTTTTCAAACGAATTTCTCGAGTCCTGACAACGATCCTTTCTCAAGTTCTTTGAGCTCAGGGTAATTGTCACGGATCTCTTCTTTGAACTGTTCCCAGGTATACGACTGCTCCGCGGAGGCCAACACCTTCCACTGCTCTTTCGTTCGCGAATCACAATAGTGAAATGCTATCCACTTCTTCTCTTCATCTGTTTTCGCACCGACTCGTTCGGCAACATCTTCTACTGTGTCCAAATAATCCTGCAATTCTATCCCCTCATCGTCGCCTTTGAACTTCAACTGGTTGCGGCCAAACTTCTGAGGAAGCTTAGATTTATCCATTGTTGATTTGGTAACTGGTGGGACAATAGCTGAACTGTTTGACACTGGCTTTGGTACAATGGGTTGTACCGGTTGAGTCTGTACAGTAGTAACTGTAGCAGGGTTTTTCTGCACCGAAGTAACAGGCACAGGAATTGTTTTCTGACTGGCTGGCAAGTTCGAAGTGCCCTGCGTAGTCTGACCTGGGGTTTCTTCCGGATTATCCAGAGAGGGAGAACTGTGTCCGCTGGTAAAAGGCAGACTGTCGTCTTCTCTTTGGTTTTGGTTCTCGGTGTTTGCGGTCTCAAGCCGAGAGCTTGATGCAGAGTCTGCGCGGGAGCGTCCCCTTGTAGAGTTCTGCATTGAACGTTGAACGACCACGAGCTTGTGGTGGAAAGTACATGGACTCGGGTATAATCCCTCTCCTTGGCTTATCCGTGTTTACCGGCGGCTCGTTTTCCCAGAGTTTTATCTCCGAGAGAAGTGAACGTTGCCCTGACTTGTGTCTTTGTCTAGGACTGGTTGATCTTTCAGACAGATTGTCTGTTAGATCTTGCCACAGATGAAATCCTTCAACTGTTCTTTTCCACTTGTAGTCTTTGAAAGACTTGTCAAGCTCGGATGTTCTTGTCTCGTTTCAACAATCCAAACTGGACCCTCGCGGTGGGCTCCAGATGAAACGGTGCGCTTACAATATGTCTTGAATATGCTTAGTTATAGCGTGTTGTGAAACAACACTAAAACCACACAAACAATATCTTATCACTCCCAAAAGACTAGCGCAATCCTTAGGTGAGTTCGGGTCCGGTGATAAGCAGTGAATGAACACACAGTAGAAAACACAATATTTTTCGGTTTTCATTGTATAGTTCATTCCTATTATATTATCCATTATAGGCAGTACTGAGAACCCAAAGTAGCTGGCCTGCGGCCAGCATCACAGGAGTAACGGGATGATGCCCTGGTGGAAGCCAGAGGTGTCTCTGACAAGTACTCGCTCCGAAACATGTAGGAGATTGTGTAGCCCAACCTAAACATATGGGTATTCTACCGAATTATGGTAGATCCGGTCATTCTGGTAGTTCCGGTCGATGAGAACTACGGGAATGATGGGAAATTGGAGATTCGAGCGATTATTATATTCTCGATCTTGGTTCTCGACGCATTTGCGTCGATCCAAGTGACATGAGAACGCCGGAGGCGGTGTTTCGATTGTACCCGAACATCGGTTACTCGGCAACGTGCATCAGAGTGGGATAGTAAGCGAAGGGAACCCGTGATCGTCGATCCCGGAGTTCCCAGGACTTCCCCATTGAGTGTAGGAGCATTCTCAAGAACCCATCCTGAGCCATAACTCAAAGTGGGGTATCATTCGAAGCCTACATGGCTGGAGATTACAGTTCTCATGAAGATCTTCGAGGGATACCTTCAGAGAGCAAGTTACATTGCAAAAGGGCTACATGGTGGTTGATGTCTAAGCTGCCATCAAAGTCACCATGTGCAGAATCTTACAAAGGAACGGTTGGAATATACCCGGAATGGCGTGCTCAGTGCCCCGACCAATGAGAATCAACGGATTCTAGTCGCCAAGACGGATACACAGACTTTGGGGCGGCTAAACGGACCATTTACTTAATTCTTTCATTGTCATAGTCATATCTGTTATTGTATAAGTAGTTAGAGGTGTTTCTAGGGTCGAGGACGGAGTTTCCCCCAACTAGTGAGCCTAGCTTACACCAAGGGAAACTCTTAGTCGATCTTCGGACACCTACCAACATCAAGTTTGTAGGGGTTGGAATATCACCAGTGTTTGGATTGTATAAAGTCGTCTGAGCGTGGCTCTTGAATCGTATTGAATCGTTGGAAGCTATAGAATCGCTGGCCTTGGGTCTTGAATCGTATCGAATCGTATAGAATCGCTGGCCTTGGGTCTTGAATCGTTGGAATTGTATAGAATCGCTGGTCTTGGACCTTGAATCGTTGGGAATCGGTTGGGAAACGTTTGGAAACGTTTGGGGATTGTCTTGGAGTTGTTTGTCTTGTTGTCTTGTTGTCTGGAACCACCACCATCTTTGTTAAAACCTTGCGGAACTTTGGTTTCGCTTCGGAATATTGGTGAACCTCACGGTTCCCTTCATTCCGATAAATCTCTTTGTGTTGTTTGCGTTGGAAGCTTTAGAAACCTTTGGTTTCCTCAGTTTCCATCGTTCTCATCAGTTGTAACCGACTCGTGTCTTGGTGTCCGAAACAGATATCCTTTGGATCTCTTAGTTTCGTACATATCAAACACTTGCTTCGTCTTACAACGACTTCTTGAACTAAACTTTCTCCCGATCAACCTTTACAAGGCTTTGAATCAGGGACTGACACTCGTCTGGTACCTCTGGAACGAATGTTACACCGCACTTGCTGCATACTATTGGTTGTTTGGATTAGATTCGTCTGTTCCATCCGATTCTTTGGTTGTAGTATTTTGTTTGGGCTGTTTCTGTTGGTTTCCATACTAGGTTCGGAGCTCACTTATCACCGGACCGTAGTATGCAGCCAGCAGGTTTGGATTGTACAGTTAACAACGAAACAAGTACTATGAGGCACTAACAAAGTCCCCGCGGCACTTCACTTGGCAAGTTACAGCAGTTATCTTTCCGCCGCGGTGTTGGATGAACATTTGTATGAGACGGATACAAGAAGGTAGTGACTATAAAGATAGTTCTATCACTTCAGGGCAGAGTTTGTACTTGGTGTTCACAAAATATCCCCAGCAATGGCCAATTCCAATTGCTATTATGAGGCAAGCTGCTTCTTCCTTGGCAATTCTCTTTACTGCAGGACTCTCCCGTACAGCAGACCTAAACTTGTCCTCGTTTAGGAACATTTCCTTCACTTTTATAGTAACGGCTTAAGCGTTAATTGCAAAGTCCAACTAATCGATCCAACAGCTAATGACAGGACTCTCCCTGACGAGTGTGAAGGCAAAGCAGCTGACAAGTCACAACCAATTCTCAGGTGGTTAACCGTTTGAAGCTTAACTGATGAGTCCCTTGCTTGACAATTCGAGCCAACAACCAACTTCAATTTATAGACAAGTTACAAACAGAGATAGTAAACGAATCTCCGCGAAATATGCCTGAGGACACCCACGCCGATAGACGGTGCGATGAACTGGCTGTATGCGGGTTCTACAGGCTGCTTTTATAGTAATAGTACAAACGAAAGGAGATAAACGAGATATAGTAACTGAGATGTGGTGCTTGGCCATGTAGGTTCGTTCCCTCGTGGTTCTTCGTCGATCCCGCATGCTCTTGGTGCCGGGAGATCGTCGGTTTTGACCCCCGCGGTCTATATTTGGTATATTGGCAATACCGCGGTGCCTTCCGCACCCGCAGTACGATGCCGCGCCGGCCTGGGGTTGAACCCAGCCTTTTCAATACAGTCCTCCTCGTGCTTGTCTTTGGTGGATCCGGCCGCGGGCAGTGCTTGGCCCGCGAAGTACCGGAGTGCCTGAATCCGATCGTTAGAATCCGAATTAGGACTTGTGTGTCTTTGATTTGACAGGTCTCGTCGCGCCGTGGTGCCACGTGATCGTCCGATCGCTTTGGCAGTTCCCTGTCTTAGGGTAACAATGGGTCTATGCTCGACCGCGGCCCGTTAGTAGGCTCCGCGGTAGGTTATACACAGTTATGGGACGCTGCGGCATGACCGCGGTCGCTTTCCTCCATAATGTAACCGTTAACACAACTATGTCTTTGGCAGAGAGGCGCCGCGATGGCACCGCGGCAGCTCTCCTACGCAGTTTAATGTACCGCGCAACATGTTAAGTATCGCCACTTCATCTATGCAGTCTCTGGGTCGCTTTTATAGGAATAAATCCCTTGAATAGGTTATAGGCGTTTATGGGTATATCTCCTTGGTAGTGTATTCAGAGTACAACACGCCGCGGCGTCACCGCGGTCGTGCTCTGAATACTACAGTCAGTAGTCGGAGCTCGCTCTGACTCTCCTTTATATCACCTAACAGAGCCCAGGTATACAGATATGTTTGTATAGCACTGAAGCTACTCTGCGTCTCTTAATGATGTGTTTATAAGCACAAAAATAGCTAGAGGACGTGCATTTGGTGTTGCGCCGTCTCACCGCGACTTTCTAGGCAGATCCAGTCACAGTTCGTTGCAGAATGGGTTGCTCACCGGATTTCGCTGCCACAGGAACCATCCTTTGCTCCCGTTGGATATTTCTGAAGCTATGTACCTTTTGCCACCGCCCGAGTCCGTTCTTTCTACTACGGAATTAATTGTGCACCGAGCCGTCACCCTACAGAAACATCGAGATCAGCTTGAAGAGCTTTATTCCCACGTTTACGAGGCTCACACTTCGGTTCGAAAGAGAAAATGCCGTGACTATCCGCTGTGATAAGGACCGCAACGCCACTATGAGAATTTGTTTTATCAAATAGACAGCACGTTCAGCCTCTAGGGGTTATTTAGCGTTGGAGGATAGTGGGGATGTAGGATTAGGACTCGTGCGTGGTCCGAGTGAGAGTGTTGCACGTGATCGCACAAGGCGTACATTCCGTGGGTTCGTGTTGGGGGTACCTGCTTTTAGCTGTAAATGGGTGTGGGGGTGATAGTTACCTGTCCTATGTCACAAGCTCAAGCGAACTAGGCTCCGAGAATTGACTGACTACAACACCCTTTTCTGCTATCCTTTTATACCTTTTCGCCTCTCGATCGTCCCCTTGATGCCCACTCGTTCGGTTCCATCCCTTTCACGTTTGAGGGTGCTTGCGCAGGAACGTACGTAGCGTGCGTTCAGTATTTGGGGCCACAGACGAGGCTTACGTTCGAATTTTGGGGTTCGTTTCCATGAACGGACAGAGTGTACGACGCGAATCGGTACGGACGCAGGACCCGTTCCATAGCAGAACAGATTCCTGGGCCGTAAATGGTCAGTTATTGGTCGGAAGACACACCAGGACGCATCTGAGTAGGTTTCGAGTAGTTTAGGTGAGTGGGAACTGGATCGGATGAGGCTTGCGTTCGAGTGTTGGTGACTTCTTGGGTGTGGGAAGAGGATACCGAGCCCAGGATGCCCGCTATTGGTCGGTCCGTACCATTCTCGTGGGCCGTAGCACGCGGCGCCATGCTCATATGCGGGGTACAAACTGGTGGAAGGGGAATTCGGACGGCGAGGGCGCTCAGCGGCGGTTACACCATGGTCAGACAGGTGGTACGCGCGATGCAGAGGGTCGGATGGGGAGCGTAAGCTGCGTGCATTTGATGAGAAACCGGATTTGGTAACTTCGATTCCTGATTTGGATGAACTGGCGCCTCGTACGTTCTCGTCTGGATTCGGTTGAAGGGGCCATGAGGCAGTGTGCAGGGCGTAGCACAAGCACCAGCCTCACACCTCCCACATAGCTTTACTGTTGACCGGGTACCAGTCAACGAATCCATAAAAGGCGCCTCCGCGAGATTTCATCGTCCCAATATTCCTCCTCTTCTCCTGTCATGGATGCCTCTGCGACTCAGCGCTTCCTAGATACCAACGTGCAGTGGCCGTCGAACCGCTTCTTCATTCCCGATGGTGGACTCCCCGCCTTCCTTCAGTCTAACCTGTGCTTCAAAGTCTTCTTGGTCATGATGGCCGTTTTCCCTGACGCGTACACCACGGACACCGTGAGGACCCTGACGACTCCTCAGCGCGACGAGCTGTGCTACCGTGTACGGGATATTGTCCGCCATATGGTGAGTTTCGTCCCTTGTAAGCCACGTCTGTTCACTGACATGGGCCAGTTCTTCGCAGCGCAGATTCATCAGAACAAGTTCCGTATCTCGTACGAGCCGCCCGTGATTCCCTCGGAGGCTGTGTGGATGTTCCATATCATACAGGTGCTCCTGGTCGTCGTGGGGTTCGTTGGGGAAGACAAGCCAGTCGTGAATATCGGCGAGGGTCCTGAAGAGACCACGGACGGTCGTATTGCCCATGCGCAAGCAGGCTTCCTGCTTGGTGCCGCGTTGTCGACGTTCCTTGCAAAGAAGAAGAGCGGGGACAAGGCTCATCTCAATTTTCCTGAGTACGACGCCAACCACTGGATCTCAGCCAATTTCGCGTATCGGGGCTGTCCGACCGACTTCCGTCCCATCGCCACAGATGACTCGTTGGCCGACACCTTCAAGTACAACGAGATAATCGCCTGTTGGCGTGAGATTGGAATAGGGGCGACTGCAAGGAAACATTCGTGTGGACACGCCGCACATACCCCTGTCTCGTGCGAGGCGGCACCCCCGGGAATTCCATCGCGGTCGTCCAACTCCGTCGCTGCTGGAGACGCAGTGCGAGCGGCAGGGTTCAATGCTACGCTCCAAGCCATCGAGAGCGTGATAAAGAAGACGGCGACCCGTCGCAGTATGCGTGTCCTGGTGGCGAAGATGGGTGAGACGCAGGGTCCACCTGACGAATTCTTTGTGAAGGAAGAGGAGAGGGCATTGAGCGAGGCGTCGTACGGGTCCATGCCTGGCTTGATGACTCCTCCTGGGAGCAGCGCCTCCGAGTAATTTCCTTCGAGTACTTCTCCTGTGTTCCTTTCCCAATTTTATCGTGTTCAGTGTGTATCACCTCGTAGGGAGTCCGGGAAGGTGTTTCTGGTGGGGGGCAAGCGAAATAAGGGAGCACACGGCGAGTACGACCGATCGTAAGGCATGAAGTCCATTTCGATCTGGGCAAGTGATTTCTTTCGAGTATTTCTCCTGCGGCCTTCACCCAATAATATCGTATTTGGTGTCTATCGCTTTGCAAGGAGTCCAGGAAGGCGTTTCCGGCGAGGGGCAAGCGGAATAAAGGAGCGGACGGTGGGTACGACAAGTCGCAAGGGGTGAAATTCGTTTTGATCTGAGCTGATGGTCGATTTTCCTCCGTTGCCCATAAATGGGGGCTTCTGCAGCCACCCCGATCGTCTCTCTTTCCATCTTTTCCAATTATGCCCCCGCAGGCGTGGCTCGCGAATTACCGCCATTATCTTGAAAGGCTCCTCCTCTCTGTGGAGGAATTATCTGATCCGCACTGGGAACCTGATACTTCCATCGACGTCTTTCTCCAGGCTCGGGTCTGTCCTGCAGTATATTTTCTTCAACGATGCGCCGTTGGCGAGGGCGGACTTCAGGGTCCCCCCGCCGATATTCCCTCCTCTGAAAAGGAAGAACTCCGACTCCTTGCACTGTTCCTAGCGGGTACCGTTGTGCGTGAATTTCATATGTTCTGGCATAACTTGTGCATAGATCTTCTTCGTTTAATTTTTCTGATCGAAATTTCCTCGGCAGCGTTTCTTGTCCCGCGTACGCGTGTATTGTGGGCTCGTTGAGACTGCACCGATGTTGCCCCTCCTGCTTCAGGACGCTCCTGGCATCAGCCTGGAAAATTACCGCGTTCCTGGCTGTGCTGCAAATATGATGTCGATTATCATGGTGCTTCTGGGCTGACTGTGCGACGTGGAGGACCGCAACCGTCAAGCCCTCTCCATTTGTTCGCCTATTCTCCAGGTATGGCCATGGCTGCCGCTCGTCTCGATCATACGGACACAGAATATCCGCAGTTCCATCGGGACGGCCTGTTGCGGGAGCAGTTCTATGAGATCGATCTCGTCCCGGAAGAATGAGCCGTTTGTTTTTCTCCTTGGTATGTTCGTACATTCCGTCTGCACGTTGCCTCTGATCGTAAGTCCATTTTCAGAACAACGATCATAGAATTGTCCAGATCGGGGGGAGATATCTGATGTGATTGGCGAGGAAGTTCGTATATGGTAGCCAGGTAGTTCAGCTTTGATCGTTCGTGGCGTCTGTTCGCCGGTATATAAGGCTTCTTGAGCGTGGGCCTAAGGGTAACCCTTGAAGTTTCGCCCTTCGAATCCTATGCCTCCTGCTACTCCCAAAACCGGTGTTCGCGTTCGCGACGAGTTCCTCAACTGCGACTTCCCCACCGTCGGGCAGATGGTGGACTTCGCTCATCACCCTTTCATGGCGCGAGTCAGCCGTGAAATCCTTGAACCTCTCTACCAGTTCTTCCTCCACATCCGTGAGGACTTTACTTGGTCTCCAGAAAGCAAGACAAAGGGAGAAAAGCGCATAATGCGGCGGCGCGTTCGTGATTATTTGGAGATGGCTGTGAGTGTCGGGTTCCTGGTTCGAAGCAATCTTAACGCTCGTGCGTTCATAGGGTCGCTTGTCCGACTATGTGATTCGCCATCATGACCTGGCTGAGGCCAACCACATCCCGACGCCACATGTGGCCTGGCTGCAAGTCGTTATGCGAGCGGATTCTGTTTACGGGTTTGAAGGGGACGACAATCAACTCCTTCGGGTGATATTGAGGGGCAAGATCGCCTCTCTGTTGCAATATTCCGAATGCCTTCGCCAGCACGCGGTGGATCACATAGTCGTAAAGGATGATGAAGGTACATGGGCCCAGCGTCCGTCCATCCGCAAGAGCGAAAATCTGTTGTATGGTTTGCTGGACGTGATCGAAGAAGGAGAGGTCGAGGCCATGGAGACTGTATAAATTGGGCCACCCGTCCTGTAGCTTCCGCTAGCCAATTCCCATTTGTCCCACGTCGAATTTCCTATGTCATATTTTCTCTTTCCTCCGCCTCGCACCGTCGCTGAAGTCGTCCCTATTCACCAACTGGTTGTAGCACGGATGGACTCGTATTGCGGGGTTCGTATCAAAGCCTTTCAGTTGGCCTCCACAAAATTCGTGCATGTTGAATACGTCCAGGAGCATCTCCGCCCTCTCTGTGAACTCATCTGCGGGTGTATTCCTTCGGCGGTTACGGTGCCTGATGATCTCCCTGATGGTCGGGCCGAGTTCCTTCGCCCCTATGTTGGCGCGTATCTTGAAAAGGCGGTCAGTAAGCATCGAGCGCAGTGTACAAACACTGATTTCTTCCAGGCGTTCCTCTACAGTGCTGCGCTGGAGTATGCCAAATCAAACGTTGAAGCGCCATTCCTTGATCCATTGGTGATTTGGTCCTTGACCATGGCGCGGACCTTCCATTACATGATTGGTCAACCATCGTATGGTTATTCACAGGAGTGCTGCGATGCATTCCTCGGTTGGATTTCCTCTGCTCTTTCATTCGCAGACTGGACCCGTACTTCAGCCTCGCGCACGGACATCCCTTTGTTGGCCGAGATCGCGTCTCTCCCTCACGTTCCCTCGTGGACTCGCGAAAGGATTAACCACCTCTGTATTTTGGAGCTGAACGACGCCTGGACCTGTGAGAATGCCCAGCTCCAAGACAAGATTGAGGCCAGTCAAGGGATCGGACGCAGTCTGGAAAAGGCTGTTGCGCAGGCGGAGACGGGCTACGGACAAAGCCCAAGCGGACGGTATTTCGTGTAACCAAGTGTTGTTCTTTGTCATAGCTGGCTCCTTCGCCTTGGCATAGTTTTTCTCCGTGAATATCCTGAGTTTCCATTGAACGGGTGTGCTGTACGTTCATAATTTCTGCATGTCCTGATGTCTTGTTTGCTTGTTCCGTGCTCCATCTGAATCGATATCTGTTGTCGCTTTGTCATAATGGGAGTAGTTCCCGCATAAGCCTTCATAATTTTGGATGCGTACCATGCCCGTGTCAATTCCTCGGACGTCCACGTGGTCGCCCCCGAGCCTGGGTTTATAAAGAGCGTCCTCGCGCGCGTGGAAACGCACAAACTTCGTCCATCTCTCCTAGCGTATGCTTCATTGCCCTAAGCGTCACTCCACCACCAGACACTTTTCAAAAGAAGAGCTGGTCATCTTGTGGATCCACCGCTCACGCCACCTGGCACAGCAGCTTCACCGGGCCACCCGCGCTGCTCCTGTCGCCAAAACTCCTGAAGTGACTGTGGGGCTCATTCGTGACGCAGTCAGCGTTTTGTTGAAGAACATGGTGGCTCTGGGCAAGGTGAGCCTAACATACAGGGAATGTGCGGAGGGAGAGGAACCCGCGTTTTTCGTGCCGTCGGAGGGGACCGCCTTATTTGGGATGGCGGAAAGATTTGTCGACCTATATGGTTTCCACGAGGATTCATCTCTCCTTGACCGCACCATTCTCTTCGAGAACCTCTGCACGTTGCAGGAAGCAATGATTGGAATCCCCGGCTACCTCGAATTGGGCGTTGATTTCCCGAATTTCGACCTCTCCTCGACCGAATTGGAGTGGTATGGGATTTTCCCCTTCTACAAAGCACGCCAGATCACCCTTCTTTCAGCGACTCATTTCCGCTGCCGGAAATTCGGAGGAGGACTCCTTCAATACAACCCTGAGCTGGGTGAAGAGGGAAGGTACTCGTTCCCGGATATTTCGTTGGAAGGGCTTCCCACTCGTCCTAACACGCCCAAATCGCCGGAGGGACCCGAGGAAGTTGGATCGGAGGGAGCGCCCGTTCAGGTCTTGGGGCTGCTATGGGATGGACTTTGATGGAAGGATGATCTGGAGGCATCGCCTGGGAATTGTATTACGGCTGGGACGTAAGACCTTCGCGTATTTGCCCTTGAGGGCCTATCGTACGCCTTGCCCGTTTGCGAGTTTGCCATCAATTACGCGCCACGTGATCGTATTCTTGGAGAGATATAAGTTGCACTGGACTTGTCCTCAGGCAGCACCTCCTCAAAAATGCCCCAACTCGTTATTTGCCGCCTGGATGGTCCTCCGTCCGCCATTTCTCGGAATGCGCATATCCTGCAGGAATTGTGCCTCCCTTTGGAAACACTGGACACGCTCGGCTTCACACCAGATGAGCCTTGGTCTGAATTCTTCGAGTTCTGTCTTCGACCCATGATTTATCTTGTCCATGCCGAAGTAACGCAAGATTTCTCTCTAATTGGCTGCAAGGGGGTTTATTCCCTTGGCGAACTCGAGGAGATTAAACATTGGGTACAGCAGGCTCTCCTCCACTGCGTGAGTGCTGTTTCGGGTGCTGGGTCCGCGGCTGATTTTTCGGATTTCAGAGGCTCCTTCTGGTGTGCAGAAAAGCCCTCCAGCCAGAGTACGAGGACAGTTTCAGCATTTCTTGCCCTCCAACCTGGGGGATTCCTGGCGAGGCAGTAGCCATGTTCGAGATCATGTACCGGATCTGTCTCTCGATCGGGTTTCCGTGCAGTGACGACTCCCTCTGCCCTTTGGATCGCCACGTTCTCCTGCCTTTAATCATGGGCGCCCGCGAAACCCGTGCCTTGTTGAAGACTGCAGACGATTACTGCGCCTATAATCGTTTTGGCGAAGTGGTGGACGCCGATCGGTTTATCGGCGGCCTTGCACGTATAATTAAACAGGGGCGCGGAAAGGCTTCGGCTTCCGACTCTGAAAGTTCGAGCTCGAGGGAAATCCATTGGTCAGAGACCTGAGGAGACCTCTCGTACGGTGCATCCATTCCCGTGTTTTCCTCCCAACTTTTCATCGCCTTGCTGACGGTGCCCCATTCCTATTATAGGTTTCCCGGGAGGAACCGCGAGTGATATATGCGACCGGAATAGGGGGTTTTCTTCCAGATTTGCGAATGTTTGGTCTCGTTCGTACGCTGCGTCCAATCACGTGTAACAACTGGTTTTCCATAATTCCGGCTTGTTTTCTTCATCTTTTATTCCATAATTGATGGAACGGAGTCTGGGCCCGTTCCATCCGTTCATCCTTCGCACCGCATAATTTGTCTTAGAGAGGCGGCCGCCTCTCCGAGAATCCTGGTGAGAACGCACTGTGCACATGCGCCTCCGTGTTTTTGGTGATCACCCCTTGCACTCCTTGGTCCTGGGTTACTGCTGGTGCTCGGCTGCTGATATTCTCCTTGATCGTAAGTTTCGTGCATCCGGCTTCCTTGTGATTCCTGCGTCCTGTTTATTGCGTATTATTCCTTCAGCTAGTCGATCAAGATTCCTTGGTAGATATGTTGCTTTGGTGGATTGTATAACCGATATAACTGATGAAACAGTGGACGGGCCTGGCGTCCGTTTGATGGCAACGATGGTCACGTGCCTTTCGCATCAAAATCGCACAGGGGCTGTTATTTAACAGATTTCCCCCATTGATGTGTCCCGTTCCTCCTCCTTCCTTCTCCTCCTTTGGACAATGCATCGGGTCGGAAAGCGCGCCAACACGTGTGCTGTGGGATGTGTTTCAGGCTCGGATATTTTCGTCCATCAGTTCCAAACTTGGTAAGACCAAACTTTCTTTTGGTCTTCTTTTTATTTTCCTTATGTCTTCTTTCCTTCGTCGTTCTCGGTGGTTCCACGGCTGCGGCAGCTGCGGTGAGTCGCTCTCCTCCTCCTTTCCTTCACCATTGCCCTCTCACTGACTTTTATCTTCGTCTCTCCCTCTCTTGTCGTCTTTGTTCTGGCTTTGTTCGCTGCCTTTTCTTCTCTCGTTGTCCTTTATGTCTGGCCTCACGTCGCGTCTTCGGCCTCGGACTAGGCAAGGGCGGGCCGCTACCTCGATTCCTTCAAGCCGCCGTCCTTCCTCGGTGAAAGGCTCCTCCTCGTGCGTACTTTTCTCGCCTTTCTGGCCTTTTTTCTTGTTTTTCTCGTCTGCGCTGACTTTCTTTTTCATTTTCTTGATCCAGGAAAGCCTCTGCTCGCGATTCGAGCGGTTCGTCTGTTTCCTACATCGATTATGGCAGCGAGTCAGAGTCTGACGACGAGGATCTCCCAGATCCAGCCGATCTCTTGAAGACTCTCCACCGGTCCTTCCAAGGTCATTAAAGTCGAAAAGTGTCCCGTCGACACAATGGATGTCGACGACAAGCCTGCAGCGCCGCCTCCCAAGAAGGTGAACCGCTCTGGGAAGGGGGTCTCCGCAGTGTTGAACACGGCAGAGTCCTCTTCCCAGACGAAGGAGCAGCCGCTCCCTCGTCCCAAGAACTCCAGCACTCGAGCTCCTGCGGAGCGTGCGCCAGACCTTCATCGTCCGAGCGGGGGTCTGCCCATTGGCTGTTCTATTGCCTCAACTCTTCCTGTTCCCCGCCCCAAAACTCGCGTCGTCGACCTCGAATCCATCACAATCGAGGAGAACCTGCAGATCGACAATTCCTTCGATTTTGAAATCAGCCACGCACGTCCCTCCGAGTTCAGGCGCATGTACACACTCCACATCCAGGATGCCGAAGAGATCGGAAAGACGTATAAGGCGGTCGAGGCGCGGGACCCCCACGGATTCCGGAAAACCATGGAAATCTTCGCGACAGAGGGGTTCGCCCTCTCCTGTACTGGGGAGTGGCTCCTCTCCTTCGGCGAGACCGTGGGCAACCTTGTCGCATTTTTCAATGCCATTTGCCTGATTCGCGCCGCTGTTCAATATCGCTATGGGACCCTCGAGCCGCTAGACCCTCTTCCCACTGATCCCGATCATCCTATTTTTCTTGACGCTCAGGACCCACAGCCGCGTTGGAGACAATACACTCGCGAGGTTTTCCCTCCGTTCAACGGGCAGCAGTACCTCTCGATGGGGAATTACGACGAGGTGTGGATGGAGTACAAGGCAGCCCTCGCGAAGCACGAGGAATCCGAGTCGGCCAAGGAGGCGGCGTTCATGGAGCGGCAGTGGTCCAAATTCTCGGAGTGGAAGAAGCGCACGAAGGAGTATCGTGACAAAATCCCCGGCCTTCACCAGTATCAATCCGAGCGCATCCTTGCGTATATTGAAGAGCGAAAGGGGGTTCTCGCCGAGCTCGAGACGCGCATGAATACCCTTGGCTGCTATATTCTTTATCATCTCTGTGCCCAATTCGAGGAGGAAGACCGGGCCCTCGAGAACCGCTTCCCCACCGCGTCGTCTAGGTTATTGAACCTCTTGACCTGGCCCCAGTTGCACCACATCGGACAGGTAAGGGGTCTTCCTTCCTGTAGCCTAATTGTGTGGTTATGCTCTGTCAAACTATTTGAAATGTAGACATTTACAAAGATTTCTGCAGATAATATGCGGACAATGGGTAGAGATTTGGACATTAAGCATAAGGAAAGTGACTGTCATGCGAGGCATCGTGCCCACTCAATTCGGGTCGCGTTCCGGTCCATTATGCAGCCGAGAAATTGATGTACAGAGCTGCATCCGACTTGACCCTCAGAACAGGAGTCCCTGAGGCTCCAGACCGCCTAATGTGACAGGGAGTCCGCGCCATCCTCGTCACTTAGTTACTTCGCTTAGCGCTGCGAAAGCTCGTAACTTTGATGGGAATTCGTGAAAGTTCGTGAGTTTGATAGCTTTCTGTGAAAGTTCGTGAGTTAGTATTCTGCGCTTGTCAAACGGCCACTCCTCGGCACATCACGGAGTGATGGGCATCAACAGCTTGCCGCGGTTGGCCGGTTAGGTTCGGGTTAGTTGGTTAGGGTTGGAGGTTAGAGGTTTGAGTTAGTTGGTTGAGGTTAGTGGTTAGTGGTTAAAGGTTAGTGGTTAGAGGTTAGAGGTTAGAGTTTGGGTTAGAGGTTAGTGTTAGGCCAGGGTATCTATATAAAAAAACGGGGGGAGAAGGAAATGATGGCCAGAATGATGTGTTTGATTTGTGTGGTTTGTTCACCTCACGAACTTTCCTGGGAATTAACCAAAGTGACGAAGTTTCAGAACTTTCCATCAAAGTGACGAAGTTTCGCCAGCTTAAGCGAAGTAACGAAGTGACGAGGGTGGCTACTACCCTGTGACAGGGGACATTTTTAAGGCCGGAATATACTATGTTTATACTCTTAACCCGTATCGTTGGGATTTTTCGAGGGATCAGGACGTCACAGGACGTCGGAACGTTGAAATATATAAGCTTCCTAAAAGGAAATCGCCCGCTGCCACGGCATACGAAGACGGGACGAATATTTTGCTAGGCATCACCTAGGATACAGCGTAACCAACTTTGAAGACCGGTTAAAAAATGACACTTTTTGAAGATATACCTTCAAACGGGCAGGTAAGTTAAATAACGCAGAAGCATCGCACAGGTGGATATCATGCCCAGGTGGCCGCTGAGTGTCGATCCTCCGGAGGGCAGAAAAAAATCTACCCAACCGTCTCCCATATACGGCCGTTTGTCACCCGTATACGGCCGCTTTTCACCCGTACCGCGCCGTCAGGTCCCTGGACTTCATGCCAACGGGACGGCATAGGGACGGTAGGCACAATACGGCCATCAACGGTACCATCACGGTACCCGTATACGGTACGGTCCGTAGCCCTACTTGACAGCGCATTCGAACGGCTCTCCTACACATCTACGAATACATGGATTCCGTGTATTTGTAGGAAGATCTCTATCAACACCCACTTGATGGGATCTACCAGCTTACTCATGCACACCATCCAACCCGCAATATCCACATCCACATCTCTAGAGTGTGTCTTCACTGAATCGTTACTTGGAGGGTCGGTGGACGAGACTCTATTCCGCGCTCATTGGCAGCATTGACATCCACTGTTGATCCACTCACTATTCACTCATTTAGGGTGTTTCAGACATCTCTTTTTTCATTCCAACTTGGGTCCCAACTTCGTTCCCACTCAAGACTCAACTTGATATGTTTTGTCCCGGATTGCAGAATAGCCACCCCAAATAGGCTCGGTGAAGTTGGAGTCGAAGTTGGATGTCAAGTCGTGGTCCGGTGCCCGATTTGACATCCAACTTCGTTCCCGAACTCTTCCAAGTTCCAACTTCTGGCGAAGTTGGGGCCGAAGTTGGACCAAGTTGGCCTCAAATTGGGATGTCTGAAACACCCTATTGTTGGCTCACAACAACACACAGCAACGGCCAGGGCGGGCGTTCAGCAAGGATCTGTCAACCTCTAAATTGATAGCCTCTGTCAGTTAGACAAGTTTCTAATTGGGACCGCAGCAGTAATTTATCCTCCTCCTCCGATGTCTATCAGATAGACGATCGCCTGGGCAGCTAAACAACTTATATAAAGGGCTTCACTAATTGTCATATGAATCAACCTCGGCGAAAATGCGTTTCTCCAAAGCTTTCTCATTGTTCACTCTCTATTCATTTTCGGTCTCCGTCTCATCGGTATGGGCCCAAGCATTTCCGTTTTCCCTGCAGAACGTTCGCTCCGATGCTCTCGCCAATATCATAGCATTTGACGAATTGGTGAACATTGGCGTGCTTTGGGACCTTGTCGATGCAAATGGGAATGATGTTCCATTCACATTCACGACTGCGTCTTCCACAATCGAGTTGATTGCAGGCACAGTGGCTGCAGCAGGTAATGCCGTGGTCGATATTCCCGGTACGAACAAGTCCAATTTTGAGTTGCACTTGTGCTAACATTTATGTGTTTCTCTGTATAGTGAGCGAGATCAGTTACACAGCTGAGACATTTACCCTTTGTTCCTCAATGCCGTCTGGAACCTACCACATGAGGATTACCAGTATCGTCAACACTATAGTCTTTACCTCTACGGTTCAAACACTCGTTGCTCGCGGTGTTCAGTTTGACTGGCATACACAGGGGGCATGCCCCACCGCTTAAAAGCTATAATCCGCAGCCGCTTATAAGCGGCGGGTAACTCGCAGGTTGCTCGCTTATTGATGGCTCAGAGAATTGGCCTCATGTTTCCCTCGTGGATATGTGTAATAAATATTGATGTGTAGTTGGTTCGAACCTGGGTAGTGGTGTTCCTTTTGAAACATCGCATTTTATTTAGCAGCAGACTAAAAATACAAAGGAATGTTGCCTACACACCCAAAAAATTACTGAATTCTACAGGCATTTTTCTGTCTGCATCATTGAGATTTTTTCAGGTGTGTTAGGTGCACCAGAATTTTGCTCCAAAAAACATTGACAGAATAGCACAAGTGCGACCCACCCTGATGGCAGATGCTGTCCCCACTTTTTCTCTGGGGAAAGGAGTACCCTGCTCAACGAGTTGGCCTGGGCATCACTACGATGAGTTGCTAGCAAAGCACACAAGGTTGTGAAGGTTGCAAAGATAAAAAGCCAATGTAGAGAATATGTCTACAGAGATATCAGCAATTTTTTGGATGTGTAGCCAACATTCATTTTATATTTTTAGGTCGCCACTAAATAAAATGCAATGTTTCAAAAGGAACGCCACTACCCAGGTTCGAACCAACTACACATCAATATTTATTACACATATCCACGAGGGAAACATGAGGCCAATTCTCCGAGCCATCAATAAGCGAGCAACCTGCGAGTTACCCGCCGCTTATAAGCGGCTGCGGCTTATAGCTTTTAAGCGGTGGGGCATGCCCCCTGTGATATGCCTGCCACTGTCGGCTGTGGTCCAGGTCTTCAACCCGATCCTTTCGTTCCATTCGCATCGGTTTCATCCCCGACCTTCACTTCATGATGGTGTCGCCTCCAGCTGGGGGGGATTTCTCTCTCTCTCAGTTTGCGATCGACTTTGATTGGACGTGGAGAAATCGAGTAAATGCAGGAGGGCAAAGAATCTCATCGTTCTCTTTGCAGGTTGTCCAAAAGACAGACGGAGTTCTGGTTGGCCTGGCGATACCAATCAACTCGAACAGTCTTTTCTATGGCAGCGCAAGCATCAATCCAATCAACATTCACTGCATTTTGACGGCTTCTGGAGCCCCGTGGCGAGCCTTAGAGGCAGACCTTGCCGAGGCGTCTCGACCGATCTCGGCTAAGGCTTGCCAAATCTGGACTCACGTGGCTCCAGAAGCCGTCAAAATGCAGTGATTGGGATGAAAGTCAACCAGGGCTATAAAATGCGCGTCCAGTACGTCAACGCCGTCCAGGATGGTACAACTCCAGCCGGGCAGGTTGTTACATTTCTATCAGACGAATTCAACGTCATCGATCCAACAACTGCCAAAGGCAATTGTACTGCCGCCAACCATCCTCCTGCATGCCCTACTTCAGTCAACTCCGTCGTGTTTACTGCACTCAAAGGATTCGAGGGCCTTGTTCCGTCCCCGAAGCCCGACCCGGTTAAACCACCAACTGTCGGATACGGACACAAATGTGTCAAAATCAATTGCACGGAAGTTCCCTACCCATTCCCACTTTCCCCAGCAAATGCGACACTCCTGCTTCAAAGTGATATCGCGGCACGAATTACCTGCATTAACCAGAACATCGCCTCGGGTATTGTGTTAAATCAATACCAGGTCAGCGCATTGACTTCGTTCATGTTCAATGTTGGTTGTGCGCGGTTCATGAATTCGACCATGTTGACACGGTTGAATAACGGAGAGGATCCCAATACGGTGGCGGCGCAAGAGATGCCAAAGTATAATAAAGGGAAGATGAATGGGACACTGGTGGTACTGCCAGGTCTGGTCACTCGTCGAGCGCAGGAAGTTACCCTTTTCCAAACCAATTCTTCTGTCCTTTGGCATCCATGCGTTTGATTTTATTAGATTAACCGTTCTTTAGCAATTACCTCTGTCATTCTTTGTACCCAGTCTTTGTCGTTTTCTCCGTTTATCCCAACATCCTTTCGTCTTCCTCTGATGGCACCATCTCCTTTCGGTTTTCTTTTTACACTGGCCGCGCTGGTCTTCGCCCGAAGTTAGCCTTTTCCAAACCAATTCTTCTGTACTTGGGTTTCCATGCGTTTGATTTATTTATATTGTTCAGCCTGAAAATAATGACAAACACATAAATTTTTTTGGCGCGATTCCCGAAAAGGAAATTCGCGTCTCTGCCTCTTCTTTCGTCCTCTCTTTCACTACACGGCCTCAAATCGAGCAAACTGAGGCCCCCAGCGACGTGAACATGCATTGGTCTTGCCCTCAGCACCGCTTTTTCATCTTGTCTTTCGGCGTTCGTAACTTTGGTCAATTCATACGCAACTAAAAATGTATTGCATGTTGATGTGCGTACCGTTGCGTAGAACAGCGCCGTGTTCATACATTGTGGACGCCAGGATCAGACCCAGCTGCAGGACTGGGAGAGGGTTACAGCGGAGGAGACAGCCAGTGCGTGGCACATTCTTACTTTCATAGACAGGCTCACAAACTTGCAGCTTTCCTACCTTCATTCTATACGCAGCTAGGCAGGATCCACCGTACCGTCCGCACCATTCGCGCCCATCCGGGAGCATCGTCTCAGCCCTCTTCTCCTACCCGTGATTGCTGTATGCGCCCGAGCTACGGTGGCAGAGCCCGCAGCGTGCCCCTCGCTCCTCCACGCCGTGAGCAACCGGCAAGGTCGCAGGTGCGGCGTCTGAGTGCCCGGCCTTGCGGGCGGTTTTCTCATCTGCGCTCGCTGCGGACAACGCCACGGTCTCCCTGCCCTCGCTCACGCGCATGTTCCCCCCACGGTACTCTCTCCACCCTGACGCACTCGTCCGTCCGCAAAACCGACCGCCACGGTGTTGATGCCGAACGCGCAGAGTCTACGGGCTCACCGGTGTTGGCGACGTGGAGCAGCGAGGGACATGCGGCAGGCCAGCTCGGGCGCTATGTTCTCCTCAGACATGAGCGAGCACGCGAGCTTAGCAGCATGCCAGCGGCGTGTGTCGTTTGTACTCAAGTGGCGCTTGATGTTCGTGGATTATAGTGTCGCTAGTCATGTCGGACTCTTGACTCGTAGTGCAACAGTCCTTTGTGATTACTGGATGTATTATCACCGTCTATGAATGTTTTATATCTAAATGCACTGGGGGTGTTGCATTGGTACGCGCAAATCTTCTCTGGGCCCAGGGCCCGATGCAAAAGCTGTTGCGCCGACGAACAAGGCGAAAGAAGAGGCAGAGACGCGAATTTCCTTTTCGGGAACCGCGCAAAAAAAAAAGATTGTGTTTGTCATTATTTTCAGGATCTCCTGTAAAGATAACACTATGCGGACTGAATGAACAGGCATTAGGATACGAAGTACTTCCATGGAAAGATATACACACCATACACGACCTGGAGCGCTTGGAAATAAAATTCCGCAGGCGGTGACCATTGACGGGACTATCAAAGGGAAACTGAAAGGACACTGGGGGCAAAGAGCGAGGCATGCGGACCCCAAGTGCGTAACCCGCATGTGGTTCGCATGTGCGTGTGACACCGAACAAAGGTCTTTGTTCGCGCTATCCGTTTATTTTATTAGGTACCACATAAAACGTGCTTAGATACTGCAAATATAAAGCATTGTGTTGGAATTGTTATGAATAAATTTCATCCTTGATTGAGTATTTCTGTAGGATAGCTGAAGGTTTTGTTTTGCTGAGCTGCGACTCAGCTGCAGATGCCGTGAGTGATGGCATGATGGAAGCTGTGGCAGAGGCACGCCCATGTGATGAGCCGGAGCCACACCAGGTTCACGCTTGTTGGCACGCGCTCACATTGCGGGCATCACTCAGATGCCCGACGTACACCCATCTCATGTCCGGCTTGGCACTGTTTAGCGGGACTATGTGGCTCATCATGCACAGGGTCTTTGTTGCACCTTTGTAGGGCTGCAAATGCGTCCGGACATCGTCTTTGTCAATGTGTTACCCTACCCATACATTGTCTTTGCCAGGGTACAACCCCACATGCACACCACCTTTGTCGACCTACTAACCCACCCGCACGTTGTCATTGTCGGGCTCCTATCCCGCCCGCAAGTCGCCCTTGTCACAGACGGATCACAGGTCGTTGATTCCCGTGCATCTCCACCTGTCAATCGGCACAGCAACGGCATCTGAGCTAGAACACAGTTCAGCGCCGCCGATGGCCCACCGCCGGTATCTGAGAAAAAGCCACATGTTGCTTGTTTGACCATGCACCTTGGCGCAATATTTCGAGAGCCAATTTTGATCCCAAAGGCCAGCGCAGCTAAGAACCTTTCAAGTCAAATTTGAACGCTGCGGTAAGTCTTCATTTTATTGCTGGCTTGTGCCCTATTCTGAATCTTTTCACAGATGGTGGTGGTCAGGCAATTTGCAATTTATTTCCATCCCGCTGTACTTACAACTTCCATCCTCAAGATATTTGAGTCAAACCCGACTGTAGTCTCTCATGGACAGACACTACAACAATTTTGGTGCTCGTGCCTCACATGTTGTAATCCGACTGCGGTCGTTGCAATGTCATGTTTGGATCGAGGCTCAACTTATTTGAAGTTCAACTCCAAGGTCAAATCACAGTATGCCGCACACTTGTGTACATACATATACCCGCGCCTTATTGGGCCGCTTAGTCTAAAGCCTATGCCGCTCCCTTCATGAGTTGTAAACTGCAATACCAAGTACAAGTACACCTTATTCCCCTTTGATTCAATTGCAAAGGCATTCCATGAATCTCATGTTTATTTACAGTACATGTACATATGCCGCGCAGGTAACGTCAACCTCGAGACCGCGCGCAGAGGCTATTTATATGGAACATAGTCTGAGAGGTTTGAAGGACTGCGTGAGGGTAGGGATTGATATTGGGGAGGTTGAGGTTTCGACAAGAGAGGGCCAATCCAAGAAAGTGGTGACTGGACAGATATTGGAGTTGGTAGAATTTGTATTGCTGCCGTAGAAAGTCTGGTCTTCAGAATTGAGCATGATTGTAAGTCTTGCCACACGTAGTAGAGATGAACCGGTGACAGCTGTATTATGAGTACTAGTAACCCATCAACAATGCTATACAGACCGCACTCACATTGAAAAACTTAATCATTCTATGGCTGGACAGTAAGCTAAGCAAGAAAATCGTCATTTGGGGAATATTGCCAACCAAAAAGAAACTACTAACCTCGATGATGTCCACCAAATTTGAATATAGCTCATTGTTGAAAGGAAGGAGTCGAGATATTGCAGCAGAAGGTTGATCTTGTGACAGCGACCAAAGAATCCGTGGTAGCTAAAAAAATATCACTTGGGCTAGCTGCACCGCAATTTGTTGTACGGCATTTATGGTCAATGTAGCGGGCATTCGATTACTCAGTAAATAGCATGGCTGGGTTCAACTCCAGGAAGTGTGGGGTCGGGTTCTACTAGGACAGAAGTTCAAGAGGAAAGAGCAGGAAACAATGGAGTCTTGAAGTGCCGGAAAGTGGAGACACTGGCTTTCGTAAAGTATCGGAGATCAGGAGCAGGATGGTGTCAGCGCCTAGGAGGTGCAAACCTCAAGTTGTCGTAGACGGACGGATAGTAGCTGATAAGCAATCGAAGATGGAGGCTTGACGAAGCACCTCAAGAGAGAGGGCGTGATGGATACTCTCGCGTTTCCGAATTGGGCTGTGGTTCAAACCATTGATTGAAAAACCTGTATTGCTAATAAAACAAGCTCGAATCTTCAGATTGTATAGGATTGTATAGGAACGGTGTACAGTAGGTAGAAGTACAATGATTGTGTCGCAATAATACAACATGTCGGTGAATAATTATGGCAGCTGAAGGGTAATGGTACAGAGTGAACAACAGGGTCCACGTTTTACCGAAGGAATCGGGAGAAGAATTCTCTATTGTGACCTTCTTCATGATGGACCTCATCGATGGTTGGCTCCGGTGCTGGAAATAAAATTAGAGAACAATGGATAGATTGTATTCAAGTCACGGTCAGCAACCCTTTGTCCTGAATCTTCTTCTTAATGCTGCCCATAACCTCATTCACAGCGGACAATCCAGATAGTCTCGCAGTTTCATAAGTTTTGCGACGAGAGCTAACCTATAATGTTTGATTACTCGAGCGTTAGCTTGCATCGATTTAAGTTTCGAGGCAGCATGCAGTTTTGCCGCCTTTTTGACTCTCGAATAGAGAATTAGTCGGAAATTAGGATGCGCCATTGATACCTCCTCATCTTCCCTCCGCTAGGCCTCCATCTCTGCGATCTTGATTCCTTTCCCATTAGTGTAGTTGCACACCGATGTCCGAATGGCCGGCTTGAACCAAGTCGAGGATGTTGCTTGCGAGACCCACAGCATACTTGCCTTCAGTCTCAGGCTCTTGAAATATTGCGCCAAGGTGCATGATAAAAGGCAGCACGCGGCTTTCTCAGATATCAGCAGCAGACCGTCGGCGGCGCTGTGTTCTAGCTCTGATGCCGTTGCTGTGCCGATTGACAGGTGGCGATGCACGGGAATCAACGACCTGTGATCCGTCTGTGACAAGGGCGACTTGCGGGCGGGATAGGAGCCCGACAATGACAACGTGCGGGTGGGTTAGTAGGTCGACAAAGGCGGTGTGCATGTGGGGTTGTACCCTGGCAAAGACAATGTATGGGTAGGGTAGCACATTGACAAAGACGATGTCCGGACGCATTTGCAGCCCTACAAAGGTGCAACAAAGACCCTGTGCATGATGAGCCACATAGTCCCGCTAAACAGTGCCAAGCCGGACATGAGATGGGTGCACGTCGGGCATCTGAGTGATGCCCGCAATGTGAGCGCGTGCCAACAAGCGTGAACCTGGTGTGGCTCCGGCTCATCACATGGGCGTGCCTCTGCCGCAGCTTCCATCATGCCATCACTCACGGCATCTGCAGCTGAGTCGCGGCTCAACAAAACAAAACCTTCAGCTATCCTACAGAAATACTCAATCAAGGGTGAAATTTATTCATAACAATTCCAAAATAATGCTTTATATTTGCAGTATCTAAGCACATTTTATGTGGTACCTAATAAAATAAACGGATAGCGCGAACAAAGACCTTTGTTCGGTGTCACGCGCACATGCGAACCACATGCGGGTTACGCACTTGGGGTCCGCATGCCTCGCTCTTTGCCCCCAGTGGGATTTAATGATGCAATGCGAGAAAAAGATCGGGAATGTCACTGGCCGGGGCGACTGGAATGTGTACGGAAAGGAATAGATCTCTACGAATTAAACACACGCCGCTCGACGTCTGCGGCCCTTCCGTGCACTCGCAATGTTGTCACTATGCTCCATGTCCCTAATGTGCACCTCGCACACACCTCGGAGGGAAGGAGGGCGGAACCACCGCGTATTAGGTTTACGAGCGCGAAGCACCACATATCCACCGGCTCCACCGAGGCATGAGCACTTGCGGTAGGCATACACCTAGCGCACGAAGCGCGACCTCCACGCCCACTGTCCACGGTACCATTGACGCTGAAACGTCTCAATACACCACCACCACCTAGTGCATCTTCGGCTACATGCGCCTCCAGGGGCACCACGCAGCTATAGCGACCTCTCCATGCTCAGACCTCCACCGCCTTGCGCCGAGAGATCCCTATCCCCATCTCCGCCTCGCAAGCCCGCCACCGTGTATGCCTCATCACACACGACTCATCTCGCACATACGCCCGCGTCCCGCACGCCCAGCCGCACATCCGCCGGCATAGATCCATTGACCTCCACACATTCAGACCTCCACCGATGTATCAGCGCGCACTTTCCATGCTATCTAACCGCACCCACCTCGCATCGCGTAGATGCAGCCCGGCCACGCAAGCCCGCCATCGAGCCAAGGCATCGAATCGCACCCAAAGACATCCAACGTCGCGCGCAACTCCTCGCTGAGTTTCCATGCACGCCACCAATCGTGGGCTGTCTCGTCTCCTTCGTCCAAGTATGCACACGGCGCCCTCCCTGAGCAGGTTCAGCCCGAGACGCAGGCACCCGCCACCATCACGGACCCGGGGACGCACGCCCGCCTCTCCTCTGGCGAATAGACCCCTTGCCATCAGCACGCCAGGACATTCACGGCGCACACAGCCTGTCGCGCCAGCAGCCCACAGGAACTAGACCATGTGCGGGGCAGCGAGCAGCGCACACCCGCACTGCTCGCCGGCCCGCACATTCGCCGCCACCGCACCCGCACCCGACGGCGCCGAGGTGGTACAACCCATCCCAGCGAAGGATGAAGATTCGAAGGGGGCACGCGCTTACTCGGCGCCTAACCGATTCGTCATTAGGGATGCATGAAAGCCGAAAGAAAAGGAAATAGACAGATACAGCGAAAAGAGAACGCACACACCCGACTCGAAAGACTACTCCACAAGGGACCTTGCGTCTTTGGCCGCTAAGAAAGATGGCTAAGTCAGCACTTGATTGACGAGGATGGAGAATGGAGTGGAATGAGGACCCCGTGCTAGGTAGTGGAATGGGAGGGAAGGGAAGCTATGCAAGAGTAAGGAAAGAGGGGGGCGAGCGAGCGAGTGCGCGCCGCTCTTTACTCCGGCGAAGCGAGGGGAGCGCTGGAGTAAACTCGCCTAAGATCCCATAGAGGCGCACACAGTTCGCGCTGTCGCTGCGTGCACCTCTCCACCCGCCGGGCCATTCCCATCTCCGCACGCATATGCATCGCTCTCCAGCGGCACGGCTAGAATACGTGCAGGGTCCGCATAATTTCGACACACGCGGGCGGGCACCCGAGACAGGAACCCGGGGAAGAGGCCCCAGACCATTGCGCACGCACAGCCGCACCCGCTGTGCGGCCCGACGAACGATACACGAGTGCTGTATCCTAGTGAAGGAAAGAGCGGATCTGCCGGGCGCTTATTCGGCGCCTGACGCACTTTCCCTTCTTAAGCTTCGTGAAAGTCGGGAGAGGACGAGAGCGAAAGGAAGGAAGGAAGGGAGGGAACGGAGGAAATAGAGGGAAGAGAGGGAGCACGTGCCCCGACCCCCAAGAATCCGGACCGAAAAAGACAGATGAAACGTACCTCGCTGCAGTACTCCTCGCCGTACCACACCTCCGAGCCAAGCGTGCTGAGGAATCTCGCAGCACGTCGTTTGAGAGAAGAGGATCGCTATCTGCGGGCGCGTGAGTATGGCATACGCGCAAAGGCTAAAGGGAGAGGAGATGAGAAAGAGCGCTGGTAGTGGCGTTTTAGTAGCGGAGCAAGACCGCAGGGAAGCGCGGCAAGAGAAAAGAAACGGAGGAAGAAGGGGAACGATCCTCCTGCACCGCCATTGGGTGGGACGACGCGCAGCCCTTGCTAGCCTTGAGCGCGTGAAGGGGCGCAGACCCACATCCGCCGCGCCGCAGAAAACAGACGTGAAAAGGAAAAAGAACGTACCTCGTCCCCACGTCCCACCACGTGCAGGCGCCGAGGAAGCTCACGCGGAGTCGTTTGAGGAAAGTAGATATCGTTATCTGTGGGGAGCGTAAGTAGGTCGTCTGATTCATCGTCGGGAGGACTGCTGTCGCTCTGGGACTGGTCGTGTTGGTTTTCATCGCGCTCGTGTGCTTTCTATTGCTCTTCCGCTCTGCTCCTTTGACATCCTTCGCAGTGGCCCATCCTTCGTGTACCATTTGGGCTGATTGGATTTGGGTTCGCGCTCGTGGTTAGTGGAGGGCGGGGATACCGGGCTCAAAGTCGAACCAGAGGTTAGGTCCAGCGAATGCTAGTACAGGTGGACCAGAGTGAAGCAGAAAAACGACCAGGTCGTGCGACGAAAGAGGAAAGCGTGGTGCACTGCCACTGTCAACTCGCGCCAAGAAGTGGGCGGCCGAAAAAGCCGAGATATGATGTGGACTATGCTTACGGACAAAAGGATTTTTTTCTCATTGTCGTCGGCGATTTGAGCGAGATCTTGCAAGATCTTTCAATTTCTGTCAAGATCTTTCAAGATTTTGCCACTTTTGCGTAGGGCTGTTCGCCGTACCCGTCGTGCCGGTTTGACGGGTTCCGTGCGACGGGTAGCCGACCCGTTCCGTCGAGGCTTTGAGAACAAATTCGACGGGACGGCGATGGGACGGATTTCTCAGTCGACGGCCGTCGAAATGACGGCCGTTGACGGGCGACCAACGGTGACGGATTCTGATGACACTTAATACCCAATCATTGTTTATTTCGACTTCAAAATGCTCACTGGGTGGCACCCTGCCTCTTACAATTTTTTCGCATTGGTTTCCAGGTGTTGGCACTGCTCAAAGCGCCCTGGGAAGAACCAAGGAAGAGCGTCGATGATCTATTACCATTTTGGGTCGACTGCAACATTGGGCCTTCAAGTTGGGTGTAATCCTTCTCAGAAAGAGCCTACAGTGCCTGCACGCAGATGAACATTCCATGGTATTAACTTGTGCTTTGTGTGACTTTTCCGGGCGAAGGAAGGTAGCTTTCAGTTTAATTCAGGTGCAGACATTCAACTTACTAAAAGACTAAGAACAGATTCGAGCTTCGAGGTGAATTGGAACATGTTCGTAGCCGCCATACTTCTGTTTAACCGATTTTGTGAAGGCGATCCCGTCTCGATGGCCGTGACGGCCGTCCCGTCGCCCGTCCCGTTCCGTAGAAATTTTTGCTGACCCTACGACGGGACGGTAACGGGACGGTTTTGCCCGTTGGACTCCCGTTGAAATGACGGCCGTACCCGTGACGGGCACGGCGCACAGCCCTACTTTTGCGAGATCTTTCAAGATCCTGCAAGTTCTTCAAAGATCTGACTTTTCTTCGTTGTCGCATTGCATGACATCTTTGAAGATCTTTGGAGATCTCATCGATTAACGTTCTTGCAAGATCTCCGGAGGTCTTTCAATATCTCCCAAGAATTAAAGTAGAATTTTTCAATCTTGTTTTTACCAACATCTTGCAAGATCTTGGATGAGACATTTTTCCCTCTGCGGCCTGTTCCGGCCGAGCGCCCCGGGCGCATCAACAACCCTCCGATCGGCACAATCCGAGCCGATGCACATCAAGGGAATCAAAAGTCATGATTTTGTGCCAACTCGTCCCCAACCCGTCTCCACACATCTAGACTAGTCCCCACCATATCTACTCATGTCTAGAGTGAACCTTTGTGGGGCATAGTAAGACATCTATTGGTTCTTGCTGCAAATTGCGTACCTTGACTGACAGACAGTCTGACACTAAGCATATCCTCTCCCCCCCTTCCATAACCCGAACCCCAAACCTCTGACCCGACTAATTCAAACAGAGATGCTCTGTTAGAGCGAATTCTAAGATATCCACAGACCAAACACCATGCCCATGTAATCAAATCCTCAAGACAGAAATTGGTTAGAATGCAATGGGGCATGAAGAAACATGAAGATTACCACATAAAATGGCAACTTCGAATGCGAGCCTAAGAAGCATTCGGTAGAAGAGGTTTTTTAGTATTGGTGTTGCTGGGTTGGCAACAAGACGGAAATCCCATTGAAATCAACTAGACTTACCCCTCTGTACCTGTTTTCCAACTAAGCGCGATGCGTTAATTAGATCAGTCAAACGCACTTGGCTTCACTTAAGATCACGCAAGGTTTAAGTCGGAGAGTACGTTTGGTACGTAGATTGCAAGAGCGAAAAGATTGTCTCCACAAGAGGGGAGACTCCTCTTTATATACGTAGAACTACCCAGGCTGTATATCTTGAAACTCTAAAAGACACTACAGACCATGTAGGCTATGCAGCGGCGCGGTAAAGACGTGACGCGTCTCAGATCAAGAAGACGCGTCTCAGGTCAAAATGCTACTTACATGAAACACGCTTTGAGTTTGCGTAGGTTAAGGCTATGCATTGGCAAACTAGACTAGGTAATCCATCACACTTCTTAGCGCTCATGTCGCATTAGCATCGTGCCCCACCTAATTGAATGCTCAGCCGCCGGGATGATTGCATTGACTCGCTTCATGTCGCACTGAGATTGTGCCCTACCCATTCGAAGTGTGGCTCTCGGGCCGATATCAAGATGGTACTTGCGCTCATGTCGCCCTTAAATCGTGGCTCGCCCATGTTCTAGTGAAAGGCGCGAGTTTCTGGCACCGATACCTCTCCCACAGTTTCTTCTCAACTATTACAGGCTCTCTCATGCCTTCAATATATCGCGCATTTCATTCACAGAGGCTCAGACAATAAATTGAGGTGTGTTTTTCCCGTACCATTCTACTTTGACTCGTGCTCCTGAAATAATAGTTAAATAATGCAGAGAGTGCAGAGACACCTGATTCCTCAGCCTTTCAGATTATCGGCAGAGTGATGAGACTTTCCGAGGCAGAATACACATTTCTTATGAACTGCATGAAAAACCCAACCACACTTTGGCTGTGTTTGGTGACCCGACGGTAACGTGTCGGGTCACCTGCCACGAGCAATGTCTCAGTCACAAAGCTGGTTGTCGTTATACGAGCAGCTCCGATGAAAGTTGCCCTCCAGCCAACATTTAGGAGAAGGAAGTTGTCGCCATGAAAGTTGTCGCTCAAACCGAGGTCTCAAAAGTTGTGGCAAAAATCCGAAGTTGTATTCCACAAAATCTAACCATGTGAAATGTGTTTTTTTGACAGTGTGTCACCCATAAAAGTATTGGCACGAGACAAGGCTATGACTCGTGGTTGGTTGGTCTGAAGATATGTACAATTTTAGAATATTCACGTCATTTCTCGGTGATTTAGCCTCACAGCACTTCTCGCATCAGTTTTCGGCAGTACTCGTATCAGAGGTTATTATAAAACCGAAAGAGCATAAGGAAGTTGAGAGAGTAGAGGGGACTAAGACAGGAGAAACGATTGGATCCATCCTGGCGGAAAAACACGAATTTTTCAAAATCGTATCAGTCAACAGAGAAGTCCACTCGCATCATATTTCGCACAATATCTCGCATCATAAGTCGCATCACGATCCTGTGATGTATTCAACAAATTTAGCCACGACTGGGTTTCCTGGGTTTCCTTCGGTTGTGACGAACAAATCCCGCAAGTGTCAAAAAAAAAAAAAAAAGAGGTTACCGACAATCAGCAGAGGAATATACCGAGTATTAAAAAAGGAAAAGGACAGCCAGACCTTTTACCTGAGATTACTGAACCAGTTTATAGATTACACAAAAATAAAATAAAAAATATGGTCTGGCTAAGTAGGAACACTGTAACCAGCAATGAGTAAAACAGCAGAGACACTGGTCAAACATTTTAAGTTTTTCACTGAAACCTTGAAATGTTCAACCAGTGAGATGTAAGACAAACGATCTGAAAATCTCGAAATGTAAGAGCAAATGACTTGAAAAACTCCTTCACACAAATTTACTTATCTGGAAAGTATTCACGAATCAAAGACGTCATCGACACGGTTTTGCCACATTCTTGCGGTAAAATGGAGATAAAAACAAGTTTAAAAATAAAATTTTAAGGCTCGTAACTGCATTTATTTGTTTCTGGAGCTTGGCTGCTTCCACTGCCCTAGCCTTCTGGTCCGCAACTCTATCTCCGGCTACAGTAATTGGCAGATTGAGTACTGGCATCTAATTCAGTTCAGTTCAGGCTCGGACCAATTTTTCAAATTGCTAGCAGTGGCAAATTCTGGAAAAGTGGCACATTCAACATTGCACTAAGCTGCGCAACAGTACAAGAACTTGTACTGCCATGAGCCCAGCAGCCTACAACATAGGTCTTGTCATTATCTTTTTGCATCGCTTTTGTTTAAAAGGAAGGGGATGTTCCCCCCACGATACAATATATTCAAAATAGACCACAGGACATTAAAAAAACACTGAAATGGGCTGCAACAAGCTGAGACTGATGTATTGATAGGAAATTATGGGACTCAGATCAAAAAGTGCGACTCGCTCAAATTTAGTGGGACTTGCTTAATTTCAGCGAGTCTCACTCCCACTGTCCTGGCATATACTCTTGCCACCCCTGACAGCTTAGTCGACAGATGTGTTGTGCTCAAGGAGCAGCTGCACAATGTTGTGGTGACCACACCCCCTGGCAAGATGCAGTGCAGTCCTGCCAACATTGGTGGTTTGGTTGACAGATGCATTGTGCGCAATGAGCAGCTGCACAATGTTGAGGTGACCCTCCTCTGCTGCGAGATGCAACGCAGTCCTACCATATTTGTTGGTTTGGTTCAGAGACGTGTTTTCTCAAGGAGCAGCTGCACGAGGTCGAGGTGGCCCCACACCGATGCAAGATGCAGTGCAGTCCAGCCATATTTGGTAGCTAGGTCGACTGATGTGCCATGCTCAATGAGCAGCCTCATGATATTGAGGTGACCCTTGCCCGCTGCGAGATGCAGTGCAGTCCTGCCATCTTTGTTGGTTTGGTTGACAGATGCATTGTGCTCAATGAGCAGCTGCACAAGGTTGAGATGACCCCAAGCTGATGCGAGATGCAGTGCAGTCCAGCCATCTTCATTGGCTTGGTCAACAGATGTGTTGCGTTCAATGAGCAGCCTCGCAGTGTCGAGGTGACCCTTCTCCAATGCAAGATCCAGTGCAGTCGAGCCATCTTTGGTAGCCAGGTCAATAGATGTGTTGTGCTCAATGAGCAGCCTCACAATGTCAAGGTGACCATACCACAAAGTGAGATGGAGTGCAGTCAAGCCATCTTTGGTGGCCAGGTCAGCAGATGCATCGTGCTCAATGAGTAGCCTTGCAATCTCAAGGCGACCGTTCGTTGATGCGAGATGCAGTGCACTTGTGCCATCATTGGTCGCCAGGTCAACAGATACATTGTACTCAATGAGCAGCCTCACAATCTCGAGGTGACACTTCCTCGATGCAAGATGCAGCGCAGTCGAGCCATCTTCATTGACTTGGTCAATGGATATGTTGTGCTCAATGAGCAGCCTCGCAATCTCAAGATGATCGTTCCTCAATGTGAGATGCAGCGCACTTGAGCCATCATTCGTGGCCAGGTCAACGGATGCGTTGCACTCAATGAGAAGCCTCACAATCTCGAGGTGACCCTTCTTCGATGCGAGATGCAGCTGAGTCGAGCCATCTTTGGTGGGCAGGTCAATGGATGTGTTGTGCTCAATGAGCAGCCTCGCAATCTCAAGGCAACTGTTCCTCGATGCAAGATGCAGCGCAGTCAAGCCATCTTTGGTGGACAGGTCAATGGATGTGTTTTGCTCAATGAGCAGCCTTGCAATCTCAAGGCAACTGTTCCTAGTCATATCTAGGTTGCGCCAGGGGAAGGCATTGCAAAAATTTGGTGTGAAACCAGATGTCATCCAATCAACTCCAAATTTTGGAGGTGGGTTCTACCCTCTGATACACATTTTTCATCGATGGCCACCCACTAGATTCCTTGCACAAACCTCAGGAAGAATAAAATCCTGGCAGGCAGTTTCAAACAGGTGGCTGGTGAAACAGGCCTAGCACCTCCTGACTTGATCCCCTCAAAAAGTGCCTTGCCCGTTAGTTTTGGTCAAATCTACACATGTAGCCAGTTCATTTGGGTGCCCAAATGAACCACACAGATAGCTAGCTACCGGTGGCTATGCCAGACACAGCCATCCGTTTTGTACCACCAGTGCCTTCTAAATATCTCTGGGTCACTCACCTTTTGAGATCAGTTAGTGTAGGAAGCTGCAAGGTGCCGGAGATGTCCAGTTCTGTGTCACAGTTTAGGTTGCCCCATGGGATTTAAACGAGGACCGAGGCAGAAATGAGCAGGAACAGGGCAAGGCAACTGGAGTTGGAAAGACAAGTACATAATTACATGCCATGCAATATATACCCCAATATCTCCTACAGAAATAATCCCAAGGAGGTGAATACTGATATCTAACGAATCCGCCAAACGCCGTCGTTTCACATACCTCCGGATGGGCAAATGCCTAGCCAAAGGGTTACGATCAGCACCCGGGGATACCAGCGCCATTACACCCAGTAATTGCTACTGTAGGCGGGCGGAAGCTCCGTTACGATGGATGTTGGATGATTAAGCTGAATCCCACTATCCTCATGAAACACAACAACTGCTGGTGGTGGCGCGTTCGAAGATGGTGTTCTGTCTTTATTTGTTTCTGCCCTCCTTTCTGTTGGAAATTCGGAATACGGACTCATGGCAGTGAGCTGCGAGATCCATAGCCTTTGCTGCTTCCTCTGTCGGAGGAATACTGTGATGCCTATGGTGAGCAAGACTAGGCTACCAACAACAGAGCCAGCAATTGCACCGGAAGGTGAATGCTGTAGTGGATGTGGCAACGTAGAATTTGATGGAGTAAGAGATGGAGAGTTCGATGAAGTGAGAGATGGAGAATTTGATGGAGCGACAGATGGAGAATTCGATGAAGTGAGAGATGGAGAATTTGATGGTGTGACAGATGAAGAATGTGATGAAGCGAGAGATGGAGAATTTGATGGAGCGAGCGATGGTGAATTCGATAAAGTGAGAGATGGAGGGTTTGATAAAGCGAGAGACGGAGAATTGAAGCCGCAGCCAGTCTTACCCGCCCGGGTCTGAGAACCAACCTCAGAGCAGATGCCAGAGGGACCAGCGCAGCAGCCGGACTCGCAGTCCGCCGCGCTAAGACACTGTCCACCAGCAAACTGCTCGCCTTCTCCGTTACCGACATTCCCCGCACCTGCGGGGTCGAAGGTTGGGCCACCGGCAACGAAGCCGCAGCTAGTCGTACCCGCCAGGGTATCAGTGCAGATGCCAGAGGGGCCGGCGCAGCAGCCGGACCCGCAGTCCGCCGCGCTAAGACACTGTCCACCAGCAAACTGCTGGCCTATTCCGTTACCAACATTCCCCGCACCTGAAGGGTCGAAGGGAAGGGCGGAGACGTAAGTCGCGAGAGCAAGTATGGAGACAAGGGTGAAAGATTTCATGATTGGGATGAAGGGATAGAGAGTGACTGCGGGTAGGAGTAATGCGGAAAGGGAGCTCCTGACTCAGAAGAAAAAGTGTGATGAATAGAGGGGAGGATAAGACCTAAAGAGGGTGGCACCCCAAGGGAGGTCGCTTATAAGGACGGCAGATCGAAGTCTTAATTCATTCACAGGAGTACCTGTTGCCGATGCGGCATCTGATGGTTGTGCCAGTTCCTGTCTGGCCCGCGGGACAACACTGCCTTCAGTGCACTGCCATATTTTCCACCCTGTCATAGGGCACCACTGCCATGAGTCGTGACGACGCTGCGAATGGTTTCTCAACGTACGTACTGTAGCCATTTCCAATGATTAACTGTACCCCCGCAAAAGAAAATATTAGGGTGCTCAAGCCGATTGGAAACTTCCCTCGGCCAGCAACCATGACAAGTATGGACTCCTAACAATCCATCATTTACTCTGAATCATTAACTCTGTCAAACAGCAAAAGTCTTTAAAAAATTGTAAGGTGTCTCTGTTAATTTGAGCCCTCGTGAACATCGCGTTGGCTGCATTCTTTTGCAGGTATTTATGTTTACAGACCGATCTGTTTCTTTGAAAGAAAGCCGAGAAAGAACGATAATAATAAGCCAGTAAAACACGGTGAATCGGCTGCTTAGTGGCAACGCTGAACTGAAGAGACTCTAAACAAAAAGACTAATTGAGAGCACTATAAGTTGATCGAGAGACTATCTCCTCAGCACACACACACTAAATCAACACACAAATATTGCTCTAAAACTCTTCCTGAGCCTCTCAAACCAACAGTAGCTCGGGGCCGGCAAGACAGCTCATAGAGCTTCACAGATTGATCATTAAGTTCCCCGATCAGCAACAGTATTCTGTCATTAACTGTGCTCACGATGTGCTGGATAACCTGGGCCTCCTTTTGCTCGTATGTGTCCAACTTCTTCACATTCTCCTCGATTTGTGCCGGTGTTGCTGCCGTGGCTCTGTCTTCAAGCAGAAGAGGGCTGCCTGGCGTGTTAAGGTCCTTCAGTATGTATTCATACGGCCTTCGGGCCGTGCCGAGTAGGTGTCGATAAAGATTACGTGCTCGCACCGCATGAACAGTATGGCTCTTGTATGCCAACCAATTCGACCCATCGTCCTTTAGTTTCGTGACCTGATGGAGGTTCGTGAATGTGGAGGTAGACATGAAAGAGTCAGAGTCTAGGCCGGGGCCCATAACCTGTTGCAATATAAGTGAGGGAGGATATGTGGCGCAGACAATGAAGTGGAAGGGAGCAGGAAAGGAGTGTGGGTGAGAATACAATAGATTGATGGGGGTGGTTTGTCAAGTCTATCAAGTCTAATATTACAGGCGTAAACTACCCTGTATATATACCTTTTCTACATCAATGATGCACAGCCTTGTTCCACATGGTACGGGCTGTTTCCACTGAATGTATGTATCGTCCGTTCCAGTTCTGGGGTGCAAAAGCTGAATGTAAGTCCTGTCCGTTCCAACATGTGATCGCATAATTTCCTTTTGGAGATGGTGCATCAATCGGACACCATGTCCGTTCCGCGAATTATGAACGTACACCATGTAAGTCCAAATGTTCTTCCATGAACATAATGCTCATACAATGACTTCTCATTGTATATGCCATATATGTTCCTTCATCAAGCCGGTACTGGGTTCGCACCGCTTGATATTCCAACAGCACGTATCATCCCAATGTCTGCTGGATTCAGGTCAGTATATAAATTCAAGGGCCTCCTGCATACCCCTCAGGCATCTGTACGACAAATTTACACCCACTGACATCATTTCAAACACTATCCCAATGGATGGATAAGTGCCGCGGCATTTTCTCCAGGCCCGTCCATTTACTGAGTCAAATTCTGTCTCGGGCATCTCGGGCGGCGCGCCGCGGCCGAATTGCAGGCATGGACCAGATTTATGTGAGCGGAGATTTCTTTAAAAAAAATTGGAGACCCACTTTCGAGGCAGCCGTGGAGGGAGTTAGGGTACTAGATACCATGACTGATACAAGTGTTGTATACTGAGATAAATTTGGGGATTAACAGGGTGCAATTGGTGAAATGGTTGATGCGCCGGCAACCTCGGAAGTGTTTCTGCGATGAGGGTAATGGAGTGTATGAACGAAATGGCTATTCCATTAAAGAGACATGAATGAGTGCCGCGGGAGTCCACACTTCAAACAACTTTGAAAACTTGTTGCGTATTTCCCGGGTGCGGAAGTGAGGATTGAATCTCATAGAAACTGAAGTGGGCACTCACCACATATATGGAGAGTTCGAAAATTGCAAAATCCAACCATAATAATGCTGATTGAGAAGGACTTGGCAATTTCATGCGGACGGTGTAACAACTGAGCACGTGGAAGGAAAATGTGCTGAATGCCCATACAACATATCTATTTCGTTGTCTGTTCCCTCCTTCCCCGTCAGTTGAACTCGTGTGCGGCTGTCGGCCTCCGGATATATTCTGTTGATATCTTCAATTTTCGTCGGTATTCTGTGGGATTCCTCCGGTGGCAGAGCTTACGTTGGAACAATTTCGAGCCCCTGGTGTATTCAGAAAACAGAGGCCGACAGATGACCCAGTATGTATAACAATGATGGGCACTGGCACGAGACTGGCGGGACCTTGAGGGATCAGTCATTCTGATGCCATGGAACCCGCAAGTCAGCGCCGCATCCCGGACACGCCCCGATGGGTGTATAATCACAATTTTGACTGCCAGAGGGTGCATCCCTCCGTTACACAAGAGCATGCAACTTGAGGTCTCCAAAATATACGGTCGACACAATCTGCGAAATTTCAATGCTTTGCGGAAGGCTTCTCCATGCATTTCCTTTCTTGAAATTTGGCCCGAGCCAACACAAACTCCCCACAACGGTAAAATGCCAACGACAGAGTTAGTAAACTTGAGCACACAAATGGAATGCAGCACTCGCTCGCTCGCCGTTTTGGTTATATAGGACGCTCGATTACAGTCAATATTCTCCCGTGACTGAGTCGTAAGACCCTTGCACTCGGGCACTCCAAATTCTGCCGGTTTATGTCTGCGATGGATAGCCCTGAACTGGTCTGCCAGTAGCAAAGCCCAAAGTTCAAGTCTAACTCTGGATTGATACCATCAACATCGGCTCGATGGCTGATCTAGACATCGATGCGCTTGATATCCGTCGGCCGGCCGGTGCGATCAGTTGAAAGATCTTTAAAGACCTCAATATTTGCACTGCGTGGCAGCTTTGTTCGACAACTCAATTTTCACCTAACATCTTTCAAGACCTTCTCCACAAATGCGCCCCAAAACCGAGATCAAACAGATCAAATCATACTTCTCTTGCAAGATCTCGCGAGATCTTTGAAGATCTTGAAAGATCTTGCAAGATGTGAGAAATTGCATCTCTTCTTGCAATTTCTCCACATTTCTTCAAATATCTCGAGAAAACGGGCCACTGCAATGCATAAATCTGAGAATTGTCCAGTAAGGACCCTCAAAGTGGACGCTTATCTTGCCTCTTGCCCGCGAGCATCAAATGTACTCCGCACGCTTGCACCCGGCGTACAGTACTAGTGTACAAAGCACAAGACCCTCGCGCCATCGTACCTTTCCCGCCATCGAGCCGACTCCGTCTCTCCGTGGCTGCATCGTCTAGTCCTTGACAGCACAAGCCGTGCCACCACACGCAATGTGCACAGAGCTCCAATAGATCTCGCCAGATCGACCTCAACTCGATGGCACCCCTCATGGCAGTTTTTTTGTGCCATTAATTTTGCGCATCGGCGTTGTCTCACGAAACTCCGCCCCACTCTCCGAACACTCCGCAACATGGCAAGATTCAATTACATCTCCAATTTTCAGCTCATACCCAAGCGAACGCATAAACCCGGAAGTGGTGTACGGTACACGCGAGCTCTCCCTTTCGTTGGGTGAAAAGCTCCAGCTCGCTGTCCGGGTTTCGACTCCCCGCGTCCGAATATTCGGTTGGCTTGTATTCCCTTTTATGTTTCATGCCACCTCAACATCTTTTCGTGCAACACTTCCCCCGTTTTGTCTAACCACGGCGCAGAGATACCCTCGTCCGAAACAACTGCGTGGTGTACGGTACCCATCGGAATTGCTCAAAAGCGGGAGAGCCCAGTAGCTTGCGGCACAAGGTTCGACTCCCCGCGTCCGAATATTCGATCCATCTTGGGTTTACTCTTTTTGGTCCCGCTTTCAAGATCTTTTTTGGACACGCGGGCTCCGCCGTTGTGTATCTCGGAGGTCTACGAGGCAGAAATACCCTCGAGCGAATTAACTGTTCAGCTAACGCAAAGCCTTCAATTTATTCTTGGTGGGTTCACCTGTTCAAACAAATTTATTCAATAATCTGGCACAAGCATAGGGAATCATTGGGCGTGGTGTACGGTACACATCGAGTGCTCTTTAAGCCAGGAGACAATTAGTTCGCAGTCCGGGGGTTCGACTCCCCGCGTTCGAATGCGCCTGACTCAACTTTCTCTTTGATTCACTCCTACCATAACATATTTTTGTGGAACACCCTGCTTTCGGCCAGGCATTGGCCCACAGGGAGAAATAACCATGGGCAAATTAACAGCTCGGGTAACATCCGGTGTTCTTTTCACAGTATACCGAGTACGTTGTCCCAGTTTCGTGCACTTGTTTACACTAATCAATCTACTCAATAACTTCGCCCAGATGACCAGCAGAAATAATGGGCGTGGTTTATGGTGCATATGAGGCCTCTTTGTGAGTGATATTTGAATAAGTCTAGCTCGTTGTCCGGGGCTCCAGTCTCCGCGTCCGAATTCATCGGATGCATGCACCGTTCTTTTTCACCGCACCTCACACCTCCAGTTCTGGTTTAGCATTTGATGAGAGGTTATTCGAATGCCTTGCATGCGACTCACCAATATTCTCTCATTTATCTCTCCGGTATAGCTGTTCAACAGCTTCACGAAGGAATAAACCCGGCTCCTCGGGTACAGCCGTATATTACCACCGAATTAGCTTATTATGGCTACCCCAACAGCACATCCGAGTTTAAACAAAGCCTAGCGCGAGGAATTCTACCCCAGAAATAAGTCGGGTGCTGGAAAATAATGAGAGAGAAGCAGGGGTCGAGTTGCATGATGGATTGCAAGCTCTAGAGACGCGAGACGAGCTGAGGCAGTATAGCCCAAGCCGCGTTTGACAAAGACTTAGTGAGTGTTCAGAGCCAGAATCTCTTCGACAATCTCAAAACAAACTGGTCTCTTAAAGGTCCGGCGGGTCTAGGAGATGACGCCGTGGAAAAAATATTGGTGCGGCTGCACCAGGAGCGAACCAGATTTCTTTACCAATTTGCGTGCGTTAAAGAAGAATAACGCAGATATCTGGGGTGAGGTACCCACAGCCTCGGTGATAAAACCCAGGTCTTATTCATCTCTGGGCTGAATGTTCAATAAAAACCCGAAGTCCTGCTCGTTTCGGTGTTGATGATGACAACGATGATTTCAATGATTTCGCTAGATATGGGCCATACTGGGCTGTTCTAAAAACGAGAATATATATGTATGTGAGCCTTCATTTATAGGTAAACAGTAATAGTAGTGGTAAACTATATTTTATTTCTGTATGTGAAGTGCGTATTCGGTATGAGATGGGGAGTAGCGATGAATTGGGAATTATTTAGCGAGAAAAGTAGGGTATCATTTACTTGTAATGAATGCGGATATGGAGGCGGTGCAGGTCCTCAGCGGCGGCGGCCGGGGAAGATCAAGAGCGGGGCATTATACGAGGTGCTGTAGGCAACAGGGTGCGGGCAACTCGGGCAGCGTGCGGCAGCTGCCGATTTAGTCGGGCGGGGCAGCGGGTTGTGATGTTGTAGGGCAGCGAGTTGACTTTGAGTGGCATGTGAAGCTTTGAAGCTTCCATAAAATTTCCCCGGACTCCCAGACTAATGAGTGTGCCAGGTGAATATTCCATCAGGCAAGACTACTTCGCAATCGGGACTGGCAGATTAGTATCATTTCTTGGACATCACATTCTAGGCTGATGCTCGACTAACAACTGCAGACATTCTTGACGAAAAGCGCCTATTTACTGTGCGTTTAGCTCTCCACACATCGTGTGATGTGAGTTAACTCGAGAGTGGCCGCAGTAAGAGTAAGCTATAAATTGAGGTGGTCAATATACTCAGCGAGTCGGTCTGCGACATCTGACGGATTCGGCGCGTGAATCAGTTGACCGCAAAATAAATGGTACAGAAGAGGAGCACCGAAGAACAGAGTCATGCTATAGATTGCACGTTTGCGGAGTGGCTAATGCAGATTTAATCTTGGACAAGGCGAATACACGGGCCGCCGCGAGAAAGGAGATTGATCTCGCGCGAATAAGTTCCACTGCTGTTCCAGCTGACGTCTGGTGCGATCTCCCAATCGTTGCGCCGCAATTCAGATCAGATGCCTGAGCCAAGTTGGCATCGATGTGAGGTATTTGAAACCATGAAGTTACAGGTATTGCGGACGGAAATCGATGAATTGGAAGAACATTGTAATACAGTAGGCAGATTTAACACCCCTCTCGAATGTGAGCAGAAACAGCTCACCTCCGGGTTGTGCGCGGCTGCGCGAGCACATTTTCGAATGTTGGTACATTACGACGTCCGGCCAGATTGAAGAACGAAATACGGACAACACAGATGCCGATGGCGGCGAAGTAAAACGTGTTTAGAAGACTTACCGAAATCGAATCTCACCGGGAAAATCCTGCTTCAAGATGGTTCGGGGTGTTGTGGGCACGGAGACGGCCCGGTAACTGATGAATGTAACGTGCAGCCGCAGAAGAGATTGGCACAGGAACACGAATTAAGACAGACTCCCCGCACGGGACAACGGAGAAAAGAGATGAATCACCGTGGTTAACAGCGTCGCGGGATGATTCCGGGTGGCGAGGGCGGAAAATGGGTGAATGGAGATCATGAGAGGCGTTCGAAGAAAAAAATTACAGAACCCGTATTGATGACGTGAGTACGGTAGCCGAACAAAATGAGTTGGTGATCGCATACGGATGCGATGGGACATGCTGACGTGCACGGGAAGTATGCACCCGAGAATGAAATGCGGTCGGGTGACAGCGAAAGCGTGAGCAGGCGCACGCGAGGGGGTAGGAGCGGTAGCACGCGGGCGTAGACAAGCGACAGTTCCGATTGCAGCTGGCGCAGGAGCACCGACGCAGCGCATGGATACAAGGGGCAGGCTCATCATTCAGCGGCGGCAAGGCCATGATGGTGCAGCGTCGTCTCGCCCACGCGATGCGGAGCACCACGCGCAGGATGGATGGGTGTGCAGCGGATAAGGGGTACTTGGGATAATATACTCCGTGGGCCGCTAAGGAGGGCGTTGCGTGGGCGAGATCGAGACGTAGTAGCACAGGAGGACGACGCGCACGGTAGGATGGTCAGTCTGAAGTCGTGTATTCGGTGTTGGCATCAGTCTGCGAAGGAATGAGGCGGAAGGGCTGCTTGCGGCGACACCAGAGAGCGGCGTGAGTGGAAGGCCCGCGCCGGGCGGGTGGCGGGGACATATCGACGCATCGTTGGAGGCCCGGTCCAAGCGTGGTCGCAGAATTAGCTCGAATTGGGTACAGCACACTAGGAGGATGGAAGAAGAAGCCTGCTGCACGTGCATGGCGTCGAGACCGAGAGATAGGCGATGTCGACGTCGAAAGTGAAATCGAGGGAAGGGGACATGGAGGGATTGACGGGGTTGGGTGCAGCATGCGCCTCCACGGCCCACGAGCCCACCATGGAACCCACACAACGTGGCACAGGAGATAAAGTATGTACGGCGCGCTTACGTGAAGCTGGCGGCGCATCCGACATCTGCGTCCGACACTACACTGACTGCCCGGCGCGATTGTGTCGTCGGCATCGGGGTCTAGACCACGATTAACGCAGCGCCGTGAATTGCGTTTTGGATGGAGTGTCGGCGCGTAGGGAATGGCGTGAGTCAGAACAATGGCATCACAGCCACTTGATTGACAGTGGCCTCCCCTTTTTCCGAGCCTTCTTGCGTCCGACTACGTGACTACCTACGTTCCGCACACCATCTGCACCTCACGGCGCGCTGGACAACACATCTTGCTCAGCGTGCATTGTCGACTCTGCTTGATGCTCAGCCCAATCAGCTTCTGTCAGCGCGCCAGGCTCCCACGCCCAATTGACGTCTTTCAAAGTTGAAAGAGTCAAACTCCATGTTTGAAATTCCATGTCTTGATCCTGGAACATCCAAGCTGCCTAGATCTCCTCTACGTCGTCTCACTCGAGTTGCAGTGTCCAGCCCACTACGTAGCAGGTTACAGGTATTCTTATGCCTCTCCGAACCCAATGCCTCGTGCATCACCATACAGCATCTTAATTAACTCCGATGTCGAATTGCCGAGCGCGAAATGAAAACGCCACTGTCAGACAGCTATACAGCATCTTAGCTTCGATGCCGAATCGGTGAGCGCGAATGAAAACACCGCCGTCAGATAGCTGTACTGCTGTGTGAGTAAAGCAAAGCCTTAGACGGTGATGCAGGCACATGCACGCATGCATGATGTTCCGCAACACACCACCGGAGCGAGGTTCACTGATGTTGATGTCGGGAGGAGTCTATTTTCACGGAGGTTTCGAATGGGAGAGTTACCTTCCCGCCGCACCATGTCCTCGGGGTGCGAGATAGGTGCCAATAAAAACACCATGACACCGGGCATCTACGTTGCATTGCCAATGCAAGCATGCTTTCAACGTGGCGGATACCGATATGGCAGGATCTATCTTAAGGTGGGGGTCAAATAGTAAAGAGTGATCGATATCGATGGTCCCATGCTTTTACAGCACCTTGCAGCCACGTTGGTGGGGCGTGGACATCTGACATATATAAGATTCACTTCTTGGCCTTCAAGCCTTTCGACCTTTCCCCTCGCAATCATGTCCGAGTTGAGAACAGTGTGAGTATCCCCGATCTCCTGTCAAGACTGTTGATTCAATTCATGATGTGCTTTGATTAGCATTCAGCTTCACAGTAAATACCTGCCTGTGTTGTTGCTACCATATACTTAGTCCTTTCTCACAGATATCCGTATCACGTCCTTGACTAACCTCCACGATGATCTTCCGGGTGACATGAAAATGTTTGCCCAGCTCATCATTGAGGGAAATATTTTTCTGCAAACTGTGCTGGTGGCGTCGGAGCAGGATCAACTGACTTGGAAACTTAGTTTTGGGTGTAACATGTGAGTGTGTAGCGACCTTTGAATAAGACACTTCGAAATCACTGACCCTCACTTTTTCTCACAGCCCACCCCATGCTCGCACTGTCTCAGTGACAGCCTTGCGCCACAGTAAAACCGAGGGCATTCGACTTCTTGGTCATGGCAAAATCACACGAGAGAGGATTCTTAGATCCGCAAAGTCGAATCTGTGTAGGTCACCTCAATTTGAACATGGTCCCTCATAAATGACATTTTAGCCCTCGATCTTGAACTCAATAAAGTGAACCCTGATGGTCCCTCCCTCAAATTGAGTGTTAGTTCCTCTGCCTCTGGGGTGTTGCACCAGGAGATACCAGGGGTAAATCCCATTGGCATGCCAGAGAATACAAGTGAGATTCCTTATGTATTATCAGACCATCATCTGAACCATCTACAGTGACATCTCAAGTGATCGAAAGTTGGCTACAGAAGATGTATGAAGACTCCGGAAAGGCCCAATTTTCTATGGATGCTCTGCAGCTTTGGGTGATGCATGAGAGGATTCTACTCTGCTGGCAAAGTGATGGCAACAGGGCTCGGTTGCTGAATATAATTGGGGATATTATTTTACAGTCGTACAAGGCATCTGGGACTGTGGAGGACCTGAACCAGGCAGTCTGTGCATACAGTGATGCAGTGCGGGATGACCCAGGGCATGTCCTCTATCTTGCAGACCTTGGAGCATCCTTGCTACGTCGCTTTCAGAGGCTCGGTAGCTTGCTGGATATTAACCAATCCATTGTGATGCTTGACACTGCTGTTACTCTCACTCCAAATGGCCACCCTGGCAAGCCTGGAAGGTTGAACAACCTTGGGAATTCGCTTTTCTGTCGCTTTGAGCAGCTTGGTGATCTCAGTGACATCAACAAGTCTGTCTTGATGATTGAGGATGCTGTCCAGCTCACTCCAGATGGCCACCCTGACAAGTCTGGGTGGTTGAACAACCTTGGGAATTCGCTTTTGTGTCGCTTTGAGCGGCTTGGTGACCTCAGCGACATCAACAAGGCTGTCTTGATGATTGAGGATGCTGTCCAGCTCACTCCAGATGGCCACCCTGGCAAGCCTTCTTTGTTGAGCCACCTTGGGAGTTCGCTTTTCCGTCGCTTTGAGCAGCTTGGTGATCTCAGCGACATCAATAAGTCCGTCTTGATGCAAGAGGATGCTGTCCAGCTGACTCCAGATGGCCACCCTGACAAGCCTCGGTGGTTGAACAACCTTGGGAATTCGCTTTTCCATCGCTTTGAGCAGCTTGGTGATCTCAGCAAGATCGACAAGGTTGTCTTGATGCTTGAGGATGCTGTCCAGCTCACTCCAGATGGCCACCCTACCAAGCCTTGTTTGTTGAACAACCTTGGGAGTTCGCTTTTCCGTCGCTTCAAGCGGCTTGGTGATCTCAGTGACATCAACAAGTCCATATTGATGCAAGAGGATGCTGTCCAGCTCACTCCAGAAGGCCACCCTGACAAGCCTGGGTGGTTGAACAACCTTGGGAGTTCGCTTTTCCATCGCTTCAAGCGGCTTGGTGATCTCAGTGACATCAACAAGTCCATCTTGATGCAAGAGGATGCTGTCCAGCTCACTCCAGATGGCCACCCTGACAAGCCTCAGTGGTTGAACCACCTTGGGAATTCGCTTTTGGGTCGCTTTGAGCGGCTTGATGATCTCAGCGACATGAACAAGTCCATCTTGATGCAAGAGGATGCTGTCCAGCTCACTCCAGATGGCCACCCTGACAAGCCTCAGTGGTTGAACCACCTTGGGAATTCGCTTTTGGGTCGCTTTGAGCGGCTTGGTGATCTCAGCGACATCAACAAGTCTGTCTTGATGAAAGAGGATGCTGTCCAGCTCACTCCAGATGGCCACCCTGACAAGCCTGGGAGGTTGAACAACCTTGGGAGTTCGCTTTTGGGTCGCTTTAAGCGGCTTGGTGATCTCAGCGACATCAACAAGTCTGTCTTGATGCTTGAGGATGCTGTTCAGCTCACTCCAGATGGCCACCCTGACAAGCCTTCTTTGTTGAACAACCTTGGGAGTTTGCTTTCCCATCGCTTTGAGCAGCTTGGTGATCTCAGTGACATCAACAAGTCTGTCTTGATATTTGAGGATGCTGTCCAGCTCACCCCAGATGGCCACCCTGACAAGCCTTCTTTGTTGAACCACCTTGGGAATTCGCTTTTCCGTCGCTTTGAGCGGCTTGGTGATCTCAGTGACATCAACAAGTCCATATTGATGCAAGAGGATGCTGTCCAGCTCACTCCAGATGGCCACCCTGACAAGCCTGGGTGGTTGAACAACCTTGGGAGTTCGCTTTTCCGTCGCTTTGAGCAGCTTGGTGATCTCAGCGACATCAACAAGTCTGTCTTGATGTTTGAGGATGCTGTCCAGCTCACTCCAGATGGCCACCCTGACAAGCCTTCTTTGTTGAACAACCTTGGGAATTCGCTTTCCTGTCGCTTTGAGCAGCTTGGTGATCTCAGCGACATCAATAAGTCTGTCTTGATGTTTGAGGATGCTGTCCAGCTCACTCCAGATGGCCACCCTGACAAGCCTGGGCAGTTGAACAACTTTGGGAGTTCGCTTTTCCGTTGCTTTGAGCGTCTTGGTGATCTCAGCAACATCAACAAGTGTGTATTGATGTTTGAGGATGCTGTCCAGCTCACTCCAGATGGCCACCCTGACAAGCCTGGGAGGTTGAACAACCTTGGGAGTTCGCTTTCCCGTCGCTTTGAGCAGCTTGGTGATCCCAGTGACATCAACAAGTCTGTCTTGATATTTGAGGATGCTGTCCAGCTGACTCCAGATGGCCACCCTGACATGCCCGGGCAGTTGAACAACCTTGGGAATTCGCTTTTGGTTCGCTTTGACCAGCTTGGTGATCTCAGCGACATCAACAAGTCTGTCTTGATGTTTGAGGATGCTGTCCAGCTCACTCCAGATGGCCACCCTAACAAGCCTTCTTTGTTTAACAACCTTGGGAATTCGCTTTCCCGTCGATTTGAGCGGCTTTGTGATCCTCAAGACTCTCAGCAGCTGCTACTTCACTACACTTCAGCTGCATGCTCAACAACAGGCCCTGCCAGAATACGATTTGAAGCAGCCAGAAGTTGGGCAAAACATGCTCAAGTTCACCAACCCTCATCTATACTCCGTGCATATACTACTGCCATTGAAATTCTACCTGAATTGGCGTGGCTGGGGCTGTCTATAACTGATCGGCATCATAACCTTTCGCAGGCAGGCCAAGTTGTGAGAGATGCTGCTTCAGCTGCAATTGCAGTGCATGACTACCAGAAGGCAGTGGAGTGGCTTGATCAGGGTCGCTCAGTTATCTGGGGCCAGCTTCTCAATCTGCGCACACCAGTAGATGAACTGAGGGAGCATCATCCTGGCCTTGCTAATGAGCTTGTCTCTCTCTCCACGTTATTAGAAACTGCTGGCACCCGGAGCAATGCTGTTGCTGATGAGTTCAAACCACAGCCACTTGAGTCTATTGCACAGCAATCACATGCCCACGCTCTTCGAAGGAATGGTATCTTACAACAGATTAGAGAACTGTCAGGGTTTGAGAGGTTCCTATTATCGAAGCCAATTTCTGAGCTCTCGCAAACTGCGAAAATGGGCCCTGTTGCCATCTTGAATATTAGTGCATATGGATGTGATGCTCTGATACTCATGCCGGGCCTTGGAGATGAAGTAATCCATGTCCTGCTGAGTGATTTCACAATCCATGCGGCACAGGCATTGGCCACATCTCTGGCATCGATTGTGGGAACTCCTGGACGCAATGATAGGTTGCATGGCTCTATTGAGGGAGCTATGGCTCCAGATGATATTTTTTCCCATATTCTCTCTGAGATCTGGTTTAAAATTGTTCGCCCGGTCCTGAATGTACTTGCAATTACGGTAAGCTACTTGAATCAACACATCTAATTCCCATCCTAACAATATCCATAGACTCCAGCGAGCCAAGATTTAGGACGTATATGGTGGTGTCCAACAGGGCCACTAGCATTCCTTCCTATCCATGCAGCAGGACTCTACAGCAAGGATCAAGCCTTTGGCTCGAAATTATCTGACTTCCTGATTTCGTCCTATACACCATCGTTGACTGCCTTAATCCAAGGGTATCGCCCACAATCTGAATCCCAGGCCAGACTTCAACTCCTTGCTGTCACTCAACCGTCAGCAGAGGGACAGTCCTACATCCCAGGAACTCATGAAGAAATCAAAGCTATTGAGCACCATGCTAAGGGAAAAGTTCCTGTTCTGCAGTTGGACAGACATATGGCCACAATAGAAGAAGTTCAGAAGGGCATGAAGGAGTCCAGATGGGTCCATTTTGCCTGTCATGGTGTACAGAGCACCTCCCCAACTGAAAGTGCCCTCCTCCTTGCTGGAAGTTCACGGTTGACACTCTCAAACATTATTGAGCTATCTCTCCCCAATGCTGACCTGGCATTCCTGTCTGCATGTCAAACTGCCACTGGTTCCAAAGAGCTCCAAGATGAGTCGGTTCATCTCACCGCTGGCATGTTACTAGCTGGATACCGAGGTGTCATTGGGACAATGTGGTCTATCATGGATCATGATGCCCCACAAGTCGCTGGTGATGTTTATGCCCATCTATTGGAGGCATCGCCTCCGGATCCGACAAGGGCAGCTGAGGCGTTGCATCTCACTGTTCGGAAGCTTCAAGAGCAGCTCGGAGCAAATAAATCATTTTTACGTTGGGTGCCCTTCATACATTTTGGGGTTTAATTTCAGGGATATAACTGTGTAGGATATGCGTAGGTGTAGTGGTAGTTTGGTAGTCCCTGTTTCTTTAGTACCCCTTGTGAGTTACAGTCTTGATTTTATTCAGCGGAGTGTTAGAGGTTACAAGTTGCCACCTCTTTGAGAATCTCAACAAGCCTTATGTATATCACGTCCGGCTCTACGTTTGTGTATCCCGTCAGTTTCAGGGGATACAATATATAAACTCAGTAGATCTACATGTACCTTAGATTCTACCTCGTCTAATATCAAGTCTACTTTGACCTGACAATGGCACAGTGCTCTCTCACCACGACCACGAGCGTAGCTCTAAACACACTCCTCTCCTCGAGATTACCTCGAGTTCAGTGCCTAGGCGGTTACTTCACTGCCTCACACGAGTCTCGTGACAACCCACCTCGACAGCTATAGCCAAACTCCCCTCCCATACTTGGGTTGTTCAGTGCTGCCCTCTCGTTGTCCGTCGCAATCACTCACTACCGGGTTATTCAACTATCGTCCCGGCTGGGTTCTTTCCTGTCCTGCCAACGCCAGGTCGACCCAGGGCTTGTCTTGACAATGTCTGTTGACTTTCTTGCAGAGAGGGAGCTGGTCATATAATGGTTCATCTCATCTTCAATTGATTGGTCAGCCGAACTCTTGCTGAGGTGAAATCAAGTGTGAGGGCTGCATTATCGCTTTGCTGCCTGCGTGATGCCGGTCAGTGTTGGAGGAGCTGGGCAGGATCTGGAATGAGGCCGAGATGGGGGCCGAGAATCGGATCCAGATCCGCTGCGGTGTGAGCCTCCACTGTGTGTCGACTCTCGTGACCGCGCCTTTTACTGAAGGAGAGGGAAACAAGCAACGTAAAACAATAGTGCAGACGAATGGAGAGGGGCTTCAACAAACGGGCAGCAGGGGCTTGCGCTGTAAAAACGTCAGCGGAACAAAGTCCAAGCATACTTAACGAGATAAGCATTGGTAAAGGTGTGGTTTCCACATAAAAAGCAAGGCATTCTCCATGCAAAGTTCGCTACTCCACCGACCCTATACCTAATCCCCTGTCCTATTCGCGATTCCACCCCCCTATTTTTTCCGCCGCACTATGCACCTTGCCCCACTACTCCGCACCGCCGATAAAAACATTCGCCCAATTTCCGGCTCGCACCCACTCTCCACCCCTTCCCTCATCGGCATCGAGCAAATAAAGCTGTCCCGCACCAACGTGTTCTCCCCCTCCCGTACCGATACCTACCAATATCCCAGATCCTCCATATACCGAGGAGACTGCGCATATGAATCACGCCAATAACTGAATTTAAATAACAGGATGAGAGTACAGGGAATCAACGGAAATGAACGAAACAAATAAAACCATTCCACCCCTCTGGGGACGACACACGCGTGCCAGCATCTATGGAACTTTGCACCTGCAGGTATGTATGCGAGGAACAGTTCTCCGCTCCACATCCATCTCGCACACACGCACACATTGACCGCCGGCTCGGCCACATCACACATCGTGTTCGGCGGCTCATGATCAGCAGCGTCCGAGCCTAAATAAAAAATAAATAAAAAAGACGGTGAGCGGACGTCCGGGCAGCAGAGGAAACAGAAAGACAAAAGACACAGAGGGGAGAAAGGGATGAGACAGAAGACGGGCCACGCGTCACGTCGAATGATATTGATACCTTTGGCCCATCCCAACGCGATCCCACTGTTCTTTCCCAGTCCCTAACGCACACGCGCTTCCCACACACTGTACATCTCTTTCCTCGCGCTGATGCGGCGGAAGCGCAGTTCGGGATGGATTGTAGACATGCCCACTCAAGCCAGCTCTGCATACTCCCACCGCAACCAGCGTGCTTATGCACGGTTCTCCACGTCGTGTCCGGGCGGGAGCGCAGGACCCTCCACCTGCCAACGGCGCGTTGGCGCACATACATCTAATCTACTCTCACGCACATACTGTACATCCACCTCCACCGCGGGTAATCTCTTGCTCACACTGGGTTAGTGCTTACCTCTTCCCGTCCACACGCAAAGATAAGGTGCGAAGCCGTAATGGACCGTCGCAGACAGCACTCCGTACGCGCGCGACGTCCCGCGCGGCATCGGTCCCATCTCACATGCAGTGGGCGCGCGATGGGCGCCTAACCCACCCTCTCATAAAGGAAAGTCGAAAGTCGAGAGAGGGAACGGGACGGGAAGGCGCCGAGGAAAATATGGACGGCTCCGAAAAATGAGTCAGCGCTTGATAAACGAGGAATGAAAGGGAGAAGGCCAAGAGGGAAAAAGGAAGGAAAGGAAGAGCCCTCTGCGAGCAGGAGGAGGGGGAGGGGAGGGAGGAGAGGCACGCAAGAAGAGGGAAAGAGGACAGAGTAGAATCCTGCGTCAGGGAAGAGAATGACTCGGAGCGTCACCTTGCATACACACATATCCAGCTGCTCCATAGACGCACGAGCACCGGCGGCACGTGTACACCCAGCACCAAAAAATATGCGTAGACATCGGAGCCCGCGTTTCGATACCCATCCGTCTCGCCCCCTCGAACGGATAATACGTCGGCACCATCACCACCACCACGAGCACTACACCCGTGTTTCACCTATACACCTTTCCACCGCCCGCGGGTCCCCTCGTATGTACAATACGCCGGCACCGCGCATCGACTCGTACATCTCCAGCCACCGAGTCCGCATCGCATACGCCTCCACGCAGGTCCGCCCACACGGGTGTGGATCTACCGCGCACTTCACAGGCACGACGACATCCACACAGATGTATCCACACACATTGCGTCCACCTCGCGAACCCGTCCCCACGCTTGACCCCATGCGCGTCCACCTCATAAACCCGCACCCGCACCCGCCGAGGCCGCATCACATTGCACACGCCTCCCTCTGCACGTATAGATCCACCGAGCTTCATAAGCGCGCCGTCGGAGGGAGGGGTACCGCTTCATCACCCTCGCAGACGCCGCGCATCCAGATATCCCTATCGCATTCGCAAGCGCGCACCCGCGAGGGCCGCATCCCATCGGTCCATCCTCCTCACGCGCCCTAGCCGTCAACTAGCCGCGCCATCTTCGCATACGACACGCCCGCGGCCGGCATCGTAACCCATCGACGTTTACGTGCGCACGCGCGCGAGGCTCCTCCACACCGGCCCGTCTCTCTCCCCACGCACATCCACCGCTCTCGAGCTGCACATCCATGCAGGACCCATTCGTTTCGCACGCGCTGCGCATGGACTTTACGCGGAGGTCAGACCAGCCCGCACCTGCACCCACCTCGCATTCCGCACCGACAGCCGCACCCCCCACTCGCCCGCACCCGCCCTCACATCGGATACATCCCAGCGAGAGTATGGGTGGGCGCTTAATGGGCGCCTAGCCCACGCGTCCTCAAAGATCGAAGTGGCAACACGAGACAGAGGAGAGGAAAGAGTAAGGGAACGGAGAGAAGACGCACCCTGTGCATATCTCGAGAGAGGTGTGTTTGAGCGAGCAGCTGTGAAACGGCTTAGCAAGATATTCGCGGGAGGAAAGGAGAAGACAGAGAAAGAAAGAAAAAGCAAGAGCACCCCGTGCTCGGCAGGAAGACGGGAGGGAGGCAGGGGAGGGCCGCAAAGAGGGAGTACAGGCCCTCGTGGCGCTTTGCTCCTGCGAAGGGAGGAGCTCGCCGATGAAGGACAACCGGGGCGCGCAGTTCGCGATATCGCTGCGCGCTCTTACCCACTCCCCGCTCTCGAAGCCCAGCAGCGGACATACAGTAAACGATGGAGGTGCGCGTCGGCGCTACGCTTCTCCGAGTTCTCGCCTCTACTTCTTCTCGCGCGATGTACTTACTTCCCGCCTCCAGGGAAGCACAGACACCGCCCGTGAGCGCTGCGCTCGTGCATGCCCCACCGTCCGACGCAAAGAGAAAAGAATGGGCAAGAGAATGCACCTCGCCCGCGCCACTCCCTCCACACCACCCTCCGAATCGTGCACGCCGAGGGTATTTGCGCCGGGTTGTTGAGGGAAGGTATCGTTGTCTATGGGAAACGTTAGTATAGCAGGCACGGATAGCGGATGGCGCTGGCGGTAGCGAGGGAGAACGGAAAAGATCAACGCGTGGAACTAATCTATGCATGCATTAGATGGAGCACGCCTACGAAATGCGTCGTTGTGTCAGTCGATGAGCGCTACGTGCGCTAACGGTGACATGCTGGCTCAGTATTCATGAAAGCTACACACCTTGTAAACCGCACCAGAACCCGACGACGCGCGCACACAGGTCGTCGCGCATGGCTAGCTGCGTCATTGGGGATCTAACCCTAGCTTTCGTCTTTCTCTCGCTATCGTGCTTGAGGGGCTTGTGGTCGATGGAGGAGTCAGAGGACAAAGGAGGAAGTGCGTGCACTGCCACTGTCGGCTAAGAGGTGGGCGGCCGAAAAAACCGACATATCTCCGACACTAATCGCCTCTTGCCTGCGCGCCTGCAGGAAAGCAAGGCGGATCCCCTAACACCCGCTCTATACACGCACTGGCCCCATGCGTCCATCCAGCGTACGAAGCATATCTTCGAGCTGCACAAGACGTCGAATCCACCAGACCTCCTCGCGATCGCGCCTCTCCCGCCACTACGCCCGCTCCGCATGCTCTTATCTAAGGTTGGGTGGATCCACCGCATCCTTGACAACACAAGCCGCTCCACCCCTCCACCAATATATTCCTGCGCACCGAAACATCCATGTTACGTCTTCATTGCACCGGCCGGCGCACTAAACTTTATATATCCCCAGATCGACCTGCGTGCCTTTATGATTTTTGGCCATTAATTTCATGGGTCTCGTGCAAATCCCCGGTCAGCCACTTCACGCTCTCTGGGACAATGGCAAAATTCAATAATCAATCCCCTGTACAGGTCCTGGCAGACGCACGATCCCAGTAAGTATTCGGACGTCGTGTACGGTACACACGGGCTCTCACTGCCAGGATCGATTGGTGTTCTAGCTCGTTGTCCGGGGTTTGTGCACTGCCAAATGGACTTGAATCTTGTGCCGCGCGATCCAAGGCAGAGATGTCCACGCTCCATCCGCAGCACACATACACCCTTGGTCCACCCAGCGCACTACGAAGCATAAGACCTCGAATATTATCCACCACACCACGTATCCACCTCGCGCGATCGCACCTCTCTGACCTCTCGCCACCGAGCTGACTCGGCATGTCTAAGCCGAAGTGCATCCAGATTCCACTGGCGCGTCCTTGACAACACAAACTGCTCCACCGGCGGGGCCTCCATAACTACATATATCCCTGCGGGTAGACTTTGTGTATTCCAAAGATCGACCTCAAACGGCATTTATGTTTTTCTTGGTGCATCAATCTTACGCCGCCCGACAATTCACGCTCTGTCTCGAGTCTCCGGGTCTGGCACCCGAGATCGATCGATGGTAGGACTCAATCTTCAAATGCATGAACCCAGCAAGTATTCGGACGTCGTGTACGGTACATACGAGCTCTCTTTGGTTGGGTCAGAACGTCCAGCTCGCATTCCGGGGTTCGACTCCCCGCGTCCGAATGTTGGGTTCCAATTCAGCCCTCTTTTGTTCCATACAATAACACTTTTTTCACGGAACGCGCGGCCTTGCACCAATTTTTATCTCGGCGTTTATTTACCGTCGGGACACAACGCAGAAGTCACCTTGGACGCATCACAGGCAACACAAGGGCTTCAATTCCTTCTCAGTGCGTCCGCTGTTTCGTTCACTTGTTCAGACAACACATTTATTCGATAACTTCGCCCAGATGACCGGCAGCAATATATCGGACGTGATGTACGGTACGCACGAGCTCGAGTTCTCGTTGGACAGGAAAGTGCTGCTCTGACGCGAAGTTCGTATCCGAATATTCGGTCCATCTTGGATTTATTCTTTTGCCCTTCCCTCCCTCGAGATGTATTTTTTTGATATGCTTGCCCCCCGCCGTTCTGTATCTCAGAGGTCCAAAGTTCACGAGGGATATAAGTTTCAAGTGATTACGTTTGATGCGAGTGCGTTGTCCCTGCTTCGTTCGTGTTCGAGCAATTTTACTCAATGATTTGGCATGAACCTATGCAAGTATGGGGCGTGGTTGGCTACATTCATCGGTGCTCTTTAAGTGCCGGGAAAACAGCAGCTCGGATCCGAATATTTGGCTCCAATTGTTTTACCATCGTTTTGTGGATCGCGACTTTCGACCAGGCGTTAGCGCACGAAACCTGGGACCCTTCAACTGTTCAAGTAACACTGAGTGTTCAATTAATTCTCGGTATGTTGACTCTCCTCGGTTTGGTTCACTTCTTAAACATATTTACTCAATGATCATCGGGCGTAGTGTACGGTACACATCGGGTTCTCTTCAATATCCGGGAAACGATTCGCTCGAAGTTTTCGGCTCCCCACGTCCGAATGTTGGGTTCCAATTCGGCCCTCTTTTATTCCATCCCGCCTTACAATTTTCTTGTGGAACAGGCGGGCTTCCCTCATTCTTGTCCAATGGTCTATACGACCTCGGGCACATCAGCTGTTCAGGTAATACCCTGTGTTGTTATTCTCGGTACGTTGAGCCTCTCCTGTCTGGTTCATTTTCTCAAACAAAGCCACTCAATTAACCGGCATGAACACATACAATCATCGCGCGTACGCACCTAGTTTTCTTGAAACGAGTAGAAATTGGTTTTTCCTCATCCTCAAGATTATTTTGCGGAACACGCGGCCTTCCCTAATCTTGTCCAACCACGACCTCGGGCGAAACAGTATCTCGTATTATTCACATTTATGTGGGTGCGTTGTTGTCCCTGTTTCGTTCGGGTTCAAACAAACAATTCACCGGCATGGTCATGTAAGTCGGGCGTGGTGTAGCACACTTCCTCAAATGGTGAGTTGATATTTCGCCCCAAGGGGTTCGACTCCCCGCGTCCGAATATACCGTTTCCGGATTTTCTCGTTCTGGTCCTGCTTTCAAGATCTTTTTGTGTACCGCGTGGCTTCCAATTCCTACCAGGCGTTCGCCTACCGCGAGAAATATCCTCAGCCGCATTGGCTGTCCAACTGATTACATCGCGTGGCCAGTTTATTCCGGGTGCGTTAGCCCTGTTTCGTTCACATGTTCACTAAAATGCACTCAATGATCTGGCATGAACCAATGCAAGCATCGGATGTGGTGTACGGTACACATCGAGTGCTCTTCATGAGCCAGGAAACATTTAGCTCGCAGCCCGGGGTTCGACTCCCGGCGTCCGATTGGTTGGTTGTCGTCCTTGTTTTTTATTCCACCCCACGTTAGATTCTGGTTCTGAATTTGAGCAGCACCGAACAAGATTAGGCTGCACTTGTCAAGCTCCACCCTAAAGTACGGGTCAACTTATTATTCGTGCCGCTTTGAGCGGATTTCAAGTTAGGAAACATTAGCAAAATCAATATGGCGCATTTCTCCAAATTCAGCCGAAATGCCAGGGCGCGAAGCGCCTTGGTGCGCTCTTGTCGACGTAATGCTAAAGGTAGGGTGCATGCACAGCCTGAGCTGTCAACAATGACACGACGAATGTGACAGGCCAACAGCCACATCAGCCGATACAGGGCCCGTGGAATCGGATCTGGCCGATGTTGCCGCCTCTTCGCAGCCATTCGAGGATGGGGAGGACCTATTTCAGGACGCGGGTCTTCAGGTATGCTTCCTATTCATTTTCTTTACGGAAATTTGCCAACCCAGTCTCATAGACACCATCCCCCACTACGTGCTCGTCATGGGTGACGCTGACGGGCCCAGTCACGCCAGAGCGAAGCGATGTCAATACTCTGACTCGCCGTACTCGCCTCGCCCGCAGGGTATCCCCAGGGGTACGTCGACAACGTTGATCCCCTTGCCCACCTCTCGCTAACTGCACTCTTATTAGAAATTGAGCTCAATTCCGAGACATACATCGTGTGCATTGCTGCAATCTCGCAATCTCGTCAGACGTGTCACAATGGTGAGTTTTGCTATCATTCGCACTACTGTATTATTTCATTCAATTCGTCGGTCACGCGTCACAGGGGTAGCTGGCGGCGACGAATTTTGGTCGAGGTCACACGTCACAAGGGTGGTTGACGAATATCTTTGATGTCACAGTTGTTCCAGAAAATGGCTGTAAAATCGCGTAAAATTGGCAAAAATATCCTCTGGATGGGGAAATATGAGAATACAGTCTCCCAACCAGTACTATTGTATTTCTCTGGCGAAACATGAGTTTCCAGCCAAATTTTACCAAGATCAAGGAGTAAAAACATGCAGAAGTAGTTATACCGAGTGCGGGAGCCCAGATCAATGTAAAAATGGCCAGAACCAGCTTATTGAGGTCGTTATATCATTTGGAAAGCATTGGGGAGTCTGACGAATTTTTGGCCCCTGTCACGCTAAATCTGGGGCTTGACGAGGTGACGAATTGGTTCAACCTGTCACACGTCACACCCCGTGTCGAATTGAATGAAATAATACAGTATCTCGTCACCTATTTTCAATGTTTCAGGCAGCATATATGGAGAGGAGAAGGAAGCACGCGCGTGATGAGGCTCGACGCGTCCTTGAGAAAATACGCAGACTTACGAAGACCACCATGCATTTGCGGCGCAAGCATCGTGATCTATGTGCATTTGCAGCGAGGCCTTACTTAGACAACATGGAGAATGTGTTTGGATGCTTTAACACCTTGCTGTAGTCTTGAAAATCCCCGCTTTCAATAATACACCTTCCCTGGATACATTGGATGTGAGAACGAGCGCTAATTGATGTATCATTTGCCAACTTAAGCGCCTAGCGCAACCCGGTTCCTCGAACAAGACGGACCGTTACCGTGACCGTTGCTCCCCTACACATAGAGACAGTATGGCCCTTACAGGTGCAAGCCCAAATCCTCATCAATCCCCATGAACTAAAATATCATTATGCTTGCCTTTACAAGTACTTTCATGCTGTATATACGCCTTTTCTGTATACATGATGATTCTGCAAACTCAATTTTTCAGAAAGGCCTTATTTATTTTATTCAGGATCAATGACAAAGGTCAGATATTCTGTGAAAACTCATAAAAACACTAGGACTTCATGGCAGGATTTTATTTGACATGAATTGGTCAAGAAATGAGCCAAAACAGCTTTTGGACAAGTTTTTTTGCCGCAACTGTGTGGATGGGGATATGCAATTGCGATGCAGACTTCCAACCTCAACCACTGAGAAACTTGGAAGTTGGAAAGTTCGGCATGTTGGCCATAATACATTCAGGTCAGTGGTCTGGTGCTGAGAACAGTGGTCCCGGCTCACCCTCACCCAAGCTTCGCTCAGATTGAGCCTGTGGGCCCAGTTGCAAGGTTTTCAGTGTGACACTGGTTAAACATTTCAAGTTTTTCAGTGAAAAAATTGGCGAAAAATATCCATTATTTTTTACACTTTTTTCAATGAAAGCATAAGTGAAAAACTTATACCACTTTTTCGTTTTTACAGCTAATTGCAGTACTGAAGGCGCGGATCGGAAATCTGCTGTTTTGGGATGTTTTCAAAGAATTCCCGGTATCTCAGTGAGTTCTACACCGATTCCCTTGAAACCTGGATAGAAATACTCGGCTAATTCGTGCGCAATTAGTGATAGAAAGGAAGTTGCAAAAATATTCTATATTTGGCGAGCTGAGTTTGAGGGGTCATTTTTGGGGTCAATTCAATCTGCCGGTATCTAGGCATGTTGAAATGCCCTAGATTTTTGTGAGAGATGGCTTCTATCAATATTGAAAGGTGTGATAGAGTAAGATTTTGAAGGAGTTTGCAGTTGGGTTCAAATATCACATTGTTTGCTGGTTGCAGTATATTACCGTTGGCTCGAGGCCATTACAAGCATGATAAAGTAAGATATTGAACATTCTGACTCTATCAAACCTTTCAATATTGATAGAAGCCATCTCTCACAAAAATCTAGGGCATTTCAACATGCCTAGATACCGGCAGATTGAATTGACCCCCAAAATGACCCCTCAAACCCAGCTCGCCAAATATAGAATATTTTTGCAACTTCCTTTCTATCACTAATTGCGCACGAATTAGCCGAGTATTTCTATCTAGGTTTCAAGGGAATCGGTGTAGAACTCACTGAGATACCGGGAATTCTTTGAAAATGTCCCAAAACAGCAGATTTCCGATCCGCGCCTTCGGTACTGCAATTAGCTGTAAGGTGAAAATTTTGAAACAAGTGCTGCAAAACTTTTGAGTTTTTCACTTGCTTTTTCAGTGAAAAAAAGTATGAAAAATAATAGACATTTTTCACCAATTTTTCCACTGAAAAACTTGGAATGTTCAACCAGTGTGATGCCAAAAGGCCCTCTGTGGCAATCACTGAAAGATTGGTAATCCATGATCTGGTAGTGATTTTGATGACCACATTTAAAAGGTTTTTCAGCCACCAACCTAGATCATGGCAATCACTACAGGATTGGTAATCCATGATCTGGTAGTGATCTTGAGGACTGCATTTACGGAAGGGAGAGCTGGAACCTACTGTAGTATTACGTTCAATTCGTAAGGCGGTTTGGGGTGTGACATCGCAAACAAACCTGACCTATCGTAAGCGGTCCCCTTTTGGTAATTTGATCCGCCGGCATTGCTCGGCATTGCTCGGCAAGCCTCGGCTAAGGGGAAATCGCCTCTGTGACTTTCGTAGATTTTTGGGTGTGTGACAAGTGACCATACAAATTGAACGTAATACTACAGTAAAACGGTACCAGGAATTTGCTTTCAGTGCAGGATCAGACAAGATACAGCAAGGAGAGAGTGATTAGCCACTGTATGAGGGCATGCAGGCCAACCACCATCTTCTTGACCATTCGACAGTGCAAGGGGCGGAGGTAGTCTGTTAGTTACCGCGCTGATTACCCGGTAGCCTGTGTTATTATGTAACCATCACGGATGCATGCGCAAACAAATCATTAGCCAGATGTGTCTCGACGGGTTTCTCGGCCTCCCTGCGGAAATTTCTTGTCAGACCCCCCACCAAAGCATGTAAGATTCTTATTTAGGACATTGGGCACCATTAAAGCTTGTTCATAGGTGAAATGGATGTTTCCGACACAGCAGCATGAAAAATCAGAGGATTATATTATTATGAAGCCATTTTTCACTTCCAGCAGCGTATAAAGGCCCAGAAATTTATTTTTATTGGTAAAGTCAAGGCTTGAAGCTTAGAATTTGTTCCCAGCCCCCCCAGAGAGCCCACAATGTGTCTAAGTCGTGTCAAGGACCTGCTCACGTGAGCCCCCAATTTGGGACGATTACATAATAATGCAGGACACCGGCTAATCAGCGAGGTAACCAACAGACTCTGTATCAACCAAGGTACGAGGAAGTACTGATATAGAGTGTCTGTCAAGAGAGACTAGGGGGAGGTGAGAAAGTGATTGTTTGATACATGATCTAGCTATGATTGACACGGAGAACCGACTGATTGGCCGATGTAAGACACACTGAGCTGGACTCACTCAATTCTTCTGAGCTCAATTCACCCACTCCTTGGCTCATCCCATATGGTTCATTCTAACATTCCGCGCTATTAGAGTGCCTCACCTGCAAGGCTATATGATCAAGAGGCTATGGATCAAGTATCAGACAACAAAGTTGAACCTGTCAGATGTTAATCAGGCACCTATTCACTATATAAGCCTGCGAATTCACATCAGTCAATCCCTCCTGCCTTGCTGCCACATTCTGAAAATGAATGCTCAAGTGAGTACTTCTTGAAAGTGCCAGATTCCGCACTGATAGGGGAGCAGAGTGACAGTGATTCTGATTCAGGATCTGCCGGATTGGATGATGACAACATATCTGTCCCTAGTTCTGTGAGTGCATGATTGTATTATTCAGTGAGAAGCTAAAATCTTGCTAGGCCCTAGAGGATATGGCAATACAGGAATTAGAACAACTTGTGAACCAGACACCACAGGAACATCCAGATATCCCTGCATATCGGCAAATGCTTGGATTGGCTTTGATGGATCGGTATAGGGAGGTGGAGGATATGAATGATCTTCAGGCTGCATTGTGGAACTTCCGAGAGGCTGTGGACCTCACACCAGAAGGGGATCCTGACAAGGCAGGCCGCCTCCAAAATCTTGCCAGGCCTTTCATGGATCGATACAGGAGGCTGGGGGATGTGAAGGATCTCCAGACTGCACTGCAGAGAAGGCAAGAAGCACTAGACCTTATTCCAGAAGGACATCCTAATAGGGCACACCACCTGCAGAGTCTTGCTGTGTCATTCACAGATCGATATAGGAGGCTGGGGGACATGAATGATCTCGAGGCTGCACTGCAGCGAAAACAAGAAGCACTAGACCTCACCCCACAAAGACACCCACATAGGCAAGCCATCTGCATAGCCTTGCTGTGTCTTTTGGACTTCGATACCAGAGGCTGGGAGACCTGAATGATCTTCAGGCTGCCCGGGAGAAGTTCAAAGAAGCACTAGACCTCACCCCAGAAGGACACCCTAATAGGGCACACCACCTGCAGAGTCTTGCTATGTCATTCACAGATCGATACCGGAGGTTGGGAGACATGAATGATCTTGAGGCTGCATTGCAGATGGACCAAGAGGCTGTGGACCTCACTCCAGAAGACAACCCTAATAGAGCTCCATACCTGCAAGGTCTTGCTATGTCATTCACAGAACGATACCAGAGGCTGGGAGACATGAATGATCTTGAGGCTGCAATGGTAAGAGGCCAAGAGGCTGTGGATCTCACCTCAGAAAGACATCCTGATAGGGCAAGCTGTTTGCACAGTCTTGCTCTGTCATTCACGGATCGATACAGGAGGCTGGGGGACATGAATGATCTCAAGGTTGCATTGCAGAGAAAGCAAGAAGCACTGGACCTCACCCCAGGAGGACACCCATATAGGGCGCACCACCTGCAAAATGTTGCTAGGTCATTGATAGATCGATATCAGAGGATGAGAGACATGAATGATCTCGAGGCTGCATTGCAAATGAGACAAGAGGCTGTTGACATTACCCCAGAAGGACACCCTGATAGGGTAAACCATCTGCATAGTCTTGCTGTGTCTTTTGGACTTCGATACCAGAAGCTGGGGGACCTAAATGATCTTCAGGCTGCCTTGGAGAAGTTCAAAGAAGCACTAGATCTCGCCCCAGAAGGACACCCTAACAGGGCACAACACCTGCAGAGTCTTGCTAGTTCATTCATAGATCGATACCAGAGGCTGGGAGACATGAATGATCTTGAGGCTGCATTGCGGATGGACCAAGAAGCTGTGGGCCTCACTTCAGAAGACAATCCTAGTAGGGCTTCATACCTGCAAGGGCTTGCTGTTTCCCTCACACACAAATACCAAAAATCGGGCCAGCAAGAAGATTTGGACAACATACATGCCCACTACACCACTTCCCTCAAGATCCTTACTTCAACTCCAGAGCAGTCTTGGACTGCAGCCCTCCACTGGGCTGCAGTTTCAAAAGAGTTCAACTCACCTAACTGCATAACTGCTTACTCCAATGCCTTTCATCTGCTCCCTGAAATCCTTTGGGTTGGTAACACTCTTGCTGTACGGCATGAAGCAATCCGCCGACTTGATATTGGATCAGTTGCTTCAGCTGCTGCAAGGACCTGTATCAATTTCTCTAATGTTATTTCTGCAGTAGAAATTTTGGAACAGGGAATGGGTATCACATTTCAGCAGATGCTCCAACTGAAAACAAACTTGGATGGGCTCCTCCCTGATCAAGCAAATCAATTACAATTCCTCTCTTCAGAACTCTACACTGGTATATCCTCGAATCCAAGAGATACTGCCATTAAACGACAAGACCTGCTGAAAGAAATTCGCCAGAAGCCAGGTCTTGAATATTTCTTACTTCCCAAACCATACAAGGCTCTTTGTCATGCAGCCCAAAGGGGGCCTGTTGTTTTTCTCAATAGCCATCAGGATCAATGTGATGTGATCCTACTCCCAGATCCAAATTCCGATCCGGTGCATGTTCCACTCCCAGAAGTAACCTTAGAAATGTTAAAATCACAACAAAAAGCACTTAGGGAGCTCCTTGGCCATTGCAATGTCAGAACAAGAGGAGAATCCACATCGACTAGACTATTTGGTCGTCGTGAGAAGTTTGAAACCAAAGCGCCTGAGGAGTGTTTTGCAGACCTCTTGACCTGGCTTTACATCCATGTTGTTAGCCCTGTTTATCAGGTCTTGGAATTAGTCAGTCAATATCTAAATTTATTTTTTCACTCTTCACTCACAGCATCACATAGCATGGTATTCACAATGGTAGGCTGTGGTGGTTGCCTACTGGTGCATTTACAGGACTGCCTCTCCATGCATGTTCTCCCGTGAATCAGTTCATCCATTCATATACAGCAACATTAGGATCTCTTGTAGATGCTCAACCACACCAAAATTTGCTGTTGTTGGAGTGACACATACCGGTGGTGGATCAAATTATCTCCCAGGAATAGGACAAGAAATCAAGAAACTGCTTTCTATTATTCCCAAGCCTCAGGTGGAGTTTCTGACAGGGCATCAAGCCACGGTAGATGCTGTAAAGCAGCAACTACAGGATTGCTCTTGGGTTCACTTAGCATGTCATGGAACACAAGACTTGATTGAACCAACAAAAAGCCGTCTCTTGCTATATGAAAGCAGCCTGGAGCTAGAAACCATTCTTTGCATGCCTCTGTCAAATGCGGAATTTGTGTTTCTTGCTGCATGCCAGACAGCCAAGGGTGATGCTGGTCTGGTAAATGAATCCTTTCATTTGGGAGGAGGATTTATTGCAGCAGGTTTTCGAGGTGCCATCGGGACTTTGTGGTCGATGAATGATCAGGATGGACCGCTGGTGGCGGAAATTGTCTACTCCCACCTATTTCGTGAGGGTCGACAGCCCCAAGCAAGCGAGGCAGCTGAGGCACTACAGCTGGCTGTGGAAGAATTGAAGGCTCAAAAGGTTCCGTATGAGCGCTGGATACCATTTATTCACTTGGGAGTCTGATACAGCGTTGTTATTTACTACAATATCATTTGGTGCATTTGAGGCCATGAGAGGAATGACTTCACTTCCTTTTGGGAGGATTTCCTCCTTTCTCATCTCTCCCCCATAAAATCGTTGAGTATTGGATCCCAACGCATCACAAGCAAACAGACTCAGAGGTAGAGATTTGGTGTTGCATCAGATTGCTAACTCCATTCCTGACATTACAGAACTACATACAGCAGACACTGCACACTGCCTTACCGCAGACAACATGTTGATGTCCCACAAACCGCTCGAGCACCTCCTGCACATCGCAATTCCTTGTGTCCTCGCAGCCTCATTTTGAAACCTTTTGTCACTTCTTTTTTGAATTTCCTTTGGCCGCTGACAGGCATGCTGGGCCCCCAAAGGGATGGCTTTGTGGGTACACCACTAGAGCATTCTGCTCTGCCGTCGTGGAGCACCGGCGCACACTCCCAACACTTCGATACAATTTATTGCCATCCCGCAAGCCACAACAAATTCCTCGTGAGTATTCATTACTTATGCGCTCTGAGGCTGTCAGAACTTAGCGGCCCTCTTTTCAAATTTCGTATTGACTGCTAGCAGGTGCATATGTACTGTAGTGCCTCTACTTGAATGTGTTCGATCGCGCTGCTGCGCTCCCAACATATAGAGATGAACCAAAATGACATTGATAAGGTGGGGCTCTGCAACACCACGCTCACAAACGAACAGATGATTACTGCTCCTTGCCTTTCAACCACCTTCGCTATATCACATCGCCCACATCCTGGTGCAGTCATTCAGTGTAAAACTGCCTAGTAATATGCCGCTCCATTCTGTACCACGAAACACAGCCAACGGTGGGTATGGTAAGACACAGAACCATATCCTAGGAACAGAGGGTGTGAGCCCTCCGAGGAGAGAAACGTGAGAAACACGACAACCACTGCCCAGGGAAATACATTAGGCGCGAAGCAGGTTGCAACAGTGTGGGGCTCAGAGCTATCAGTTTCGTCCTCTTAGGCTACCTATTCTATACAAAAATTAGATAAAATATCGCGTCCATTGTGAAAACTACTGCATGACTTCAGTCGAAACTCCAATGATTGGTAATTCATATGGCCCTCTGGGCACCCCTGGTACCGCTGACCTGTCCCTGTATCTGTTGGCTAGTTTCCTGCTATATATCATACCTAAGATTCAGGACACCGCTAATATTTCTTAAACACCATATATAGGTTTTAGGGTTGCCTAATTCAACAGTTATTCTCCTTTCAATCACTACATTTTACGGCTGCCTCGACCAACTCCTTGGCTGAGGCCCTCGACCAACCTCGGCCAACCCCTTGGCTCTGCCTAGCCGGTCGAGGTTGGTCAAAGGTTGGTCAACCTTTGGTCGACTTCACTTTAAGCCTCTCCTCACTAACCTTTGCGACTATGTACTGATCCGGTGCAGACATGTGAAGGGGTCGAAGGGCTTTCCAAATTGGGACATAACGCCGAAAGCGACCCTCACTGTTTGTAACATAATCCAATCCACTCACTGCGTTCAGACCCCCCCATAGGCACAGGTCTGCCAGATCCTGATAGGCAGATGTGTAGGCAGACCAGTGTGCTGACCCTTGCCCATCGATCTGCCCATCCCTGCCGAGGTTGGTCTAGGTATTCCCACTGGATTAGGCACACATAGACTCATGTGGGCTGATGAGCCTAGCTAAGCCTAGTTAGCCAAATTCAAAATCTGACATGGTTTGCACCCATCCAGCCATTCCAACCAACACCAACCTAGACCCAGGTCAGCCAAGGTTGATCAAGGTTGGCCAAGATAGACACACCACTGTCGGCAAAGATCTACCAAGGTGGGCAGGCTTTGCCTCAGTAAGGATGCTAGAAACCATAGCCCTGCAGTGAGTGGCAAGGATGGTTTTTGGCCTCATTTGGATGGCTATGATCCATACGCATCTAATGTGACCCTCAAATCAAAACTCCATCTGTGGATGGCCTCAGCAGAATTTAAATACTAGTAGAAACAGCCATTTTACACTATTTTGAGTCCGGATTTCCACCCATAGCCCCGCAGTGAGTGACAAGGATGACTTTTGTCCTCACTTGGATACCTATGATCCATGCGCATCTGATGTGACCCTCAAATCGAAATCCATCCCTGGATGGCCTCAGCAGAATTTAAAGACCTGTTTGCATGCCTATTTCTGCCTGGAATTCGGACTTTCAAACCATGGCCCCACAGTGAGTGGCAAGGATGGTTTTTGTCCCCATTTGGATGCCTATGATCCATACACATCTGATGTGACCCTCAAATCGGAAATTCATCTGTGGATGGCCTCAGTGGAATTTAAATACTAGTAGAAACAGCCTTTTACACTATTTTGAGTCCGGATTTTCAAACCATAGCCCCGCAGTGAGTGACAAGGATGATTTTTGTCCTCACTTGGATACCTATGATCCATACGGATCTAATGTGACCCTCAAATCGAAAATCCATCCATGGATGGCCTCAGCGGAATTTAAATACCTGTTTGCACGCCTATTTCTGCCTGGAATTCAGATTTTCAAACCATGGCCCCACAGTGAGTGGCAAGGGTGATTTTTGTCTTCATTTGGATGCCCATGGTCCATGCGCATCTATTGTGACCCTCACATCGAAAATCCATCCAACAACAGCCTCAACCGCATTTCACATTTTTCACTACAATTCCCAGCGGAAAATGCATGGAAAATATTTTAATGTTTTCACTTGAATTTACACTGAAAAATGTGCTGAAAAACAATATAAGTTTTTGACTAAATTTTCCGGTGAAAAACAGCCAATAAAAAAATGTGGAAAATGTGTGAAAACAGTTCTCAATTTTATACCATTTTTTTCCGGCAGATTATTCACACTTTTTATACTCTTGTTCCAAGTGAAAATGGTGATGAAAAAGGTTTTACATTTTTCACTATCATTTTCAGCCCAAAAATTGCATGAAATATTGGTATTAATCTCGCTGAAAAAGTCATGAATTTTGTTTCAAATTTTTCACTTGGATTCTGACTCGAAAAAGTGGTGAAAAACATTATGACTTTTTCACCAATATTTCCACCGGAAAACTTGAAATACTCGAGCAATTAAATGTCTGGAAAATATTCTAATGTTTTCACTTGAATTTACACCGGAAAATGTATCGAAAAACATTTACCCATCATCTGGAGATCATAGGTTCGACTCCCACTCTGTGCATGCTTTTTTCTTTGAGTCTGAACCGTATTCAACGGGTGTTCGAACACTGTTCAACCGTGAGTATACGGTTGAACATACTGGATTTGAAATCAATGATTAACCGTTGATTACAGTCTGTTCAAACTCACACCACATTCCACCGCTCATCCGGCCAGTGTGAATCCCAATGCTTCCAGCTACTGGCATTGAACAGAACAAAATTTAAAGTCTCATTTACATTGGGAAGCCAATTGTTTAAACAAACATATGAAAGACTTATACTAGGCAGAGTCTGCATGAGCTAAACTTAAATTGAGTCTGGGCAGCTAAGAAAGGGCTTCGTAGGCGGCCGAGCTCACTGAGGCACAGTCCTCATGGGCTAGGCAGACTGAGTCCAGGGGACAGCGGAACGCAGTGATACTCTAGTTCGCTACGAATGAAGGAACCCTGCATATATTTTTCATTCGTAATTTTCTATTCGTAATAAGAGTAGATCGGATTGAATGGACAAATGTTTCCAGAAGCTCCCGCCGCACACCAATAACCCCTCAAACAAAATCTATCTTTACGTGTGAATGAAATTTGGTGGTTTGGGGTAGAACCCTATTGTGAGCGGGATGTCGGTCAGAAGGAAGCTTTGTCAACCGTGGAGGGTACAAGAATAGCGACCGTGAATACCCCAGTCAGGTTCCGGACCCGTAGGCAGCGTGGGGGGTTCATTATCGAGGCAGCCGGACTCCCCGGAGCGTCCCAACTGACATCAGGTTGAAACTCTCCCAGAGGGTCCTGGATAAAAAGGGGAGCACTTTTTGCATATATGACGATGTATTGTCATTCTAATGAATTATGCGACGAAAATGAGCCGCTAAGCTTGTGGATTGGTAAGATATTGGTGGAGAACGAAGCAAAAGACACGCGGCCAGGCCGTTCGGAGATAAGAAATAGCGTTCACACGCCGGTGTCCCGATAAAAACCTCTCGTAACTTTTGATAGCTGCCTCACTCTACTTCAAATTCTGACATACGACGTCCTCATAGGTCGTGTTCCATCCCACAAGTACCAAATCCCATGATTAAACAGCTCAGCACCTTCTATCCTGCAAGTGGTAGTGTGGCCAGGTAGGCAGTCGCAGATAATATTGGTATAAATACTGGCCATCTCGTTCATTCTTTTTGACTTCTTTTCCTTTCATAATCATACCATTATGTGGACACTGACCCAATTTTTCTCAACAACAGAACGTTGATTCTGTCCGCCTGAACCAGGGACTAATTCCTAGTAACAAGGGTCCACATTTGATCAACGGCTGCGGGCTCGAGCGGTTCATAAGTCACCTATAATATAACCGGGATGTCAGTATCTGGGGCGCGCGAACATGGCCAAAGTACAGGAGTGCTGCTCCCGCCGGCTCGGAAAATGGACATGTTCCAAGCCGTAAGTGCTAATCCGGTATTCACATCTACAATACTGAAAAATATATCGATGGTGTTACGCATCAGCCAGCATACTTTTGCTCGTGAGAATGCAAGGGACGCACTGGAACGTCTGAGGTGGGGCGACCAAGATGAAGGTGAAGGCGCGCGGGGTTGAATCGATAGTCGCTTGGGCATGGGTCAGTTCCGGCTGGCCGGCATGCGACAGGGATTTGTTGGCAAATGGGTTCATGATGGTGAACTGGCCGCTTGTGTTTATCGCTACCAAAGTCCACTGAATGAAGCCTGTGATCAATTTCCGTAGAGTCGAATATGTCCAGGTTGAATCATCGCTCACAACTTGATCTATCTGGACTTCGACTGGATCAAGCATATTTTCTCCGATAACGACGTTGCCGTCGTTGGACCTTCCGAACAAATTATTGAGGGCGTGACCCTGGAAATCGATCATGGAGAGCAGGGTCCCAGCGAGGGCAATGGCAGTGAGGTTGACCATGATTAGGATGGAGAGCCGTTTCTGATGCGTGGTCGTGATAATCCCTCTAGGCTCCCTTAAATACAGAAAACCTTCTCTTTGGAACAGCCAGAATTCTGAAGGCTCTTCTTTCCGATTGTCCGTATGGGAGGAATCCCAGTAGTTGACATGTCAAGGTCAGTCCATTTAAAGCAGGAACGCTCCCATCCATCGTATTCCAATCGTATTCTCCCGGCCCTCTATATGTACCGATGTGAACACATGTTCTAGTTCCATCCCTGGTTCTTCTGTGGCAGATTCCAGAACCTCACAGGTTGGTCAGAACGAAGATTGCCCTACTGTACTCCCGGTCCGGCCCGATCTTTGCCATAGGACGTAGCATGACAAAACTCATTTCCTAATTTGGCATCCAGCAGCCCGCGACCTGAAATAACGGGCATGTTGTCGGTCCCGTGGCCAGCATTCATGAGAGTCCAAGGTCCTATTTTTGTAGGTTCGGATCAAGCCCCCTTCTCAGCACACGTGGCATTCACGTGCTTCGCATACCTGTTTGCCCATCACCTCATTTCATCGAACTTTTCTCATTGAAATTTTCTCAGCCACGGTTCTTCCGAGGATGCTCAATTCAGTAATACCACATCCCCAGTTTATTTCAGGTGATCCTAGTTGACGCCCAATCTTGAATTGGCTCCAGCGAGGGCTCATATTCCTGTCTCCCATGCTTTGACACGCTGCATAATAATTAAACCATTCATGTTCAATTACTGGAGGGTGCGCGCGGACGGTGAGAATTGCTCCTTCTGAGCTGTCACAGGAGATGCCATCTTCAGTATCTTTTCAGACCTTGGTCCGAGCGGCTCGGACCAAGGACCCGTCCGTCGGGACCTTTCATAACTGCCATCGACGGACGGGTGGACCCGTCCCGTGGGCAAAAACAGCCGTTTTTTCGACGGCCGTTACGTTTAACGGACGGGTCGGAGCCCTATCCGAGCCTCTGTGAATTCCGGCATCTAATTTTCCTGTGCAGACAGCTGACTTCTTGAATCAAGGTTCAACTTCGACCCTCACGCTCGCGCTTATTTTCAACCGCGCCGATCAGCCACCTAATACCCGTTCAAAAGAGGGTGTGCCTTGACTCCCGTCTTCATTTATATGCCCACCATTGCTTCCCTCACACTGCATTCCATAGTTCTATCCATCTGTCCTTTTGCACCTGCATTGTACCCAACTAACCGCGTCCAATAACGATGAACAATATTGCAGGTGTCGCTCCAATCCATGGCCCCATAAGTCATCTAATCCCTTTCTTCAGATACATTAGAGAGTTTGCGATGCAGCCATTCGAGCCATCTGATGGCTGTTTGGCATTGCGCAAATTGATGGCTAATGGCTCAAATGGCTTCGATACTTGCCCATATTTTTGGAGTCATTGAGTTGCCTCTGAGTCATTCAGCTCATGTATGGGTGATCAGTCCCACTCACATATATAACAGCCAGATTGTAGGCCCAAAATAGTTGATGGTCTTGAATCTGGAGGTTTCATGCAGTCTAGGGGCATTCCTTAAGCTCCATGTGTGATAACACACCCATTGACACTCTTTCTAGCAGAAAAGAGCATACACTGACTTTATTTTATTCAGCCATTCGAGCCATTAGCCATCAGTTTGCGCAACGTCAAACAGCCATCAGATGGCTCGAATGGCTGCATCGCAAACAGGCTATTGTCTTGGTCCATCCGCAGCTAGACTCGAACCAGTCACTATCGGAAAACCGGCGTAAGTTGATGACAGTTGACCGGTAGAATAGCAACTGGAAGATAATCACGCGATTTAGTATAGTCGGAAGTTGCCGAGCATCATTAAAAAACTTGGAGAAATTTCGACGAGGGTCGATGACCGACTTCCTTCTTTCAAAATTCGTAAGAGACAGTTCTGTAGAGAATTTAATTCTAAGAGCTCCTATGTTCTTAGAATTAAAATATTTTTAAAACTATGTCCTCAATGAGTGAATCTTTTCGCTCCTTTTAGCCCACGTAAGGCAGGGCGTGGGAGCGACATGTACAGCCATGAGTACAGCCACAAGGCCCCGCACAGTAATCGTGTCGTAGAGGACTAGTCTCTCTAGACAGACACTTTATCGTTTCTTAGCTCGTACCTCGCTCGATAAAGTCTGTTGGTTACCGCGTAAATTAGCCGGCGGCCTGCGTTATTATGTAAGATTGTGTTAGCCGAGTTCACGTGAGTGTGCCCTCGACGCGACTGAGACGCGTTGTAAACCGCTGGCAAACTTCAACACAATTCCAAACTGCAAGAAACTTAACTTGACATCTTGGATGAACCTCTGGTACATTTGCGAGTCATTTCCAGCCTGAAAAGTGCACAACCAATATCTTTCTCCAATTTCAGGCTGTTTCGTTCGGAAGGGATCCAGTTTATCAGAAAGTACAAGGTGATGGCTCAAGAGTTCAACTTACATAAACTGGAGGCTATCCCGCTGAGTCCGGCGATCTGAGAAGATGAGGGACGCGTCGAGACGCGTCTGGTGAAGTGCTTGTTTGTGCATGCATCTGTGATGGTTACATAATAACGCAGGCCGCCGGCTATTTGACGCGGTAACTAACAGACTAGTAGAGGACTCGATTTCACTTGAATCAGAACTCTGAAAACATAGGAAGTCTTAGAATTCAGATGTCTACAAAACTGTCTCTTACTATTTTTGAAAAGACGAGGTCGACAAGGGGGTCCAATGATAAGAGAAAAAGATATCACCTACAAAAGTTTTTTTTCCGAGGGTTGGTAGACCCCTCCCCCCCTCCCCCGTGGGAAATTGCCTTATATAGACGCCATTTTAGCCAATTTCAACGATTTTTTCAGATGGGGGGCATCAGGATGCTACCTAGCATGTATCCCAACGTTTAGATCACGAAAAAGTGCAATGTGGAAGGAGGAAAAAATTGAGCAAGTCACGCATCGAACAAGGACACGTGACAAATTCCCTGTTTCGGAGTGGCTGTCCCATCATATCAGCTGTTATCAGGCCTGATATGGGAATAATCTTTTGGCCTCGAGCTCCACGACGACTTCACCCAGCGCTTCGGGGCCACCATATTCGTGTTCAGTGGGTAAAACTGCGTCAAATGCGACCCCATTTCGAAATACCGCAGAAGTGGACCCCCTTGGAGGTCGATGTCTGAGCTTTCGTGAAATTTTGTCTAAGTTTTTTGACAATCTCGGCAACTTCCGATGGTACTAAAACGCGTGATTATCTTCCAGTCCCTATCCATCACTGATCGAACGACTGTCTTCAATCTCTTGAGGATTGGACTGTTTCGAGTCTAATCCGCAGCTGTCATCCGCAGGTTAGTCGTTACATCGTCCCTTTCACATGATGATATCCTGTGGCACACATTTCACGAAATAGGCAGGTTGCGCAGCAGCCACCGAGCCATGTGGTGGCTGAGTTACTGTGCGCAAATGGTGGCTGGTGGCTCCAATGGCTCAATTCATGAGACATTTTTTGGTTCAGTTGACTCTTTTCTCATTGGAGCACATCCCGAGCTGGCCCCGGAAGTATTTCAAGTACGCTCACGGCGGCTCAACGTCGAGTCCACGAATTGGAGCAGCAATTAGCCCAGCACGTGCGTTTGCCACTCGTATGAAGCGTAGGGATCCTGACCGTCGTGCACACGATCAGACAAGACTTTCTTCTAGTTGCGGAATTCCACTGGTTCTCAATGTTGTGCCGATAAAATCCCGAAGATCAGTCAAATCGAGTCTGATCTCGTACGGCTTCAGGCTCACAAAAACAGCGAAATTCAAAAGGTACACCAGATGATTATCCCGACGGTGGTTCAATACCTCATCTTTTCTTGTATAGAAAGCTGGCGGAAGAAAAATCACCCCTCGAACTCGCGCTGGAAACAAAACGCCAGCAATGTGACGAGCAGCAACGGAAGAATACCAATCTAACGGAAGAGTATGAAAGGGAACGCAAAATGGGGAGCGAGCTGCGAACAGTCCGTCTATTTTTGCTCAATTTGACTGCTCTGACATTGCTTCAGGCGCTCGAGGAACGCTACCTTGCGATACGGACGGTCGAGTCCGATCTAGAAGAGCGGCGTCGTACATTCGATCGAGATCTTGAAGATCTAACACGAGAGAAGGAGGTGTGCCCTATCTGCTCTTCTACGCGCCCACTATTAATCCGTGGCTAGGCGTGGGGCTCAAAACAGGTGGAGCACGAGCGTGCACTAGAAGAAATTGGCGAGTGTAGTTCCGCAGAGAAAGCATCCCTGCTAGAGGTGCGTTATATATTTACGGCTGCAACCACCTTTGTAATCAGCTGTAGAAACATCGAGTAATCTTCGTGGCACTCGCGTCCAAGAACAGCGGACTTGTTCGTACATTGGAGAGCAAGCAGGCGGAGTGTACGGCACGAGAGCAGGTACGCGCGCGCTGTATGACGGATCACTGTATACTCAACTCCATCAGAAATTCCAAGCCGTGTCCACTCACGCAGCAAGCTCTCAAGCGTTTTCCAAAGAGGTACATATATATATTTGCTTTCTTTTCGTCTTCGAGGACTGCCACTGAAAGCATCGACATTAGGCCCTGCGCGTCAGCAACGGCAAGATCATCGCCAAGCAGGCGGACCTGGACAAATTGCAGCAGCATCTGGACACACTAGACAGTGAATCTAGTGCCAAAATTAAGTCTCTGGCGCAGGTAACGAACTGATGACACCGATTCGCTTTGATCTGAACATTTTCCAGGAACTTCGAATCGCCACAGACAACCTTTCTACTTCCCAGAATGTTAGAGCGGTGCTCACCCTCAACCTGCAGGAAGACTCCGCCAAGATTCAGGAACTTCAACGGGTAAGTACAAGTACTCTGATACAAAATCTGCATTGTTTTGTTCATCTTCTGATATAGAATCTGGATGAGACCAATGACCGGCGGAAAAGGCTTGTCTCAGCAATGAAAGAGGTAAGTCACTTGCAGTATGGTCGATCTAATGTGATAATTCAATAACGCTTCTAGATACTTGAGGGCGTCTTATCGCAAGCCAGAGCGGCGACGGACGCCCGTGATCAGCTAGCGCAGGATCTGGAGCACAATCAAGCAAACCAGCGACGACTGAGCCAGGTGTGATCCCAACTTGAATTCAACCTGTTTGCTAACATTTGCTGGATCATCAGCAGCTAACATATCGCGCTAGATCGAACGAGGTGAGTAATCATTTGTGCTTCCGCGCACGCTTGAAGAGCCGAATCCGACGAAGAACGCAGCGAAATATCAGGGTCCTCCGATGGTACGTACTGTGACCGGTTTGGTATCCACGTTCATGGTTTTATTTTCCAGTCTTTCTCTCCCGGAGAACTCAACCTCACAAGTTCAGTGCCCCTCAGGAAGGCATCCACTGTAAATCATGTCCGATTTGTACTCATTTCTTTACTCACAATTCTTCCATAGGACTTCCGGGTCCGACCTCATACTCCTGGGACTCGACTCTCCACGCGGATTCCGGTCACCCCACAGGTATGCCCCGATTCATTCGTCTTGACTGTTGCTTACTCCCCACGTGCAGAAGGGCCATAATCCTCCTCCCCACGTAAGTATATCCTGTCCTGGGGGGGTATGATATACGTCCTCATAACATCCATCGGAACATTCAGGGGACGAATGAGTCGGAAACACAAGTCTGTCTGCGACATATGAGCACCTTCACACCCCCTTCGAACCGTCCACGACTCAATACCTTGTCACCGATCGGGATCATCGGTCAAACGGCGGAGACTCAGTTCCTGGAGGACGTACGAACCCTTACTGAACGCAGAAGACCATCACGACTGATTGTGGCGTAGGGCTTAACGTTTCTGATCATCTTCCATCAGCGTTTCTATTTGTGTAGAGTGTAAAAGTGCAACATACCACAAATCCCGGAGTTTTCTATCACGCGCAGCGCACCCGGAGTCGACGCGAACGGCTTCAGCGTCTCCATCTTCACCGGCGTCGTATGTGTCGGTGAAACACCACCAATCACGCCCCCGCGAATGGGGATCTGGCCTGCGCTTTTCGCGCCTAGGACGGATCCGATCACTGTGAACGAGACAAGCCATATCAGAAGTTTCATGTGTGGAAGGGGGTGCCGTGCGTGTGTATGTGATACTACAGCGTTTAGGAGGAGCGCTTCAACTGCGGCGCGGAGGAATACCGGAATACTGTACTATTTCGACCATTTGTTCAGGTGACAGGTGACAGAGGGCCGTAAGGTGAACAAATTTAGTAGTGTCCGACATTGCTCCTCCAATTCTGCTGGTGTGCCAAACTAAATTTGGGAGGAGCGTCCTTTCGCGGTGCTTGTGGAGAGGTGGGATGGCGTGTGGGATGCTGGATTTCGCCCATGGATGTAAAATATTATCTGAAATCTATGAGTCATCTTGGGGCGGTCCAATAGAGCTTTATTTTCGGTCCTTGGAATCCCGGTTTGAAAACTGGTATGAGCTAGCCATTATATCAGCCGTATATAACCAGCTGGAGTGTAAGGGTGAATAAGCCGCGCACACACCAGAGCCGTAGTCAAAGGCATCGAATTCCTGACATGTCTTGCGTAGGAAAACGTCAGTGTTAAAATCCCAACGAAAGCCAAATGCAGAGTCCAAGAAGAGGTGGAAAACTGATCAGTACAGCGAGAAGCTCAAAGGGGAGGCAGGGCTTGGAAAGCCGACTGCTGTCATTTGAAGGTTTTCAATCAACCGACTTCTTGATGCTTGAACGACCGTTCTGAGGGGACCCCGGGCGGCCGCAAAGAAGTTCCATCGAGTTCTGTATTGGTGGTGCAATCCGGCATCTAGTAGAAGTTGCTGGAAAGCTTACTGATGCTGACTGATGGATTAGTGATCCCGAGAGATATTTGTGATCCGGCCGAATGGCCGAGGCATGGCCGATGAATATTCTAGATAGTTGAGATATAGTATAAATACTTAGGATGAGGAAAAGATCCTCATCAGCTTGTAAAACCTGGTCTAACAACCACTTTGTGCAATCTTACCTGGAAATAACAACACAAGCTGATATTTTGCACAAAACCGACGACTGCTAGGCATCTTTGATCGCTCTCATCATCTTATCATGTCGACGACTATCAATATCAATTCACTTCTCGCGACCGTTCCGAAGTTGAATCGGAAAAACTTCCATCACTGGAAATTTGCGATCTCTATGGTCTTACGCAGAGCTGGATGCTGGGAAATTGTGCAAGGCAAAGAGCTCAGACCTACTACCAGAGATGCAGCAGATAAATGGGATGCGAAAGCAGATGAAGGATTGACTGCTATTGGTCTCACGGTGGACAGTGACCAGTACCAGTACATTCAGGACGCGAAGAACGGACCGGAGGCCTGGACAGCTCTATCGAAAATCTACGAGAAGAATAGCCGTGCGAACCGAGTCGCGCTGAAACGGCAATTTTACGGATTTACCCACGACGACACTAAACCCATCCAGGAATATATTTCCGGGATTCTCGAACTCGCCACTCGACTCAAAGCCATTGGAGTCAAGTTGGAAGACAATGACATTATGGATGTCTTGTTGTTTAATCTCGACAATTCATGGTCGAATATCGCAGCATCACTTTGTGCGACAGTGGATGATCTCGGCACGGTTTCGGACATAACCGGAGCATTATTAGACGAAGAAGGACGGAGAGGCGGACCGAATTCCGAGCAGACGGATGACACCGCACTTCATGCCGAAGAAAAATCACGGAGAGTCTGTTCAAATTGTCAGAAGAGCGGACATCTCAGCAAAGACTGTTGGGCCAAAGGAGGACAAGGGAAAAAGAAATGCTACAACTGCCAGAAGGAAGGGCACCTCTCGTTCAATTGCCCTGATAAAGCAACTGCAAATCATGCGATAGAGTCCGACGACATCGCTTATTGATCCGCGACGAAGAACTCGAGTCCAATAGATGGACAGCAGGAGAACAGGTCAAAAGATGGTCTGGAAATTATGGAATGGCAAGAGATGCCAGATTGAGGAAGAGTATTGGTGGTGCAATCCGGCATCTAGTAGAAGTTGCTGGAAAGCTTACTGATGCTGACTGATAGATTAGTGATCCCGAGAGATATTTGTGATCCGGCCGAATGGCCGAGGCATGGCCGATGAATATTCTAGATAGTTGAGATATAGTATAAATACTTAGGATGAGGAACAGATCCTCATCAGCTTGTAAAACCTGGTCTAACAACCACTTTGTGCAATCTTACCTGGAAATAACAACATTCTGCCAATGAGGAGGGGAAGAAGTACAGGGAAACAGATAGTGGGAGGAAGAGAAGAGCAAACGCCATCAACCAAACGATCAATCACGCGACTTGATTGATCGGAGTTTCAAATACTTTCCATCAGAGCACTTCGAATCGGCGATCTGACAAGGAAACTTAGGAAAGCTGACGTTAATCCCCCAGACCATCAAAGGCAGAAGACTATCGGCCCATCTTGTATCCGACTGGCACACCAGCTCGATCCGCTTAGCGGGAAGTATCTTCGGCGGCTGTGCTGCGGGGACGACACCATGACGCTCCTTTTATACAATACATCCCCTCACCGTTTCCCTTACACCGAACGCGTCTTTGCATGCGATTGGGTTGGATATTATGTCTGTATCATACATCATTGAGGCGCGTGTAGGTAGGTACAGAGCCCGTACGTTCCTTTCAGGGACCATCGCGGTTTATACATTCCTTCCTTCCTTCCTTCCTACTCCTCGTTTACCATTTACAGCTCGGGCGAACCACCCTCCGACTGATCTGCGGTGAGTTTCGCCTTCCTCCTTGTGTTTCAACTTTCTGTTTCTACATGCACCTCAGACCGGAATTAACGAGGCAAAAGAAACCGGACCTGGTGTACAGGGACATGTGCTTTGAACATCCACAAAAGCATGTGCGGGATGTAGCTCGTGACTCCGAGTTCGACTATCTTACCAAACAGCCGAATAATCACTACATTTTGATGGCCCCTCGGCCAACTTGACCGAGGTCGGCCGAGGGGCTTGACCGCGTTGGTCGAGGTTGGCCGAGGGGTTCGACCAACCCGGTCGAGGCCCCTCGGCCAACCTCCGCCAACCTCAGCCGACCTCGGGTCAAGTTGGCCGAGGAGCCATCAAAATGTAGTGAATAAACATGGCAAGGATTGGGGTGTCGGGCATCCATTAAGAGTGTACGGATGTCACTCGCAATCCGGGGTTCTGAATGAATCCCTAGCCGAATAGGAACACCATTACTCTACTGCAATCTTCGTCCATTCACAACGTACTCACTCGTGTTTATCAGTTGGGTACCATGGGGGACAGAGAACAAGCTGAGCGTGGGGTGCAAAAGTCCGGAACGCCTAGGGTTCGAATGTATCTCGAAGTGCATTTCAACTTATAAATCATCCTATTCATGCTCATCAACTTCAAGCAGAGTTAAAGTTAACAAGGCAAGGAATCGGGTGCGGCTCAAATTCTTGAAAAATATATTGAAAATATATTTGGGAAGATACTCCTCGCATCCGAGTTGAAGAGATGGATGATTTCTTGTGGCTCTGGGTTCACGTAACACGTGAACGTGCCGGGCGGACTGTCTTTCCTTTCTCTTCCAACCCATTCTTGCTCACTGACCTTTACGTCGGGAAAGAAAGTTAAAATAATCAGGCGTAGCGCATCGTGGTTCGGCATTGTATCTGGAAGTCTGGTTTCGATTCCCCTTTGTCCGAATAAAACGTTGATGGAGTGTTTGTTTTTCATGACCGGGCCAGGGTGTTTGAGACATCCTGATTTGAGGGTCCCAACTTCGGCCCCAGCTTCACTCGAAGTTGGAACTTGAAATAGTTTGTGAACGTAGTTGGATGTAAGTGGGGTACTGGACCACGACTTGACACCCACCTTCGACCCCAACTTCAAGTCCAAAATTCAGCTAACTTATTTGGGGAAGCTGCTCTGGATCCCGGGACAAAAACTTATCAAGTTGAGTCTTGAGTTGGGGACGAAGTTAAATTATGGGGCCCTAGTTGAGATGAAAAAGGAGATGTCTGAAACGCCCTATTTTTGCTGAGACTGGAATTCAGCTACGCGTGAGGATTTTCTCTAATACTGAGTATTTTTCCCCTCCTTCCGTCCTTCCGTTGTCATTAAACTTCACCCCGGAATCAATTGACAGTAGGATAGAAAATACAGAGCTTGCGCAAAAGCCGCACGAGCCGCATGCGGCTTTTGGGCATTGGGCGAAGCCGCGTGCAGAAATCAAATTTGAGGTTACTGAGAAACCAAGTCGATGGAAGGGTAGTTAAATAACCTTTTTTGGTAAGATTTTTGCATTATAAATTCAAACTCAGATCGACCAGCCTGTCTATCGACACAACTAAGTTTCGAAAGACAGGCCGGATTCGAGCCTAAGGCCGCACCTAGGCGAATCTGCCGAGCTCCGGACCGACCTCGCCATAGCTCGACTAACGTGCGTCCAGAACCTGTCAAAATGCAGTGATTATATCGGTGGAGCACAGCTCTTCTTTTATAAATTTGTATGGAAGCCCGCAATTCTGGCCTTCCCCGTGACCGAATAGCGTTCGAGTGAGTTTTTTGTTTTCTCTTTTCTTTCTTCGTCCTTCCCATACACCACCAATGTACCGTCACATTACGAGCAGCTGGCACTGTCACTCCGCAGGCACATGCAAAGAAACATGTCTACAGCTGGTAGCTGCGTGGCCACCAGCTGTCCTGTACATCTGGTTTCCCAGCTGACCGCCACCTGGCCTGCGATCTGTTGGACATGTTTTCGCACCAGCTGTCCTCAGCTTCTCAGCAATAATATTATATATGGCTCTAATCAGAATAATCTTCATCCGAATCGATATACCCATCGTCCGAGTCATCTGAACAGTTATCCACCGCCTCCTCCTCAGATTGCTCGACCTGCTGCGCTGCCTTCGCCTTTTCGGTGGGAAGGATTGTTCGCCTAGGTCGATTCGCGACCATGGATCCTGCGGGAGGGAGAACCACTACATTGGGCGTTCGTTTTTTTGGGGTCTTCTTTCTAGCCTTGCGCGGCCTTGCATCGACCTCGTCGTCATCGTCGTCATCCTCGGGTCGTTTCCGTTTGCTGACTGCAGCAGCTTTTCGGATGGCAACTTTTTCGCGAAGCTGCGTGGCCAACTCCGAATGTTTTGCTTGCCGGTCAGAGAAGAGGGGGATAGGTGCAACTAAGTCTCGCGGGAGAGTTGCGCGTAACAGGTGAGCATTGTGGAACAAGTGCATGTTGATGAAGAAGCGGTCGAGTGAACCGTGAACAATGTAATTTTCGATCTGGTCGGATTCGACTCGCTCCTGCATGCGCAAACACTGTCCAGTAGCGCTGCATTCAGCGGAATCGCAGTCATGCTGGAAATTGAATTTAAACTTGATGCTCTAACCGCTCTGTCAGTGTTGTATTATTCAAGACACTACCTTGGCTGGGACGATTGAATAAGTCACTTCAGAGTCTCGGCGAGTGAGAACAGGCATCCCGAATATCTTGTCCCGGACAGAAAGAACCTGGAACTGTTCCAACACAGCCAGTACGGGACTGGTAGAGTCGGCAAGGATGTCTGATATCCGGCCGGCAATCGTAGACAAGTCCTAGAGACTTTTCAGTAGATGAGTTGAATCAATCAGATGGATGACTTACCGCAGCGGTCGGCGATGCTGCAAACACCCAGGAGCTGACCATACACTCGTCCAGCGATTCACTGATCACATAAGAACACTTGTTCCACATGGACTCTGGAGTGTACATTCCGTAATTCACAGCTCTGGCAGCGCTCGTCGATTCAAGTGGATAGCTCTTCCGCGCCCCCTTCAGCCCGCTTCAAGGGGACAAGTTTAAAATCTCCTGTGAAACTTGGTTCAGCGGTAAACATTTCCGGATGTGATGAGACGATACCATGCTTCATTGAACTCGGTTCGGTCCATCCAAGTAATTTTTGAAGAATGGATGTTCCGCCATAAAGTATCGGACAGCACTGCCCGCACGTTCCCACTTTCCGTCTTCGCCGCATGGTCACCATCCACCGGTCAGACGGTGCTTTAAACCTTCCTGATCAGCCAATTGTCGAGCAATGTCTCGGCTTGGCGCAAGATGATTAGACAGAATTGAGCAATATCGGAAAACACCGTTGAAGGACTCAAAAATCTCTGTGGCAAGCCCAATGAGAGGACCGAATTCAACCACATCATCGTCAGTATGCACCAACAGATGATACTTTATCTTCGTGATTATCTTTGACGGGTCGATTGTAGCGACAATGTCGAGAACATTAGCGACGGCAACCTGCAGATCCCGCTACATATTCAAGTTAGCCCAAAGCAGTCACGTCCTGGGAAAAACAGATACCCGATATTCTGCAAGATTTCGTATCTCAGGAACCCACAGGAGCGCTGCAAGTTCACCGGCCGCTTTCCAGGCCGTGAATTGATCATCTGTGACCAGCCCTCGGACATGAAAGACGTCGGTTTGAGCGAGAGTTTTCAATTGGCGCCCAATCAGAGACCCGGCATATTGCATGATATACGCAGACCGAATGGGATGAATTGACAGACCATCAGTACTGGTGGATTGAAGGCGATGGGCATACGCCTGCTTCTGCTCTGCCGACCAGGGAGTGTGTGTGATATGCCAGATATATTTGATGATTCCGAGCAAAATTGTGTGCCGAATTTCGATTGGGGCGTCTTTTGTGGAGCCCTCACATACTTCGTCACTACGTAGGATGAGGACCTTCGTCATTTGATAGAGCAAGTTCGTCAGCTTGCGAGCCAAGCTCGTCGCATGCCAAGTTTGGCATTGTGAATGAGCAACCTCGTCAGTTGCTCGTCAGGTAAGAAGTGGGTCCATTCAAATTGAAACCAGATGTGATGCGTGACCTGATTGAGCCAATTCGACATTCCGAGCATTCTGACACCAGCTAAGTTAGGGTGAGCGCAAATAAAACTCTTCATTCTCGACACGATATTTAGTACATTCAGAGTTGATGTGAGGTTCGACAAACACTTGTGTGACACGCTACCTCCACCAAACTTAGATACTGATGGTAAAGCTCCGTACCGCCATTAAGGCCTATATCATCTGTTTCTCCCTCTATTTCCAACTGATCGAGGTGGTTACTGACTTTATGATAATTATTAGGGTCGTTCACAGTTCCCTTTTTCCTGCCCTTTTCTCCCCCTTTTTTCGGGCTTTTTGTGGTTCCCGGCGTTTTTCACCGGATTTTTTTACCCTTTTCAATTCTGACAGGCAAAAAGTGTTAAAAAGGGGGGAAAAACGAACCTCCCAGCTGAAAAACTGAAAGAAATCCATCGAAAAAGGGAGTGAAAAAGGGCAGGAAAAAGTGAACTGTGAAACCCCCTGCCGCGACTCCCTTTTTCTGCCCTTTTTCGTGCCCTTTTCAACACTCTTTCTCCACTTCATGCAGTTTGGGTGCTCCTATTGTTCCGCAAAGGTTGCATACCACCTCAGATGTTCGAAGAAGACTGGGGTGAATTTTTCTGGATTTTATGGCTCACTCAGTTACATTATTGAAAAAGGGAGAACAAAGGAGGAGAAAAGGGAGTAAAAAGGACGCGACAAAGGGAACTGTGAATGACCCTAATAACTGCCTAGAGAACCTATCGAGTTACTGTGCAATTACTGTACCAAGTTGTAGGGGAGCAACACCCCGAGGACCGTGACAGAGGCGTTGCCATTTTTTGAGGCAATAGGCACCACCGTGAGCATGGCCGTTGCCTGAGGAAGCAGCTATGAAGTCTTTTTGGTTGCATTTTCAGGGGAGCTCAAGTTGAATTGAAGGAGGTGTGGTGTGTATAATCTGTTCCACAAAACTACTGGAGTCATTAGAGCCTCCTCAGCAGCTCTGGCGAAAAAATCAGAATTTTTCCCGTCTTGTCACGATTTTTGAAGGCAACCAGCTTCATCGTGACCGTGACCACCCGGACAAAAAAAGGCAACGCAACGGGCGGGCCGTTACCGTGACCGTTGCTCCCCTACAACTTGGTACAGCGCATTCATTTGTGACCATGGCCAGTCACGTGAATTCATGTTTAACTTGGATTGGATATGGACAGGGTGGCAAGAACATCCCTGCGATCGCGCGAGCTCTTGTTAATAGTTAGCTATACATCTATTTCGGGTCCTCATATATTTTCAGAATTTTGTTGAGTTGTTCTGGCTGGTATAGAACTCAAACCATTTGACGAGTTGAGTTTTTGTACTGCAACCTAGACACCAATTGCGCGTATACTAAGTAGGAGTAACACCTTGAAATCTCCATTCAACTCATTTACAAGCCCAGCAGATCAATGTGTAACCAGGTGTCCCACTAATGGTAGCAAAGGGGGACTTATTCAGTGCTACTAGATCATGCAACAGCTGCCCCCACCGTAAAATTATGACTGTCTAAGCCAAATGATGAACGCAGGGACCCGACGCGCCAGCACCGGGATCAATGAAATAATTATGAGACCATTCATTGAACTCCGACGATGCCGTGATCACTCGTAAGCATAAGCGCTGCAATAATTCGCATATAGTACTCAGACACTGAGATATGTTTGATTGTGCATGCCATTATGTGCGTACTTGAGGAGAATCACCAACTGTCTGGTCTAAAAATCCACTGTGCAAGGTAGTGTTGGCGGCCCTTTTGTAACGATACACACGAAGTGAACATTCAGAAAAAATCCTCTACACTCGAATTCGTGGAGGGAGTCGAACCGGCTCTGGCTGAAGGCTGCACGCACTGCGACGTCTCACGAGTCGGGTGGCCGTCGGGTAGCCCGGAATTAGAATAGCCGGGCTGTGACGCGCCAGGAAACAAATCTGAAAAGAGTTACTGTCGCGGTATCCTTGAAGAATGATATATGCACCAAGAGGTAAAAACGGCGTCTGGGGCCAAAATCCATAAGATTTATGGACCGAAAACGGCTAGTGATAGAATAGCGCGAGTGGTCAGCGGGCTATGGTGGGCATTGCCGACAGTGTGTACGCACCGGAGAATGCGAACGATGGCATTACACGAGCAGCTGGCACCGAACTGTTGGGTGGCCGCTGTCTGAGCAGGAGGGTGAAATCTTTGAGCTCATGAAAATGGGGGAGAATACTACTGCTGTGCCTTGCTAGCATCCCGAAACTGCGATAAAAACTGCGACTCGTCCATCGCTGCCTGTGAGAATGAGAAACACATCAATAGGGTGTCAGTGTCAAGCAGCGGTCGGGCACGCACTGCAAAATTGGTCAGAACTGCACAGGGGAGATGATGGTGGGAGGAGAGGATTAAAAGTACATCACTCAGCCGTGAACCGATCAGATGGCTGGCAGAATCTGGGCTTGCGACGAACTTGCACAGTTTCTGGAGCACGCGCCCGCTTCCGACGAGGTTTCCTTCGCTTAATTTTGATCTCACGAACTTGCACAGACATCCGACGAACATGCCCTATCAAATGACGAAGATCCTCGTCCTACGTAGTGACGAGGTACTATACGACTCCGCTGAGTCTCCATGCGCATTAATCACACTATCTTCTGCACCCCACCAGCCGTGTGGAGCCCTCCGTGAACATCTTCAGCTCGCAACGCACCCGCCGCCATCACGGGCGTGCTCGCACTCGTCCATCCCTCGCTCCGCCCGTACATTTGTCCAGCAGCATATGCGCAGTACCTGTCTGGACATCCACAGCGTTTCGACGCACGCGCCGCGGGCGGGCATCCGACACAGAAGATCCCTTGGACCAACGGGCGCGCGCACCCGCACCCGGCGCATCTCTAACCGATGCACGATGGTCCACCTTCCACAGAAGAAATAGGTACGGCGCGTGCTTAATGGGCGCTTAAAGCTTCCCATCCTCCAAGGTCGTGTGGCAAGACAAGAGTGGGCAAGGAAAGGGAAATAAGGCGAGCAGAGCGTAAAGCGAGGAGGTGAGAAGAGAGGAAGGGAGGGGTGACGCACCCAACTCGAAAGAATGCCCCCATCCGCGAGGACATTGAGCGCCGTGCTGTAAAGATACAAGTCAGCGCTTGAGCTTTATCGACGAGGAGGTAGGGAAAAGAAACGAAGCAAGAGCCCACCGCGCTCGACAGGATGAGGGAGGGAGGGGAAGCCCGGGAGGAAGGAAGACGGAGGGAGGAGTTCGCCGATCAAGGAGAACTGGGGCTCGCACAGCTCGCGATATCCCTCCCGCTCTCACAAAAAGCCCCACAGATGGGACAACGTGCTGCTCATGCGAAGCAAAGACAGCGCATGAACGGGCGCAGCTCCAAACCCACCACGGGCAGAAATTGGACAGAAACAGTAAAAGAACGTACCTCGTGCCCAATGTACCGAATGCTACGGCCAGGCGGCAAAGAAACTCGCATCGAGTCGTTTGAGTACGTACCGTCTTCTGTGGGGAGCGTAAGTATGCAAGGAAGAAAGGGAGGTTAAAGGAAGAGGGAGAGGGGATGGAGGAGAGCGCTGGTGGTAGTGTTGTGGCAGCAAGGGAGAGCGTGGAACAGAAGGGAGAAGATGCACGCACAGAGAGAACATGACATTCAATGATATCTTATCCAAAGCATAGACTGTAGAGCATAGTGTTGCATCGGTTCATGAGCGCTACGTGCGCTAACGGCGGCAGGGTATCAGTACGTGGCTCAGTATTCATGAAACTTTGAAAGCCACGTAGCTTGTAAACCGCACGGGCATACGCGTCGCGTGCATGCCCACCGCACTGTTGTTGTCGCCCACTTCTTGCTTGGCTCGGCGCGCCTGTCCGGGTCGTCGTTGGTAGGACTGCTGGCGCCCCGGAACTCCTGGTAGTCGGGCATTCTTCTTCCTCTCCGAGCTGTCCCGCTCCCTCTCGTTCGGCACCTCGTCGTCCGAGCGTGCATGATGTTCGCGTTTATTCTCGGCGGAGGGTGGCGTTGCACCTACAGAGGTTTACTACCGGCTCAAGTTTCCGATTCGAGCTAGCAGGCAGATCAAGTCGGACAACGATCATAAAGAGAAGAATGGGGTGCACTGCCACCTCAGGCTGGACTTGTCTCGGTTGGCGGCCGAAAAAAGCCGAGATTTGATCTGCGTGCAGGCCAATCTCTTGCCTCCCCGGGCCGCGCATCTAACCCTTGATCTATCCTCGCGCAATCGTAAGACCTCCCCGCCACCGAGCCCACTCCGCATTGTCTAAGCCTGGTAGATCCAGCGCGTCCACCAATATCCTGCGCGCCGAGACATCTCATTCCGCCTAGATCTTCATTGCACTGGCCGGTGCACTAGACTTTATGTATCGCAAGCTCGACCTACGTGCCTTTCTGATTTTTTTGGTGCGCTTAATTTGGCGTGTCCTACAGCAGTCAGCCCCATGCAAATCTCCAGTCAGCCAATTCGCGCTCTCTGGATCTATGGCAAAATTCAATAATCAATTCCATGTACAGGTCCTGCGGACGCATACGCTGAGCAAGTATTCGGACGTCGGGTACGGTACACACGAGCTCTCGCTGCCAGGATCGATGAATGTTGTAGCTCGTTTTGAGCTCGTTGTCCGGGGTTCGACTCCCCGCGTCCGAATGCAATCGGTTGGTATTTCCATTTTATTCTTTCCCTCGAGAGATTTTGAGGATCCCACATTTTGTATCACAGAGTCTATATACAAGGAATAAATACCCTCGGGCACATATCAGCCGAAGTACTATCACTGGGCCTTCAATTCATTCTCTCGGTGCGTTGACTCTCTCCTCTTGGATTCGCATGTTCAAACAAACCATTTTACTCAATAACTTCGCCCAGATGACAAGTAGCAATATCCGGCGTGGTGTACGGTGCACATCGGGTTTTCTTAAGAGTAGCGATCCCCGTAGCTGGGATTTGTTAATTTTACTCTTTCATTCTGTCGCTCAATATATTTTTGCCTCACACGCGCCCTTCCTATCTCGGGGGCCAACCACAACGATCTACAAGGCCTCGGCTGCATTAACTATTAAAGTAATAGAAGGAGTTCAATTCAATCCCAGTACGTTGACGCTCTCTGCTGTTTAGTTCGCTTGTTCGAATTTATACAATAAGCACTGCATTTTGACATGGTCTAGACCCACCTTAGCCGAGGTTTGGCGAGGCCGGCCTCGCCAGTGAAGCTGGCATATGTTCATATGCAATCATCGGGCGTCGTGTAACGCACACCACAAAGTTCTTGTGACTTTGTGGCTCGCGGTCGGAGTTCGACTCCCGGCGTTTGATTGGTCGGTTGTTGCAACTTTGCTTTTTTATTTTATGCCGCCTTCGCATCTATTTGTATCTCGGGGATCTACCTCTTCAATTGATCAACACCGGTGTTCCATTTATTCTCGGTGCATTGACCGTCTCCTCTGGGTTCGCCTGTTCAACCAAATTTGCTCAATGATCTGGCATGGCCATGTGCAAACATCGGGCGTGATGTACGGTACACATGGAGTTTTGTCAGAAGTATTTCTGGGAAGCGAGTAACGGGCAGTACGGGGTTCGATTCCCTGCGTCCGAATATGTACTCGGTTCATTTCCCTTTTCCTTCCGTTCTCGACATCTTTTTTGCTGAACTAATCCAAGACTGCGATAGTGCCCCCGGGCTTCGACGAAAATTCCACCGACAAAGGGAAGATTGGAAGCCACCTGCAGTTTGTGTCGGATGGAGAATGTGATCACCTATAGCGGCGATGAAAGCTGCCGGGATTTATGCGAGTTAATGTACACCACTAGTCTTGGACCTCACCTGAACCCGCACCAAAATGGCGAGAGCACTCAGGCTGTTCATGGACTTGGGAGATGGCCCCAGGCGGCAGTCCATCATTACACACAGATGGCCTCTCTGACTGAGTGAGTATCCGCTGACGGGCCTACTGTTGCGTAAAACAAGAAGAAACAAATATACTATTGCTGCAAGCTTAGATATGGAATTAAAAGTCCACCACGAAGAACTTCTGCCGGCACTTCCTCGCTATTTTCTCGAATTTGAATCACACTGTGAAAATATCAATAGACGGCGTCAGATTCATCACAGATTATCGCACCCAGCCCTGTCATTCAGTTCTTGGGTATCTGTTCCAAACTGCGCATGGCCTCCACGTCAGCCAGCTCGGCATCTGTACGCGCCGCGTCCTCTGCGCGCCCAAGGACACGCAAATCCTCCGCAAGGGACTGTAAAGACTTGATACGGAGACCGAGAAGAGCCGGCCTGGTCTGCGTAACAGTTCGGTAAAGATGAGCGGATTGTCCCTCGGCGTGTAGGGCATCTTCGTGGAGGCCGACACTGCGAAGATCTCGGGCTGATGCATGGAAGGAGCGGGCAGTGAGTTCAGCATCTGTCTTCCCCAAGTTGCGATAGATCTCGGCTCCCTGTTTATCGGCGCGCAACGCATCTTCCTGGCGGTCTACTGTGCGAAGGAATGCAGCCAGAGAGCAAAGCGCGCTGGCAAGTCCCGCTTCCAACCCTGCGGTGCGATCAGGGAGGCTCCGATAAATATGAACAGATTCCCCCGCGGCGAGTACCGCGTCTTCGGAATTACCCACAGCGCTGTGACTGAACGCCAGATTCTCGAGAGAATGGGCAAAAGAGCCCATAATCAGGTTCTTGGGTGAATTAATAAGAAACAGCTTGAGATCGTGGGCTGTCGCGATCAGCCTGCGCTGGAGATTAACTGCTTCCTGCGTGATACGCAGCGAATCTTCGTGCCGGCCCAGCGCGCGTAGAAAAACACCCATGTTTTCCATGGAGTTGGCGAGGGACGGTACGGGCATGGCGCCCGTCTCCTGAACGTTGCGAAGAAGCTCCACGGCCTCTTTACAGGCAAGCAACGCGTCTTCTTTGCGGCCGAGCTCGTGCAGATGCACCCCAAGCATATATAGCGCACCGGCGAGATCGTCACTTGGGGTGGAGCACATCGCTGCCGCCCTTCGGCAAAGCTCTACTCTTTCTTCACCCACATGTAATGCTTCATCATCACGGCCCACAGCCATAAGATCCAGAGCGAGACGAGCCAAGGCAGTGCGCAATTCAGCGCTGGAGGGTGAGTCTGTCTCCGTCGTTTCACGGAGAAGTTCAACAGCTTCTTCATCAATGCGTAACGCATCCTCGTAACGGCGTGTCTCCCTGAGGTTTGTGGCCAGCATTGCTAATGAATCGGGGAGAGCTATTTTAACTGTCGCCCCAAATTTACGGGAAATCCCCACCAAGTCTTCAGCAAATTGGATTGCCTCTTCGTGGCGGCCCAGCAGCCTGAGTGCTACATATAAGTTGTTGAGCGCAAAGACAGGGTCCATCTCTGTCTCCGGGAGCTTGTAACGAAGCTGAGCCGCCTCTTCGTCAGCGCGCAACGCGTCTCCGTGGCGGTGGACCGCTCTGAAATATACGCCAAGGTAATAGAGCGAGAAGGTGAGATCTGTGGTGGCGCGGATAGACGGGTCCGTCTCCGCAAGTTTACGGCGAAGTTTGGTGAATTCCTCACCGGTTCGAACCGCCTCTTCGTGGCGACCCACTGCACAGAGATCCAGGGCCAGGTGTTCCAGTGATTGGCATAGCTCGCTGGTAATGCCGGGATCAGCCGCTACGAGCTTGCGACGAAGGTCCACAGCCTCTTCATCCGCATGCAAAGCGTCTCCATTGCGGCCCACCACCCTGAGCTGTTTACCGAGAGTATTTAAGGATAATGCAAGATCTTTGGTCGCGCTGGGATCCTGCGATGCTAGCTTACGACGAAGTTGGACTGCCTCCTCGTGTTTGCGCAAAGCATCGCTTTCACGACCGGCCGCATTGAGATGTACACCGAGGCCATGGAGTGCGGGTGCAAGATCCTTGGCTGCTACAAGGTCTGTCTCCCCGAGCGTGAGACGCAGAGCGACGGCCTCTTGACTAATTTGAAGAGCTTCGGTGTTCCGTCCGACCGCGCTTAGATGTGCGCCGAGGTTATGCAGTGATACGGCCAGATTACTGGTGCGACCTCGACCGGGGTCCGTCTCCGTGAGCTTGCGAAACAGCTCAACAGCTTCTTCACCTCGTTTTATCGCATCGTCGTAGCGGCGCATGCGGTTGAGCGCAGTACCCAGGTCATTCAGTGCGGCAGCTAGATCCTTGGATGCGTTGGGACCACTGGCAGCAAGTCCACGACGAAGCTGAACAATCTCTTCGTCGGTGCTTAACGCGTCTTCCTGGCAACCCACCGCCCTGAGTGCTATGGCCAGACTGACCAATGAGACACACAAATCCCCGATGACGGCTGGGTCCTCCTTCGACAGGCTGCGACGAATGCGAACTGCCTCCTCGTGAGTGTCCAACGCCTCTTCATTGCGTCGCACCGCCTGGAACTTCACACCCAGGCTTTGCAATGACGAGGCAAGGCGTGCGTTGATGCTGGGTTCTGTCTTTGACAGTTCACGCCTCAGCCGAACCGCCTCCACATCAGCGCGCAGCGCGTCTTCGTGGCGGCCCACCGCCGAAAAATCGATACCCATATTGTTCAAAGTCATCGCAAGAATCTTGGTGAGTGTGGGGTGCCCTGGCGGCATTCGAAGAAGTCTGACGGCTTCTGTATTGACCCTCAGCGCATCTTCGTGGTGGCCCGCCCTCGACAGTTCTGCACCCTGTTTATGCAATTCGATATCGCGCTTCCGGGTCTCCGTCACCGGCAAAATTCCGACAAGAGTTTCCTCTGAGACATGGACTCAGCTTCTCTAGACTTAGACTTGAATGCGCTGAGGCACAAACCTATCGCTTTGAACGTCTCCGTGAATAAACGGAACATAATGTAGTCCGGGTCTTGCTGTCTGTCAGGCACTGACTCAGTCTCAGAGGCCTATGTGGATGCAATAGATCAGTTAGAAAGATTCCAGGCAAGGTCAAACCAGCATTGAGTACCGATTCGAGCCGTTGGGAGGGACGTGGCTGTCGCAGATGGAGAGAGAGAGCCTGAGAAAGATGCCTTGTCTTAACTCTATGGGCTGTCGCACCGGTGATTTCCGATCATGACGTGTTCCCGGCGTGCTGCGCATCTCTCATTCTCGAACAGATGCAGAAATGTTCTAGATCTGATATGGAGAATAAGCGCAAACAGGAGAAGTTGTTTCTGGTAGCATCCGGCCAGAGATCGGATGAAGTGCGTCTGGCTAAGAATTTATTTAATTGATTTAGCGAATGCCGTTACACCTCACATTGACATTCAACCAATTTGGGACGCGGAATTGGTCCCGAAATTCATCACACCGCGGGCTGAGGAGTGTGTGCATCATATGTGTAACCTAAGTAAGTATTGACGCGTGCTAATTAGACTGGTTACACGATCGGGTAATCTAGGTTGTGTGGTGATTTTAGTTATTTATTACTTCAGATCGTGATGCATTCTGATAATTATGCATTCGGAATTAGATGTGTTGCCGTTAATTTGTCTCCAGAACCCAGATAGGCATCAGTTAAGTCAAAGCGCAAGGCAGGACGGCAAAGGGCAAGAAAATGATGGGGAAACACCCCGTATTTCGAGATACTACAATTGAACGAGACGAGAGAGGATCGATTTGTTCCGTCCCCCACGCCGATGATTTCACTCGCTTGGGAGCGAGTGAAATTGCACTGAACCCGAAATTTGAACCGCGAGGACAGAGAGGGAGCCATAGAAGATAGATTCGCATGCAAGGTCTGCAACGCATTAATGAATCTAGGAATTGAACAGGGGAATTACGGAGCAGGTAATAACATATTCTGCAAGGATCCCACCCATTGCCTTGAACACCAGGCTGCGAGTTATGAGTTGTACGGAGACCCGCTGTTGAAGGAGGCTCGCCGCATTCCACACGCCACGTCCGATAATTTGTACAGTTGATTTCTGTGTGAAGCAGGCAAGTAAGTAAGATGCGTCGAATGAGAAAAATAAAGGGAGAGGCAGAGAGCGAGAATAAATTCGGACACAGGGTGGTTCATAATCCATGCTGATTATTTTCCAAGCTCCCACAAATCGTATACCCTCGGTAGGTCAGCCAAGATTCAGAGATGCGGATTTAAGAAATCCTCCCGAGTAGAACCTAGGACTACGGGTTGGCATTCAATTTATCGTTCACGAAAACTCGCGGTGCATCGCATCCGCGTCGATACCGAGGTCAAGTACACTAGACCTTTGGACAACCCCTGCAGACCTCTAACAATTTATAAAGTTAGAATCAACTTGGCTTTCTTACGCCAGGCCCAATTATTCCTGCTTGAATTTGGGTAACTGATCTTGGTTAAACATGAACAGAGATACAAACTCGGATGTTACTCGACCTGCTCCGGAATTTGTTCGAGGGAAAAAGATATTTGAAGGCGAAAAAACATCAAAGCATATGTTCGGATGCAGGAGTTGGATCTCAACTCGAGCTAGATATGTTCAAACCGCTTCCCAAAAGTCTTTACGAGGTTTGATTAGCGGTCAGCGAACAACCTGGAAAAGACCCACAACATTTTGAAGATGGAATTATGAATTGAGGAAGAAGGATCGACTACCGAACAAGGACTAGGACGACAAACTTAAGAACGGCTAGTCGCCAAAGGGGAGCATGACAAGTGATGGGCAACATGAATCCAATGAAGAGTGGAAAATGTGGTGAGAGTCAGCGGAGAAAGTGTATCGGACCGGTTGATCCGCAGCACAGGCACGCGGTGGCACGCATCACATCTTCTTTCTCACCTCAACCACAATGTCCGCGGACGCGTTTTCGTTTCTCTATCGTTGTTTGGCGCTTCTTCGAGGTTCTAGTTCCAAGAACACTCATCTGTGTCCGATTCAATGGCTCAGGCGGGCGAGTAAGCATTGGCAAACTAGTACCTCACGGCGAGCTCCGAGTCGCATCGGCGGATATGGGAAATAAATTATTGAACTCTCGTCATTATTTGGCATCGGCTGACTGGCAGTGGGCGGTAACCTCACGTTAAATTTCATCATTAATGTAATCATGCAGCGCTGATTCTGACGCCCAGCAGATTGCAACATAATTGGGGAGGTGAAAAACAGTGTCTCCGGAACTCAGTTGTTCCCCTTTTCAATTTAATTGCTGCCATACATACGCTGCGCCGGCGCCAGAAACGACAGCTGGTAAACATCAAAATTTATTTTAAAAATCAGCGGCGCCACGCACGGTGCCTGGATATAAATAACAGTCTCAGTATAAAAGGACCAGCTAAGTCTGCGAATCTCATCCCCACAATGTTCAACAAGTTGCTCTTCACTGCCCTCCTTTCGGTCCTCGTCCTAGGACAAGGAGCTGTATCTATCCCTCAGGAAGTGCCCCGGACCTGTACGTCTTCCTCGACTTTGACGCATTAGAGTTCGCCGAAGCCTGAACCCCGTACGTAGGCGGAGGACCATATGTGCGTATTATTTGCCGTGAGATATTGACTTAAGCTTGACAATAGTCCTATCATAGGACGTGCCCTGTATGAAGCACTCCGTTTCGTGCTACGTCTGATCACTGACTAAATAATTCTTTCTAGGCCCCGAAGGCACGATCTGCTGTGTCCCCGGTCCAGTCCCCGTTTTCGGAACCACCCCAAAACCGTGAGTCGTCCTTTGTTCTTGAAAAATTGGATGATGCTTGACCTTCGTTGCAGTGGACACTGCATTGGCGCGGGTGGTGCATGTCCCCTGTGAATTAAGAGGGGAGAGATGGTTCAGTTGGGTTTTTGCTCTGATTACGTCCCTAGTTATTTGGGTTGGCAGTTTGCCGCTGCGTCTTGAACTTGTTTTACGCGTCCTTCCGCCGGAGCTTCATCGAGGGCGTCATCGTGCCGTCCTCTACGGTGAACACATCAAGAGAGACGTGAATCCGCTTGAGGCTTTCGAATCTGGAGAGCAAAGAGCGAAATACGAAGGAACATCGGGAAAGAGCAAATTAGTTATATGCGTGCATTCCGCTTGCCTTCCGCATGAACATGTCCATGATGTGCCTGTTCACGCGCCGGCCCCCACAAGCCGCCATCAGTGGCTCCAGGTCCTCAGGGAGCTCGATAAATCTCTTACCATATACGTAGTTTCGATTTGACGAAATGTCTGTCGATTTATTTCCCATGACAAGTAACCCGACTCAACCAGATCGTTGAGCGAGACAGAAAAATCCTTCTCATCTGAACCAACCGAAAAGGAGGAGAATGCCGTTGCGGATAACTGATTACTGATTATATCTACTTTTGACGAATGTACACATACAATTGAATTCTGAAGGAACAGGAACACTCTAATTACCAAACTCTGTGGGAAGGAGACGTAGAGATCTCCCCTCATTCCAAATTGAACCAGCACTGAATGAATGCACCCGGCATTCCATTACTTCCATCTCCCAAAAAAATGCTGCATTGCTGAAGGGACATTGTGAGATCAGGTGCGGGAATTCAGGTTGAGGAAACATACTGCGCAGGGAAGATTGTACGATGAAAAGTGATCCCCTAGGTTTGCGCCAAGAAATCTACGCTCAAGAAATATGTCGGACATTATGCGATGTTGGCGCGCCGTTCCGCGACGACAGCCTCCGCTTCGACCCAGTAGTCGTCGAATCCACGCGCACCACGCTCCCATTCCGCCCAGTGATCCGACAGCTTCAACTGAACGAATCGCGAATCGCTAATGTGACTGAGCGACTGCGATGTGTCGTGACGGAAAGGGGTGTATCGATAACGATCGCGCAACAACCACACCAGAACCTCGAGTAACGGGCAACGCTGGAGGGCAGAACGAACGGTAAACTCTCTCACGCAATTCTCCGCGAAGGATAGATGGGTGAGCCGCGGAGGACATACAAAGATGGACCAAGACGGATACGACCAGGCATCAGGTCCGTGAATGTGAAGATGCGTAATATCAGCAAAAGTCGGGTCCGTGAAGGTCCCGTGAAGTACATTGTCGATCCACCATGCGCCCAGACCCAAGCGTTTCAGCGGAAGACTGGCCAACAGTGGCAGGATCTCCCGCCCACGACCAGCAGTGATGACAAGATTTACTGTAGAGTTGCAGAGGGATAAAAGTTTGAGGGCAACATCTTTCGGGCAATAATAGGAGAGTATGACATGGCGGACATGTTTGCGGAGCATGGGTGCGCGTCTTGAGCTCGACGCAATCAGCTTTTGGACCGTACGGAGGGAGCGTATGACGATGCATTGAGCATATGTGGACCGCCCAGGGGCAATATCGATCATGAGGACTTTGTGTAGCTGAGGTTCAATCCTATTGATCATCAGTAAGGTGCGACACTTCAAAAGCAAAAGAAGAAGAGAAAGAAAAAGCAAAGGAGAGGATGTACCAAATCTTCACGCGCTGGGCCACCCGCACCATCGATGGCATAGAAAGCGGATGCTTCAAGGCTGCCATTTCGAATATAATCTTCTCCAATTCCCACCCATGCCTGAGAAGGCGGCCATGCATCGAGGTTGTGGTGGAAAGCAAGCCGAGATATGGCAGTGATGGCACTCACAGCAAACACGGTGCCGCTTGATCTGAGGCCTCAACGTTCGCCCCAATGCCTCTGAATATAACAACTATATTGCGCTGTCGTGGGAGAGCCCACTAACCAGTTTCTAAGTCAAATTGCCTGCAATGACAGCCATATATTGGCCCATTTCTCGCTCGGTCGACAGGCCGACCAAGGAGGGACTCTGGGGCAGATTTCATTTTTCATTTGCTCAACAGCGGGTAATAAAAAAAATATATCAACAACCGCTCGTACTTCAAAATCACGGTTCTCGGAAAAAGCCCTGTATAACAATGCCTGCAAAGACAGCGGTGAATTTCACAACTTCTCCTTGAACACTGGACTTTTCGATCACTGTCTGAGGCGAACCGCCAGAATTCAATGCGCGAAAGCATTGCCAGAAGATATAAATCGTCCGACCGAATGTTGGGCTACAGTGTGTGAACACATTGCCATATCGTCGTCCACCGCGAACACCCGATGGCAATGCTCGAACCAGCACGTGTAAAGAAAACGCTATGCAGACTGAATGAAAAGGCATTAGGATATGAAGTACTTCCATGGAAAGATATACACGCCATACACGACCTGGAGCGCTTGGAAATAAAATTATGCAGGCGGCAACCATTGACGGGACTATCAAAGGAAAACTGAAAGGATTTAATAATGCAATGCGAGAAAAAGATCGGGAATGTCACTGGCCGGGGCGACTGGAATGTGTACGGAGAGGAATAGATCTCTACGAGTGAAACACATGCCGCTCGCATAGCAGATAAATTCACTCTCCACTCTCCACCTCCGCCCGACCTCCGGCATTTCCAACGCGAGGAAATGCGCTGGGAGTAGTCATTCAAAACTGCGCCCACATCGCAACGTCCACGCCCACTGTCCCCCGGCACCATCGACGCTGAAACGTCTGAATACACCACCTAGTGCATTTTCGGCTACACGCACCTCCAGGGGCACCACGCAGCTATAGCGACCTTCCCATGCTCAGATCTCCACCGCCTTGCGCCGAGGGATCCCCATCCCCATCTCCGCCTCGCAAGCCCGCCACCGTGTCCGCCTCGACTCATCTCGCATACGCCCACGTCCCGCACGCCAACCCGCAGATCCGCGCGCACAGATCCATTGACCTCCACACGCTCAGCTCCACCGATGTATTAGCGCGCACTTTCCATGCTATCTAACCGCACCCACCTCGCCTCGCGTAGATGCAGCCCGGCCGCGCAAGCCCGCCGAATCGCACCCAAAGACATCCACGTCGCGTGCAACTCCGCGCTGAGTCTCCATGCACGCCACCAATTGCGCGCTATCTCGTCTCCTTCGCCCAAGCATGCACACGGCGCTCTCTCTGAGCATGTTCAGCCCGAACGCACGTACCCGCCACCATCACGGACCCGGGGACGCACGCCCACGCCTGCCCTGGCGAATGGATCCCTTGCCAGCAGCGTGCCAGGATATCCAGGGCCGTCGCGCCAGCAGCCCACAGGAACTAGACCACGTGCAGGGTAGCGAGCAGCGCACACCCGCACATTCGCCGCCATCGCACCCGCACCCGACGGCGCCGTGGTGGTACAACCCATCCCAGGGAAGGATGAAGATTCGAAGGGGGCACGCGCTTACTCGGCGCCTAACCGATTCCTCATTAGGGATGCATAAAAGCCGAAAGAGAAGGAAATAGACAGAGAGGAAGGGATACAGCGAAAAGAGGAAGTACACACCCGACTCGAACTCGAAAGACTACTCCACAGAGTAGATTGCGTTTTTGGCCGGGGTACGAAAAGATGGTCAAGTCAGCGCTTGATTGACGAGGACGGAGAATGGAGTGGAATGAGGAGCCGGTGCTAGGTAATAGAATGGGAGGGAAGGGAAGCTATGCGAGAGTAAGGAAAGAGGGGGAGCGAGCGAGCGAGTGCGCGCCGCTCTTTACTCCGGTGAAGCGAGCAGAGCGCTGGAGTAACCTCGCCTAAGATCCCTTAGAGGCGCACACAGTTCGCGCTGTCGCTGCGTGCACCTCTCCACCCCGCTGGGTCATGCCCCTCTCCGCACGCAGATGCATCGCTCTCCAGCGGCACGGCTAGAATACGCGCAGGTCTGCATAGCTTCGACACATGCGGGCTGTCTCCTAGTGAAGAGCGGATCCGCCGGGCGCTTATTGGGCGCCTAACGCACTTTCCCTTCTTAAGCTTCGTGAAAGTCGGGAGAGGGCGAGAGCGACTGGAAGGAAGGGAGGGAACGGAGGAAATAGAGGGAAGAGAGGAAGCACGCGCCCCGACCCCCAAGACTCCGGACCGAAAAAGACAGATGAAACGTACCTCAGTACTCCTTGCTGTACCACACCTCCGAGCCAAGCGTGTTAAGGAATCTCGCAGCACGTCGTTGGAGAGAAGAGGATCGCTATCTGGGGGCGCGTGAGTATGGCAGACGTGCAAAGGCTAAAGGGTGAGGAGATGAGGAGAAAGAGCGCTGGTAGTGGCGTTTTAGTGGCGGAGCAAGACCGCAGGGAAGCGCGGCAGGAGAAAAGAAACGGAGGAAGAAGGGAGCGATCCTCCCGCGCCGCCATCGGGTGGGACGACGTGCAGCCCTTGCTCCCGAGAAGCCGTGCAGAAAACAGACGTGAAAGAAAAAGAACGTACCTCGTCCCCACTCCATCAAACACCACACCACGCGCGGGAGGAGGTGCTTGTCTGAGTCATCGTCGGGCGGACTGCTGTCGCTCTGGGACTGGTTTTCATCGCGCTCGTGTGCTGTCTATTGCTCTCCCCTTTGACATCCTTCGTCCGCTCGTGGTTGGTGGGTGGCGTGGATACCGGGCTCAAGGTCGAGCCAGAGGTTAGGTCCAGCGAGTGCTAGTACAGGGTGGTCCAGAGTGAAGCAGAAAGCGACCAGGTAAAGAGGAAAGAGGAACGGGGTGCACTGTCACTGTCAAGTCGTGTCAAAGAAGTGGGCGGCCGAAGAAGCCGAGATATGATGTGGACGCTAATCTTGCCTCTTGCCCTCGAGCATCAAATGTCCTACTGGCCGCGCTTCCACCCAGCGTACAGTACTAGTGTACAAAGCACAAGACCCTCGCGCGATCGTACCTCTCCCGCCATCGAGCCGACTCCGTCTCTCCGTCTTAGCTAGATCTAGCGCGTCCTTGACAGCACAAGCCGCCCCACCACACGCAATGCCCACAGAATTCCAATATCCCTGCGCACCGAAACATTCTCATTCCGTCTTCATTGCACCGGCTGGTGCACTACCCGTCCAGGCCTTATATCTCGCCAGATCGACCTCAACTGGATGGCACCCCTCGTGGCAGTACTTTCTGATTTTTTGTGCCATGTATTTCGCGTATCGGCGTTGTTTCACGACAGTCCACCCCACTCTCCGAACTCTCCGGAATATGGCAGGATTCAATCACATCTCCAATTTTCAGCTCATACCCAAGCGAATGCATAAACCCAGAAAGTATTCGGACGTGGTGTATGGTACACACGAGCTCTCGTTTGGTTGGGTGAAAAATTCCAGCTCGCTGTCCGGGGTTCGACTCCCCGCGTCCGAATTCTCGGGATGTTTCGGGTTCACTCTGTTATTGTTTCCCTCAAGATCTTTGTGCGGACCACTCGGCGCACCGATCTCGGGGTGTGTAGAGCACGAGGCAGAAATAGCCTCGGGCAGCTCATTGAAGTTGTATTGGGTGCTGGATATACTCCAGGTACGTCGACTCTCCTCTGTGTCATTCGCTTGTTCAACAAAATTGACTCAATGCTCAGGCATGAGCATATGCAATCGTCGGGCGTGGTGTAACGCACACAATAACGCTTCTGTGACTTTGTAGCTTGCAGTACAGGGTTCGACTCCCCGCGTCCGAATGTTCAATTGGCTTCAGGTTCCTGGAAACAAGTAGCTCGCGGTACGGGGCTCGACTCCCCGCGTCCGAATGTTTGGTTGTCTTGTATTCCCTTTTATGTTTCATGCCACCTTAACATCTTTTTGTGGAACAATTCCCCCGTTTTGTCCATCGATCTCACCACGGCGCAGAGATACCCTCGTCCGAAACAACTGCGTGGTGTACGGTACACATCAAACTTGCTCAAAAGCGGGAGAGCCCAGTAGCTTGCACACGATGTTCGACTCCCCGCGTCCGAATATTCGATCCATCTTCGATTGACTCTTTTTGGCCCCGCTTTCCAGATCTTTTTTGGACACGCGGGCTCCGCCCTTGTGTATCTCGGAGGTCTACGAGGCAGAAATACCCTTGAGCGAATTAACTGTTCAGGTAAGGCAAAGCCTTCAATTTGTTCTTGGTGCGTTCACTTGTTCAAACAAATTTATTCAATAATCTGGCATAAGCATAGGGAATCATCGGGCGTGGTGTACGGTACGGTACACATCGAGTGCTCTTCAAGTCAGGAGACAATTAGTTCGCAGTCCGGGGGTTCGACTCCCCGCGTTCGAACGCGCCTGATTCAACTTTCTTTTATTCACTCCTACCATAACATATTTTTGTGGAACATGCTGCTTTCGGCCAGGTGTTGGCCATTGCGAGAAATAACCATGGGCAAATTAACGGTTCGGGTAACATCCGGTGTTCTTTTTATACCGAGTACGTTGTTCATTTGTTCATACTAATCAATCTACTCAATAACTTCGCCCAGATGACCAGCAGAAATAATCGGGCGCGGTGTATGGTGCACATGAGGTCTCTTTGTGAGTGATGTTTGAATACGTCTGGCTCGTTCCGGGGCTCGAGTCTCCGCGTCCGAATTCATCGCATGCATGCACCTTTCTTTTTCACCGCACCTCACACCTCCAGCTCTGGTTTAGCATTTGATGAGAGGTTATTCGAACGCCTTGCATGCGACTCACCAATATTCTCTCATTGTTTATCTCCTCCGGTATAGATGTTCAACAACTTCACAAAGGAATAAACCAGGCTCCTTGGGTACAGCCGTAAATTACCACCGAATTAACTTATTATGGCTACCCCAACAGCACATCCGAGTTTAAACAAAGCCTAGTGCGCCGGGAAATAAGCCGGGCGCCGGAAAATAACGAGAGAGAAGCAGACGTCGAGTCGGCTCGTGGCTGCATGATGGATTGCAGGCTCTAGAGAGGCGAGACGAGCTGAGGCAGTATAGCCCGAGCCTCGTTTGACAAAGACTTAGCGCGTGTTCAGAGCAAGAATCTCTTTGACAATCCAGCTCTGGTTTAGCATTTGATGAGAGGTTACTCGAACGCCTTGCATGCGACTCACCAATATTCTCTCGGTGTTCATTTCCTCCGGTATAGCTGTTCAACAACTTCACGAAGGAATAACCAGGCTCCTCGGGTACAGCCGTAAATTACCACCGAATTAACTTGATATGGCTACCCCAACAGCATATCCGAGTTTAAACAAAGCCTAGTGGGAGAAATTTTACTCCGGAAATAAGTCGGGCACAGGAAATAATGAGACAAGCAGGGGTCGAGTCGGCTCGTTGCTGCATGATGGATTGCAAGCTCTAGAGAGGCGAGACGAGCTGAGGCAGTATAGCTCGAGCCGCGTTTGACAAAGACTAGTGCGTGTTCATAGCAACAATCTCTTCGACAATTTCAAATCGAACTGGTGTCTTAAAGCCAAGCCCGTCGCGGAGCTCGACATAGAAGACGTGCTACTGAGCTTGTGATCCTGCGCTCCTCTGCTGCAGTACCGGCGGCCCAAGAGCACGCACATAGAGCTCTCCCGACTCTCGTACATCACACATTCCTCCCCACCATGTACCGCCTCAGACTCCCCGCCGTCCCTCGCACGCCATGCTCCCGCCGCAGCTTTCGCCGTCCACCAATCCCGTGCCCCGAATCGTCATCCTGTCGACCGCACTATCCGTTTCCCATCGCTCCCCTCACTCCGGTCCTTGCCACTGGAAACGCTACCCCCTATCTCCCATCTTCCATGGCCCGCAGCCTTCGCATCAGCCGCTAATCCCGCCTGCTTGCGTCCATCTGTCCACAAAGGACTATTTTGAAGAGTTCGCGGCGTCGCAGCGATGCGCAGCGCAGGGCGAGGAGGGAGGAGAGAAGATGGGGCCGGGACGGATGAGGGAGGTGGGTGTCCATTGCCACTTTCCAAGAGTGCGAGTGTGTCCGCGTGCGATACTTCCAAGGGTCGGATTGGATTTCATAACCGCCCGGGTGTGGATTCGACAATGGGTTGGGTGGACATCGGACTCGGAATACACTGGCGACTCACCCTTCTCCCTCCCCTCCCCGCACTCCCTTCGTACCTCAATCCCCAATCCTTCCTTCCCCCTACCCACCCCCGCCTAAATCTTCCACGCCCGCCGCGTACGCGAACACGAGCGGATATATTCATTCCACGGGCGCAGACTCCTCGCGAGGTGTCGTTATTCCCGCTCTTTTTCATTTTAGTCTCTGTTTGCCTGTACCTCTGGCCGGGCGAGCGGGCGCGGGTGTATGATCTCTCCATCATCTGTGTCTTCGTGACTCTCGTTTCATCCTTATATGTGTTGAGCGTTGGGCGCTCGGCGTTGGGGTACCATTCCATGGTGCGAGCGAATTATCTGGAGAATGAACGCGTGCGCATGTGGATAGTCTGCGCTATGATCTCATGATTTCTTCGCTCAGCAGGTCGTCTCTGCGGCTGTCGTGCCATGTATTGAGAATAAATTTTGTTTCTCAATCTCATTGTCGTTGCCTGTACGCAGCACGAGCTGCAGCGCCTTTGAGAGGTACGAATGTGCCGCAACGACGCTGATTGACTAGCATGCACAGAATTGGAATTGACATGACGCACAAGCCACTAGGAAGCTCCGAGAAACCTTGCTTGGAAAGGCAACATTCTGCTTCAGTGTGCGCGTCAACAAGAAAACAAAAATTGGAGTACGCGTCGACTCGGTGATACCGTGAGTGAAATCCATAAATTATATAATATGTATGTATGTACTGCAATTCGAATCCGAGCCCGAGTCTGATCAGGTTACACAAGCAATTATGAGGGCAGAGAGACCTTCATAAGCAAGGTAATGCATATACCCGAGCTATTCGACTGGAAGGATTGGATGGGCACATAATGTTCCAATAGAGCCGGCGCAAACGACATACCACGTCACCCACGTCACCTAAAAGATGAGGACGCCGTGGAAATAATATTGGTGCGGCTGTACCAGAAGCGAACCAAATTTGTTTACCAATTTGCGTGCGTTAAAGAAGGATAACGCAGATATCCTGGGTGAGGTACCCGCAGCCTCGGTAGTGCTGGCCAAAATAAATAGTCTCCCCGCTTCCTGTCTCACTGGTTGACGGGATGGTCCTTTTGCAAAGTATCTCTCCCCGGGATTAACCAAGGATAACGATCCCAAACCAACTTTCCCTTGCTATTCGGACAGTCTATACTTCAGCTTCAATCGAGAATGGGAACGTGCGTTCCAGAAAAAATCTAGGATCCCCCGAACAAAATACAGACTTGGATGTGCCTAATCTTAGCGCGCGCATGGGCGGCGCACTATGCTGGCGTGGTGGGAATCGATGAGCAATATCTCATCAAGAATCGGGTCCAGGCATTACTCGCTCAAATTACGGAATTGTGAGTACCCGATTGTATGATTTGCTTCAACATCCTGACGCTGTCACTTCGGCAGTGTCCCTGTCATAGGCTCTGCCGTCAATAATCACGCCTCGCAGGGTCTGTCCGAATTAATTCATCGGATTTCTTCCCTGACGTCGCATAGAGGATGATAACCGGACCGACGGCGAAGATGCGAGTGAGGTTTGTAATTCGAAAGCACTTTCAGCTCCAAAGTAACATTTTTCCACGGTACCAACAAAGAAGCGAAAGAAGGCGCCGAAAGGCACCGCAGCCAAGCTGCAAAAGACGGCCAAGAGGAGCGATGAGGTACCTTTCTCTTCGTTGAGTTTCATAAGCTTTGTGCGCTCAAATAAAAATAGACACCAAATGCGAAGGTCACGGCCAAGCCGAAGACCGCCCGCGCACCGCCAAAAGGCTCCAAGAAAGCGAAATAAAAGGTACATTTTAGACGCATCTACCATCCAACCCTTCACTCTTTTTAGTCCTCCTCAGAAGAGTCCGACAGTAGCTCTGAGAGTTCGGATGAGAAAACCGCCGAAGATCGTGCCAGCACCAAATTAACCTGGGCCCTATCACAGCACCGTTCACCGAAAACAGCAACGAGTTCAAAAGGGAACACCCCGATTCGGAAGTTTTCCTGCCGTTATTGCCCGTGCGTCGTCTGTTTCCGCCTTTTAAACGGGGTGTCCACGGACTCAATCATTCTAAATGCAGCAAATATCGCTCCTGCCCGCTCACAGAGGGCGTGAGCGACTGGGCCACGGAAACCCTCAAGATTAAGACGAGCAGTAATTTCATTAACCATGCTGGAGAATGTCCCAGGCGTCCCCCCGCGCAGTCGTGGGATCAATACGAGATAGCGCGGGAACGGAAGCGCAAAAACTTACCTGAGTTTCCCATTAACTCTGATCCGTCGCCGTTCGAGGCGGAGCAGGACATGATGCGGGGTTTCATCCAACGCGGCATTGATAACCCAGCTAAAACTGTCACCAACCGTAGCTATCGTAAGCACCTGGTCGAAGCCATTGTCGAGGATGATCTGCCTTTCAGTGTCGCAGAGAAGGGGGGGGACGTTGAGGCTCCTTGACCATTTAGTTCTGCGCGGTGTGAACGCCAGAATCCCTTATCAGACCGTGCGGCGCGACATAGATGGGTTGCACAACGCCCTCGGGAACAAGCTCGAAGAATTGATCAAGGTTTCGTCCAGTTTGTCTCCCTTCAGATTTTGCTAAACCATTGCTCTCCGCAGGCAAACGGATCGAAATTTAGCATCGCGAGTGACATCGTAACCACCAAAAATATGGTGCACGCCTTCTGCGGCGTCGTAATCAGCTACATAGACGAAGACTGGGTCCTTCACGAATATGTCCTCGATTTAATCCCCCTTGATGGCGATCATTCGGGGAAAGCCGTTGGGCGATTGGTTTTCAAGCGCCTGAAAAAGTACAAGGCTGCGGGCGATATCTGTGAGGATGCTCTCCTTGATCTGATTCCGGGAAATCATAATTCTTTTTTTAGTGGCCAGTGCCGCCGACAATGCATCGAGCAATGGACCACTCAACAAGCCAATTGCGAAGAGGTGTGCAAAAATTAACCCAGACACATCCAGCGCGAGAAATATCCAAATCGAATGCGGTGGTCATGTTACGAACATCGTGGCTCATTCAGTGTTTGTCCTCCCTGTGAATAGTTCAAGCAGAGCGATCACGGGTTCTCTCGGTATGTCACCGACAATTCAGGACTCGGATACGTATGAAGAGAATCGTAAATTCCCACTCATTTACGATCCCGCGACGGACCCAATTGTCATTGCGGAGATGGAGTTGATGGCCAAAGAGGCGACAAAATTTGAGAGCCACAAAAATGCGGCTCCTGATTCGGAGACGGACTCTGACGTGGAGGAGCAAGGGAGTGACGAGGATGACAGTTCTGACACGGAATCTGAGTCTGACAGCAATGACGAGTGGGTGGTTTTTTGACGACGTCACGCCGATACCGTCTAAAGGCAAAGGAGCCAAGTCGAAGAAACCGAAAAAAAAATTCGCCCCGGTTGACAAGGTATCATTCTAGTTTTGCGTGATTTTCTACTGACAGAGTATAGTCATTTGACGCATTTGTGGCTGAGCTCCCGAACGGCCTTGGTGGAAAAGTCAAGGCGGTAGCTACTGCACGCAAGAAAAAATGGGAAATGTCGTCTGTGGATTGGGAGTTTGTGGACAAACTCATCGCATCCCTGGAGGTATCGTGTAATATATTTTTTTCAGCGCACAACTGACTCGATGTTTTTTTTAGGTCCTCAAACTCGTACTTGAATTCTCAAAAAAAGGATGTTCCTACAATATCCAAAGTTTTACCGCTGTACAAACTGATGGAGGTAACACTGACCAATTTGGCCGAAAAACACGAAGACGACGAGCCGAACTTGAGTACGGCATTGCTTGCCGGCGCTGAGATCGCTACCAAGTATATTTCCAAAGCTTTGTTCGGTGATTTTGCCCTGCGCGGAGCTGGTACGGTCTTTCTACCACTGAACAACTGGCCCTTACTTTTATATCAGTCTTACATCCTTCCGTCCGATTGTCCTTCTTTCAAAGCTCGCAGTGGGACCCAAGCACTCCGGAAAATTGGACGTTTCAGGGAGCCCTAAAACGTTTCTGAAATGTTTAGTATAAGGAACAATATAGGGTAGCCTGAAAGCGCACCTGAAATGGGCTGTTTCTGGAAGACTGAAATGTAAACCTATACAAATCGTTTTGGGAACGGTTTCCGGCGGCCCGAAACCTGCCGTTTCGGGAACGATATCCACCTGCCGGAAATTGCTCCTGAAACCAATCGTTTCAGGAGCAGTATCGGCCGACCATAAACGTCATGTTTAGGTTGCCCCGAAGCCGTTCCTGATAACAAAAGAACCGGCAACAGCTTCGGGGCCCCCAAAACAATAAGTTTCGGTCACGCTTTCTGGCGGCCCGAAACAATATCTGAAACGGATCGTTTCGGGTGCCCTGAAACTCAGCGGCCGCTCATCTGCCGCTCATCTGCCGCTCACGGAATTTCGGCATTTGAAAAAACTCATTATTTTGGATGTCGAACGGCAAAGCCCAACAAAGAAAAATGAATTCAAAGTGAGAAGTAAAACTACCGGGGAGGATCAGCGGTGCGGCTGCCTTGAATGAGGTGGGGACAGTGAGAGGTGAGACGGTGAAACGG
>JARJLF010001055.1:0-105711 GCA_029378395.1 Mycena leptocephala | reverse complement strand
GAGAAGTCTGAGAGTTTCTGACCTGCCTTTTTTCATCATTCGTCAGGCCGCAGTTGGTGTGGGTCTCCAGCCACGACATGTAATACCTGCCAGTTATTATAAGCTCAGACTTAGCTTTGATGTGAATCCAGATCAGCTTCTCGTCGACACCGGGAGCTCAAACACATGGGTAGGAGCGACCCAGGCATATGTTAGGACGGCGACAAGGTGCGAGTGTAGACATATTTCCAGGAAATCTCACATTCTGATCACGTTCATTGTAGTATCTCCACAGGCCAACGTGTTGTAGGTTGAATACTCCTAGACGACAAATTCGATGTATAATGTTTAACCAGGCAGTAACGTACGGCTCGGGCGACTTTCAGGTGCGCGAGACAATCTACCCTCAAGGTTAATTACTCAACTCTTGAGAAATATAGGGTGAGAATCCGCCGTGAAAATCAGATGTCGCATCTCATTCGTGATAGGCAACGAGTTCCTTGATCAAGTCACCATTGCGCCTGGACTTGTCATCCACAATCAGTCCCATTGGTGTCGCAACAAGTTCCGATGGATTTGAAGGAGGTACGATTCAGTTTCATGTCATGAGTTGGTTCCTAAAACTAATCCTACACACAGTCGACGGAATTCTCGGGTACCATCAGCTCTTAGAATGCATAATTAACGCTTATATTCCGCCAGCATTGGTCCCGTTGCTCTTAGTAAGTGTGCCGACGGCGATGCTTCAAAATAAGCTGACTCGATGATCAAGCCCTGGACACGCTGTCTCCCGCTACTACGACCCTCATTCCCACTGTAACGGATAATTTGTTCAGGTGTGTCTCTGAGGCTCGACTCTCCCGGTGGAATCACCAACTTGTTGCAGCCAGGGCACGATTACCTCCAACTTGATCGGTATCTCCTTCGAGCCCACCACGCAAGTTGAAGTTGTGAATGGGGAGATAACTTGGGGTAAATTGAGTCTCGCAGTCTTGAATATTGTATCTAACCATCACCCCAGGCGGAACGGACAGCTCAAAGTTCACCGGCGCCATCGGGTTTACGTGCGTATTTTTCCGTGTCAAAAATTTGTATAGGTTTGACTGGTCCGCGTTTGTTTAGTCCAGTCACTGGCAGTCAGCCCATTTAGTTTTATCATTTTGCCCGGTGGTTCACAATTCCATAGCGGAACCTGCCAGCGAATTCTGGGGAATCAACCAGTCGATCAGATATGGTGCTTCAACAACCATCGTAGGCACCACCGCTGGAATCGTCGACACAGGTAAAGCTCATATGCAGCGATTCTGAGATTCTGATTGAACTCCGGACAGGAACTACACTCCTCCTCCTACCTTCGAATGGATTTACCGCCTACACGAGGGCAACTGGCGCCGTTGCCGACAGAACTACGGGCCTCCTTCGTATAACCGCTGCACAATTTGCGAACCTCCAGAGCCTCTTCTTCACCACGAGCAAGCAGCAGATTTCCCAGATGCATCCTCATTCTGACTGATCCCCCGCGTAGATGGTGTCACTCTTGAGTTCACTGCGAATGCTCAGGTCCGTTTATTTAGTCATTCAATCGCATGCGCAAGTGACCAATTGAATAAATGTTTCCCAGCTTTGGCCGCGTGCCCTGAACACGGCAATCGGGGGGCAGGCCAATCAGATCTATCTCATCGTCGCGAACCTGGGCACACCAAGCGGCGAAGGCTTCGATTTCGTGAGTTGTTTCTATATTCTTACAGTAAATAATCCTCACCGACTTGATTCAGGTCAACGGATTCGCGTTCCTTGAGAGGTTCTACTCCGTCTTCGATACCACAAACCACCGCGTGGGCTTTGCTACCACACCGTCAGTCATTAGATTTGCGGAACCCGGACGCACCTCTAACCCTGACAATATAGATTCACGACCGCTACCACGAATTGAGTAAGGCACGGCAATTTATCTACGTACCCTTGTATGAATGGAAGAGTTAAACTGATTTGAATGCATGATGTTGTTTTGCTCCGGTCAAACAATATGTAAATTGTTCCCAAGGCAGGAAATTTGAAGTCCCGAGATGCGTTATGTGTCCCGTTGAACCGGGGGAAGTTATGAGGATCGAAGACTTATCTCACCCGCGGGAAGGGTATGTGTGATCTCGGTTTTTCATGTTCCCGCCCCGTTTAATCTCTGTTAAATACGCTAAATATTTAGATCGCATTAACCACAGGTTTACCAACATTGATCCAATCCTACCTACTCCAGCGTTGTTACGGATTCACACGTTGGCCAAGGTCTCAACCCGAAACTCCAAGAAGAGAGGACGGGCGGCATGATGGCTCCAAGGCTGGATCTAAGACTTTGCTCTGTCCCGGCATGGACGATTCATTATACTCGCGTGGTCCAAAGGCTGAACTACGAGGTTACGGACGAGTGAAAGTTTTTTAGGGCCCCGTGAAAGTACCGAGAATATATTGAAACCCCAGTAAGAACAGCCGGAATATAAGTGCGCCATCGACAGCAGCACAAATCACGGGCAATTGGAGTTGCGCCGCACAAGCACCAAGAGTCAACGAGCAGACCAGCCTAAAATCAACACTGGGCTTGCTAGCTTGACTTGGATGCCGGAGAAGATTGGATCCGACCACACACAGCGAATCGACGACCAAGCAAACGAGATTCGAGACGGAGAGGGGGATGGAGGAGGGAGCTCCGGGAATCGATTCGCCAGGAAAGACCTGGGTCAGGTCTGCAGGCACGACAGCAAACACTGGGACCAGCAACAGGATGATGAATGAGAGAAGCGGCAGAGCCGAGAGACAAATCTGAAAGACGATAAGCAAGAGAACGATGAGGTAATCATTCGGGGCCGAAATTCGAGGTACAGTCTCAAACTAGGAAGCGCAACACAACGTAGCAGCGCAACACTAGGCCTTTGAGGTTTCCGACTAGGTCCCAAATTTATACGAACATAGTAGGGTATCGTATCGTCCTGCCCACAAAAGGATTTGTCTGAAAAGCTCATCTGAAGCCCTCAATATTGCGATGTTTGTCGCTGCATTTCACAGCCTCAGATCCCGACTTACCAGACTTTTCCCTCCTTTTGTGCTCACAGTGCTGCCATATGCCAATTTTGTTGCATTGGGGGTTTTTAGCGTCCCTGATTACAGATATGTAGGTTGAACTACCAAAAAGCATATCCCCAGAACTACAATGCATGACGTCGAAGTGTAGCGCATATTTGAGGTGCCGGAAAGACCTGCCTCGTTCTCAAGAACTACTCAATGTTGCTCCCGAAGGTAAATTGTTCCATGGACTCGATATCAATCCGATCCAGAATGCAATTTGGACCAAGTGATTTGGGCGAGATTTGGCTCACATCTCCATGAAACAGCCTGATCGTTGCGCTTCCTAGTTTGAGACTGTAGTTGTATTATGTCGAATGTTTCCCCAAAGAAATCTCGATTATGATGTCCCATACACGACGCCCGATTACCTTTCCGCGTTGATTCCTGTGTGAAGCCTGGAGTCGGCGAGCAAAAGTCAGTCGAAGCCAGCCAAAAAAGAAATGGGAGAGACTCCCGTGTTAAGTTAGTCGGGTCGCGCCACGGAGTGTATTCTTGCACGATGGTTGAAGGCTGCGCGTTGAGAGGAGAAGAAGGGAAAAAAAAATGTCTGACGACCATAAGATCCGGACACGGGGAGTCGAACCCGGACTGCGAGTTACCTCTGCAATTTTGAAGGGCAACGGTGTTCCGTACACCGCGTCCGAATATTTGGATTGTCCAGTCCTGTGTTAAGCTGGTGAATAAAAATGCGTTGAATCAAAAAACGGAGAACGATGTGATTCGGACGCGGGGAATCGAACTCCGTACAAAGAGTGAAACTGCGTGGAGCGGTAAGAAAGCTCGTGGTGTTGCGTACACCATGCCCTACTTGGACCGTTTAGTCCTGTGAAATCGCACAGCGTGAGAAGACCGAGACTCACCAAGATGAATCCAATGCAAATAGAATACCTGAGACCACTCTCCAGGGTGTGAAAAAAAAACGAAAAGTATGCGAATATTCAGACGCGGGGAATCGAACCCCGGACTTCGGGCTACATTCTACAGGCTTCGAATGCAAGGCGGCTCGATGTGTTCCGTACACCACGTCCGATTAATTTGTGCATTCACGTGTTAGCCAAGGTCTAGACCTAAAATTCCAAGACGGGAGTAATACGGGCGACATGGCAGATAAATGCAAGACAAGAGTATCAAGAATATTAAAGGGTTCAAGCTCAGTTTTTTTTGAAAAAAAGTAGCAGGAATGTGGGGCATCCACAGAATTGCGACTCGGAGGCACTGGCAGGAAATCAGAGTTCAATGACCAGCCCAACCACAAGAAGTTTGCAAGACAAGCCTCAAAACAGTACGAACGTTGTTGCTGCGGTGCTACAAAGATAGCAGGAGTTTTTACGTCTAGGGAGCTATTCATATGGCAAATCTTGAAATTGCAGTTGGTTCAGGCCTCAAGTTCAGCGGCTGAGTGAGACGAAAACAAGGTTGCGACAATGGATCCGTGTCTCGGATAGATTGCTGTTGGTACCGCCTGTTGAAAGCCGAGAAGGGACGTAGACCCATTGTAATACTTCGCCGAAACCCGCCGTCCAGGGCGTTCAAGGCAGACTTCCGACATGTGTTGCGCATGCTGTCTTGGTCTTGGTCTTGGTTGCTGGCAAAGGAGCGGGCCTTGCCGGCCCGGCAGCATTTCCTTTTCCGTCCATCAACCAGGTGGCAGTGCGTCTCTTACTTTCGAGTCCCACTTTGAGCTGGCTGGCTACCCGAGTAGTGCTACTTCTTTAACAAACTAGGCCTTACTGCGAGGCTTGCTACTTTCACTGGAGCGCCGGGGCTGCTTGCATCCAACTTTTTTTGGGCACCAACGCGCAAATCAACGAGCACTCCCGCGCAGCGCAGCGGTCACGACCGCAGAAGAGCGACGGATTTTCTGGGGGGATGGCCGTACGTGCTGGTTCCCGCCTTCCATTTTCTCTCTCTCGTTCGTGCTATCGAGCAGATTGCGCAATTTTCCTGCTATTTAACGTTTCGACGGCTTCCTGCTTTATCCCACTACCCCCGTTCTATGACATCGCACGGCGCGCGTTCGTGTATACCCTTCACAAATGCGCGTTGTCCTCAGTCGTACATGGGCTGCGGGGAACGTGTCTGTCGATGTGGAGGCGATACGCGCAGACACCGGATCGTCCGCCTTCCCCTCTACCCACCCTAATCTCCCCCTCCTCTTCCTTCCCCGCTCCACCTCCCACCTCCCCTTTCTCTTCCGCTGAAAACACTCCGTTCACGCCCGCTCTACTTCCACTTCTTTCCTATATGCACTCGGAATCGCTCGCTGACGCTCGCACCTACAGAAAATAGACGATGATCCGTATCATGGGCGAGAGGGTGGAGACGCGTCCGTGAGAGGTGGATGGGCACTGGATGCGGAATGCTGGCGGCGAGGTAAGCATCCCTTGTTTCCTGGGGTCGGCGCTTCGAGTGCAAGGAGAGCTGGGAGAGCGGGGGAGAGTGGTCCTCACCTCCTCGATGTCTCGGGTGGCTGAGGCGCAGGGGAGCAGGGCGTGGACGGAGAAGCCTGGCTCCTTGGAACCAGGGGGGCGGCACGTCGGGAGCGCCTCTCGCCCGACTCTTTTTCTTTTCTTCTTTACCCCACTCGTCGATACAGCGCTAACCCGCATCTTCCCAGCTGCGCGCTCAAGCGTTATCTCTGGTGACGCGGAGCCGGGTAGAAGGGTCCGTGAGCTGGGTGCGTGACAGTTGCGTGACCCGCCCTTTCCTCTCTCTTTTCAGTCTCTTTCTGTTTTGGGAGTGGAGCGATGCAGGCGGGGGAGGCGCATCATGGCCCGACGGACAGGTGCTGGCGCCGCACGCGGAGGAGCATGTCCAGCGTCTGCATAGCATATCTCGACGCGCGTCATCCGTGAATGCGCGGGTCTTGCAGTCCGTGCAACGCGAGCGAGTGGGGGAGATAGCTTGCGCTCCCTGCGCCGCGTTCCCATCCAGATGCGTGCAGAGGGAGATGGGTCTCGGTCCGTCCCCGCGCGGTGCGGAAGGATCGGCGTGTGCGCATCCAAATGGATAGGCGCTGGAGGTACGCGGGGTGGATGTCCACGGTACGCATATTCCAGCGCATCGGGGAGAAACGACCCGCAGGGTGGATAGGGAGTGCATGCAGGCGACTGTGTGGGCTGGACGAGGTACGTTCTTAGCATCCAGCCGTAGGAGGGGAGGCGAAGGAGTGCGGGCGCTGGAATTTCTAAAAACGGCGAACCCCCTTATTTGCATTCGCCAACGCTGCCGCGTTCGGCGGAAGTTGACCGCCCGATAACCACCACGCCACTGCTCTCGCGTCCATTCGGTTCGTGCTCCAGCGCACTATCTCCCGACTCGTTGCCCATGCCCATTAGCGTCGAGCGAGCAGCGGCGCCTCCTGCAGTGCACTCTTCCCTACCTTGTGCTCAGCACGCCACACATTTCGCACCCCGTTATCGCACCCTTGGCCGCTAGCGCACCCACGACTCTTGCTTTGAATTGACGCTATATTCATCGGTGCCACAGCGTACACCCCGTGAGCGATTACACCACCCTGGCAAAGACCCTCCGTGATACGGGAATACACCGTCGTGGCGCACGCGAGCGCACCCGGACAATGCGGGACGGGGTACCCCGTGTTTCGCAGCTCACCATCGGTGCGCCCCGCGCTCGTCCTTCCTACCTGATCTTGGACATCATCGGCTTGGATTTTGCGCGATTACTTCTTAGTTCTTGGAACATTTGCATACATTTCTTGATACTCGCATTTTCTTGCTACATTCCCTCCTCTGCTTTCGTTTTCTTGGTACAAATAATGGACACTTTACTTACCATTCTTCAGTCTTTGTCTTACCCATACCACTACGTGCAGTACTTCCACAATACACATTGTTTGAAGTCAGCACGTTGCTTGGGCCTAAGATTTAGGCTCGTGACATTGTAACAGTACCTCAAAGGAAAGGAATGAAACCAAGGGACACCTGTGATCCTGATGATCACCTTGCTTCAATTAGAAGGATGAGTTTTTGAAGTTTGCAAGGAGAAACAGGACTTGAACCTCCCAAAAAAAAACACAATGGATGTGGGGAATATATTCTGCTTTTTTTCTTTGTTGCATTGTGGGAAAAACACTTCGATCTAGCTCAACTCTACCTTCTGTGTTTCTGCCTGACAATACTGAACCTTATCCTCTTACGATGAAATTACACCCAAGTCTCTTATTAAATAAACATGCTCCTTCATTTCAAACCAAACCACAGGGACACATGTAGCAAATCAGTAACTATAAATAACAACACAGAAAATCACCAACAAAAACATACACAATTCCTGCAAGCCTCAGGTTGCAATCAAATTGAGCTCTTTTGCTTCATCCATGTCCACTTTGTCCAGGTCTTCAATGTCAGACAGACCATCCTCCAGTTTTTCCGCAGTCCCAGCTGGTGCATTGAGCTCTGCCAGATGAGCCAAGTTGTTTCGGTATTGCTCCAGCACATCTTTGCTGATAGCAGCAAGTCTCTCATTGATATGTTGAACCTGTTTGGCCTGTGAAGAGCATTCAAACAGGGGTCCCGCTCTCTTCCAAAACTCTACTGCCTTGAGTGGGTCACCATGACCCATAGAAATGTCTCCGAGTTGGAGCATGCATTCAGCTCTGCTGCGATGCACATCCATCTGGGTAAATCCCTCTAGAGCAACTGTGAACAAACTGATGGCTGTATATTCATCCCTGTGGGAGAGGAAAACATCTCCAAGGAATTGGAGAGCCTTGTAGATTCCGAGCTTCTCTTTTCTTTTGAGAGAATTCACAAGATAAATGAATGTCCAGCTGGACATCCCATCTAAATCACCCCAGCAACTGCTATCACCAAGCCGTTCCAGACAATAAGTTTGGACTTGGGAGTATTCCAGAGTCACTTTGAGACACCCTGCAAGGATTGTCTTTGCTGCCAATGAATTTCCTTCCCTCAGGTGGAGATCTGCAAGAATAACATCACACATTGTCACTCCCTCAACATAGCCCACAGTGTCTAAAACTTTTCTGGCTCTGTCACAATTTCTCTGCACATCATTCTTTGGAGCACCAATTAACACATCAAGTTCAGTAACATTAAGCAAAGCAAAACCATAGTTGTAGGGATCCTGTATAGTGGATCCTTCAAGAATCCTAGTATGGATCCTGCGAGCCTCAACATATTCTGATTTGAGCCGGTGGGTTTCTGCCTGAGTGATCATGATGTCATAGTTCAAGGTTCCATGGGACATGGCACAAAGACCTAAGAGGTCTCTTGCCCTAATGCAGAGAGACATGGCTTTTGTGTAGTTCCCCAATGTATAGCAGCAAGTAGCCTCAATATCGAGTGCATGTGCTTCTCCGTATAAATCTGCAGAAATTATGGCCTGTCTCTGGGCCTCATTTGCATGCACTTGAGCTGCAGAGTAATCACCAATGTTCCATTCAGCCCATGCAAGATTTCGCAACCCTTGTGAATGCCATTTGGTGTTCCCAGTTGAAAGTGCTAAAGATATGGCAGCCTCACAAACTTTTGTGCCAGAGGATGTATCACCCATTGCCCTATAATAGTTTGCCAATGAGTTATAGAGTTTGCCTGCATGAATTCATATGAGTGCAACAAAACAGTATTGATCAGAGAGCATACATTTAAGATCTGGGTCATCAAACTTCTCAAAGTGTTCTAGGGCATCAGAAGCTACTGTCTCTAGATTGGAAATTGAATATATCCGTGAGTTAAGCCACTCAATAATAAGGTATGCCTTGAGACGATTTTCACAAGGGTGTGGAAGGACAATATGAATGTGTTGAATCAAAGAAATAGCTCCTTGCCCCATGACTCGGCTAAATCTATTCAGATAGCATGCACAGTAAATGCTATTTACTAGGTCTGGATGACCCTGTTGCAATCCATTCTGAAGGACATTTTGTATGTTTGAGTAGTTTGATGATACTCGAGCAACTGTGCTAGAACTTGATTCATTTCCTTGGTATTCTGTGAAAAACTCAAGTAATTCCTGGAAATGTTTGAGAAGAGGTTGAATGAGGTGATCGCCAGGTGGCTGGATCTTCTGCATATACTCTCTGATGGGTACCAATGCCTTCAGCAGCTTGTGTTCATTGCTGTAGGCCAGGGTGGTACGAATTAAAGCTGCTTTGCAACCCAGGATATTGTCAATTGGGAGCTTGCTCTGCACAAGCTCAACATCTGAAAGGCCATCAGGGAGCATTGACAGGAGACTCAGAAGAGCTATTGAATGTGAATTGAGTCTAGGACTTGACAAGGAAAGTGAAATCGACAAGTCCAAGTTGGATGTTCTGTCATATCCATCTGAGATCAAGGATGTTTTCTCCTCCTCCCAGTGGAACAATACATGGGAGCAGCCCTCAGAGTCAACCAAATGAGCTATGAGACTGATTGCGAGAGGCATATTGTCTGTCAGAGAGAGGACCTTGTCAACCTGTTCAGGATCATGTGTGTTGTCTGCAATATCTATAAATGTTTGTCGTGCTGCAGCTTGTTCCAAGGGCTTCAGCAGTGGCAGAAATGGATGAGTCCATGCCACTTTAGCAGGTCTTTCTGCTCCTCGCATTGTAACCTAATTGTTATAAGTTGAAAGCATAAGTGGAGAACCTTTGGAGACCTACTACCAATGCTAGATGATTCACACCTGTGAGCAAGGACAGAAATTCCTCAATATTGCCTCGGGACTCAGCTGGCTCCCACAGTGTCTCAAGATTATCTGGAATCAGGAGACAGTTTGAGCTGCTGGAGAAGTATTGGATGACTGGGTGTGTAAGGTCTTTTCCTGGCTTCAGTCCAACATGGGCTCCTATAAGAGCAGCAAGCTCTACTTGGGTTGCTGCAGAGTCACAAGCAACAAAGAACCGCTGCCGATTATATCTCTCAGTAACTTCTGTGTGATGGATGATGGTTCTTGCAAGACTGGTCTTTCCCATTCCACCTGCACCCAAAATTGCAATCCTGGGTGTTCCCTGACTGAAAAGTTGAAGAATGTCTGAAAGTTCTGAGTTTCGCCCATGGAATATCTTTGGCTCTGATGGTAGCATGGAGATTGAGTTGGAGCTTTGATTTATGTCAGATACAAGGGATATCATTGAGAAGTGAGTGGAAACTAGCCTGTTGTGAAAGGTTGAATACACCCTGCTGATCTATGCAAAATTTATTAGTCCATTCTCTCAGAGGGCTGAAATTCCTGTACAGAGGATGCTCCATCTGAACTGGTTGCATCAGACGGAGCTTCAATCATGTTAAGCAATTCTTTGTGTTGCCTTTCTGCATCTTCTTGCATCTGTGTAAGGTCCTTCATGTGAATGACCGTAGGGACCTATATATCAAATCCTTCAATGAGCAGCTGAATTACCAAACAGATGACACACCTGAAAAATCTCAAGTCCTTGTTGCAATCCAGCCTTGCAATTTTTGAGCAGTGTGCTCATCTCGCCTTGACGAAAAATTTTCTTGAATTTGCTGCTATTCTGTTGACCTTCAACAAATCTGTGGACTGTGTGGAGGGTCCTGATAACAGTAGTCAATATGAGGGGGTTTAATTTTCCCCAGTGAAGCAACATACTCTGTGAACTTTCCAATGTGAGTCAACACACTTGGTGGCAATTCTGCTCCAGTGTTGGAATTGATGTAAACCAACAGAATTGCATTCAGCAACTCATAAGTTTGCTCCATCAATTGAGTACATTCATTCTTATTTTGTTTAACTGTCTGTTATAGCTGACTGAGATTTATGCTTGTGGAAGACTCAATGATAATTTACCTCTATATTTTTCAAGAGAGACTGAGTTGTATTGGAAATGGCCTCCAGGAAGGGGCTCTTCAGACTACCAACAAGGATTTCCAGAGTACTTGCAGTAATAGTGAAACATTTTGTAATGTTGTTCAGTCGAATTTCACTGACAGTGGGTTGGGTGGGCATCTTGTGAGGTGAATCAGGGCATGTGGGAGACATGTACATATTTATCCTGTGTATGCATGGGAATTTCATTTTCATTGGCTACTGTTCATCTCCCGCATAGAAGACATAATGATGCTCATATCTGCCATAGAATTTGACCACATCAAATGATTCATACATACTTGTTTTTTCTTCTTCCTAATTTGTGCCTTTTTTTCCTGTCTACCCACCCAGTTCCGTTATCTCGGGTAGCCTCCAAACCTTTTTCCTTGCAGCTATTTTTTCAACATCACAGATCAACCTTTCAGGGACATTTGCAGGCTGTCAGTTATGACATGCCATTCCATTTTCGACAGACCACATGCCTGTGAGTCAAGTACGTAGCGAAGAGAAGTGGGAGCGGGACAAGAACGGGAGTTGGCTAACTGTCTGCAAAGGGCCATCAGTGGGACTCGAGCCTCGGCTAAGTGCCATCAGTGCAACTTGCCTAATATTGGCACTTGATCAAGCTTGATCAGCACAGGATGAATTTTAAACCCCACTCAGTAAAGCCCCACACAGTGGGCTCAGTGGGGAGCATAGTGGGCCCTGCAGCAAGGATCAAGGGGGGCTCACCCATGCTAGACACCTTTAAAAACTCTGTAACGGCTTAAATAAATTGATACACACAGAAAATAATATTCTAGAGTGCCATGCAGTGGGCCCCTACAGCAAGCAGAAGCTTTACACAGTGGGCCACGGCAGCGAGCATTAACTTTACTTGTGCGGGCACAGCTTATATTATGGAGTCTATCAAGTTTTTGATTGATGACTAACCTTCAATTTTGGGAGGTGAAACAAGACACGCCTTCGCTTCGCTCCGGAGATAGGATCACAGAAATAGTGCAAATGATTATATTTAGAGTTGTATCATTCTATACGAAAAAGACGAAAGTAAAATGCACTAGCGCGATGCACGTACCTATCCAGCAACAGTGGCCCAGAGCAATGAATCAACTGGTGTAAGAAAAATACCAAAGGAAGTGGTTGATTAACTCTTGAACAGCGGCTGGCGTTGAGCTCTGCCCGGCCTTTATCTGCAAAGTAATTCGAGGAGATGACTCGGAGTCCGAAATACAAAGCTAGATCTCATGTGAATGAATCGGGTGATACCATGGACCGCGTTCGAGGCCTTGCGACAGATAGAAACAGGCACTTGATATGTTGAAGCTGTAATCAAACCAGGAACGTAGACAGTATCCAAGGACCAGGGGCTTTCCCGGATAGAAGCACAAAACAAAGCAGAGGTGCAATTTGGGTGCTGTCAGAATCTGGCGCAGATATTCCGAAGCATAGCAACGGGCGGAGCAACCTAGCTGGAAGGCAACGAGGTTAACGAATCAACCTAGAATATCCTCCAAGACATATGAGAGAGAATCATACCAAAGCGGTAAAACATCGAATGTTAGAAAAGGGCCGCGAACACCGAGGATGAAAGGTTCTCATTCTGGTATTACTCTAGGGGAAGCATTTACAGCTAATTGCAGTACCGAAGGCGCGGATCGGAAATCTGTTGTTTTGGGACATTTTCAAAGAATTCCCGGTATCTCAGTGAGTTCCACACTGATTCCCTTGAAACCTAGATAGAAATACTCGGCTAATTTGTGCGCAATTAGTGATAGAAAGGAAGTTGCAAAAATATTCTATATTTGGCGAGCTGGGCTTGAGGGGTCATTTTTGGGGTCAATTCAATCTGCCGGTATCTAGGCATGTTGAAATGCCCTAGATTTTTGTGAGAGATGGCTTCTATCAATATTGAAAGGTGTGATAGAGTTTCAATATTGATAGAAGCCACAAACCACCACGTGGGCTTTGCTACCACACCGTCAGTCATTAGATTTGCGGAACCCGGACGCACCTCTAACCCTGACAATATAGATTCACGACCGCTACCACGAATTGAGTAATGCACGGCAATTTATCTATGTACCCTTGTATGAATGGAAGAGTTAAACTGATTTGAATGCATGATGTTGTTTTGCTCCGGTCAAACAATATGTAAATTGTTCCCAAGGCAGGAAATTTGAAGTCCCGAGATGCGTTATGTGTCCCGTTGAACCGGGGGAAGTTATGAGGATCGGAGAATTATGTCACCCACGGGAAGGGTATGTGATCTCGGTTTTTGATGTTCCTGCCCCGTTTAATATCTGTTTAATACGCTAAATATTTAAATTGCATTAACCACAGGTTTACCAACATTGATCCAATCCTGCCCACTCCAGCGTTGTTACGGATTCACACGTTGGCCAAGGTCTCGACCCGAAACTCCAAGAAGAGAGGACAGACGGCATGATGGCTCCATGGCTGGATCTAAGACTTCGCTCCGTCCCTGCATGGCCGAGGGGGGATTTATTATACTCGCGTAGTCTACAGGCTGCACTACGAGGTTACGGATGAGTGAAAATTTTTTAGGGCACTGTGAAAGCACTGAGAATATATTGAAACCCCATTAAGAACAGCCGGAATATAAGTGCGCCATCGACAGCAGCACAAATCAGGGCAATTGGAGTTGCGCCGCACAAGCACCAAGAGTCAACAAGCAGACCAGCTTAAAATCAACGCTGGGCTTGCTAGCTTGACTTGGATGCCGGATAGTCTGTAGTTAACCGCGCCACCGTGTATCGGTGGCCTGCTTATTACAAATCATCGGAGTTTCAAATTTTGGCATGCATGTTTAGCACTTCTAGGAGCCCCGTGTTCAAACTTCCGGAGAAAAAGAGTATTCAAATGCGTGTCTGACCCCAAATAGCTCTTCAAATTATTCTTTTTCAACTTCCATTCTCGTGGAATGAAAAGAGCAGATTTGTCAGGATTTGTCATCCGTTGATCCCTCAAATTCGAATCACTCTGCCGCCGCACGAGTTGGGCGGACAACTTGTTCAAAATTATGCTAGTAAATACTACAGGACTTCGCATTTGTGAAAAACACGTTCCGGAATGCGTACCAGCATCCAAATTCTTTCCGTGATTTGTAATAAGCAGACCAGCGATCGCTCCATCGAGCTTATCAACAGACTACAACATGCGAGGCACGAGCATCAAAAGTGTTGTAGCGTCTGTCTACGAGAGACTAGATGCCGGAGCAGATTGGATTCGACCACACACAGCGAATCGACGACCAAGCAAACGAGATTCGAGACGGAGAGGGGGATGGAGGAGGGAGCTCCGGGAATCGATTCGCCAGGAAAGACCTGGGTCAGGTCCGCAGGCACGACAGCAAACACTGGGACCAGCAACAGGATGATGAATGAGAGAAGCGGCAGAGCCGAGAGACAAATCTGAAAGACGATAAGCAAGAGAACGATGAGGTAATCATTCGGGGCCGAAATTCGAAGTACAGTCTCAAACTAGGAAGCGCAACACTAGGCCTTTGAGGTTTCCGACTAGGTCCCAAATTTATACGAACATAGTAGGGTATCGTATCGTCCTGCCCACAAAAGGATTTGTCTGAAAAGCTCATCTGAAGCCCTCAATAGAGAGTTTGCGGTGGAGCCACCTGGCGCCACCAGATGGCTCATCCGGCATGCGGTGCCGGGTGGCTACGTCATTTGGTGGCCGATCAGGTGGCATGGGGAGAACTTTTGTTGACCTTCCACACACACTATGCATATTCATATGCGGGCCCATACATGCGCACGCACCAGTGGAGTGCCAGAAACCAGTACTTCAACCCCTTCTTTGCTGCCAAACTCCAAGAGCAACCCCGATATTGAGTCAGACAGTGAAGTGTGGACTCAAGAATGGCCTTCTGCATCAGTAGAGAGCAGTAGTATTCAGTAAGGTAGTAGGCACTCAATACACATCATGACGAGCAGGCAACTGAACAGCCACCAAATGGCGTAGCCACCCGGGACCGCATGCCGAATGAGCCATCTGGTGGTGCTGGGTGGCTCCACCGCAAACTCTCTAATATTGCGATGTTTGTGGCTGCATTTCACAGCCTCAGATCCCAACTTATCAGACTTTTCCCTCCTTTTGTGTTCACAGTGCTGCCATATGCCAATTTTGTTGCATTGGGGGTTTTTAGCGTCCCTGATTACAGATATGTAGGTTGAACTACCAAAAAGCATATCCCCAGAACTACAATGCATGACGTCGAAGTGTAGCGCATATTTGAGGTGCCGGAAAGATCTGCCTCGTTCTCAAGAACTACTCAATGTTGCTCCCGAAGGTAAATTGTTCCATGGACTCGATATCAATCCGATCCAGAATGCAATTTGGACCGAGTGATTTGGGCGAGATTTGGCTCACATCTCCATGAAACAGCCTGATCGTTGCGCTTCCTAGTTTGAGACTGTAGTTGTATTATGTCGAATGTTTCCCCAAAGAAATCTCGATTATGATGTCCCATACACGACGCCCGATTACCTCTCCGCGTTGATTCCTGTGTGAAGCCTGGAGTCGGTGAGCAAAAGTCAGTCGAAGCCAGCCCAAAAGAAAACCAAGGAAAATGGGAGAGACTCACCGTGTTAAGTTAGTCGGATCGCGCCCCGGAGTGTATTCCTGCATGATGATTGAAATATGGTTGAAGGCTGCGCGCGTTGAGAGGAGAAGAAGGAAAAAAATAATTATCTGACGACCAGAAGATTCGGACACGGGGAGTCGAACCCCGGACTGCGAGTTACCTCTGCAATTTTGAAGGGCAGCGGTGTTCCGTACACCGCGTCCGAATATTTGGACTGTCCAGTCCTGTGCTAAGCTGGCGAATAAAAATGCGTTGAACCACAAAACGGACAACGATGTGATTCGGACGCGGGGAATCGAACTCCGTACAACGAGTGAAACTGCGTGGAGCAGTAAGAAAGCTCGCGGTGTTGCGTACACCATGCCAGAGTACTTGGACCGGTTAGTCCTGTGAAATTGGTCGAAAAGGCACAGGGTAAGAAGACCGAGACTCACCAAGGATGAATCCAATGCAAATAGAATACCTGAGACCACTCTCGAGGACCTCTGCAAGGCAGCGCCAGGGTGTGAAGAAAAAACGAAGAGTATGCAAATATTCAGACGAGGGGAATCGAACCCCGGACTTCGAGCTACATTCTCCTGGCTTTCAATACAAGGCGGCTCGATGTGTTCCGTACACCACGTCCGATTCTGGCGAGTTCGTGTGTTAGCTAAGGTCTAGACCTAAAATTCCAAGAAGGGAGTATGGGCGACATCCAGGGCCCGTATTCACCGGTGCGTGGAGCTGTCGGCTGAGGTGATTTCGTAAGATGTACCTTGAGAAGTGCGTCCGACATTGAAAAGGTGAGCGTCGATATTAATAATGATACGCTGAAACCCCAGCACAAGAGCAGCTGGAATGTGATTGGGGTATTTCCAGGAGCACGGGGCGGGCAATCAGAGTTGAACAGCAAACCGCAAAACCACGAACATTTTGGCTGCGGTGCCACAAAGATAGCAGGAGTTTTTACGTCTATGGAGCTATTCAAATGGCAAATCTTGAAATTGCAGTTGGTTCGAGGCCTCAAGTTCGCTGGCTGAGTAGGACGAAAACAAGGTTGCGACAATTAATCCGTGTCTCAGATATCACTGTTAGTACCGCCGGTTGAAAGCCGAGAAGGACGTAGACCCATTGTAATACTTCGCTGAAACCCGCCGTCCAGGGCGTTCAAGGTAGACTTCCGACATGGTGTGTTGCTGTTTTGGTTGCTGGCAAAGGAGCGGGCCTTGCCGGCCCGGCAGCATTTCCTTTTCCGTCCATCAACCAAGTGGCAGTGCGTCTCTTACTCTCAAGTCCCACTTTGCGCCGGCTGGCTATTGAGTACTGCTACTTCTTAACAAACCAGGCCTTACTGCGAGGCTTGCTACTTTCACTGGAGCCCCGGAGCTGCTTGCACCCAGCATGTTTTTGGGTACCAACGCGCAAATCAACGAGCACTCCCGCGCAGCGGTCACAACCGGCGGATTTCCTGGGGGGATGATCGTACGTGCTAGTTCTCGCTCTCCATTTTTTTCGTCTTCTTCCTGTCATCCAGCCGATTGCGCGATTTTCCTGCTATTTAACGTTTCGACGGCTTCCTACTTTATCCCACTACCCCCATTCCATCACATCGCACGGCCGCGGCGCGCGTTCGTGTACACCCTTTACAAATGCGCGCTGTCCTCACGGGGAACATGTCTGTCAATGTGGAGATGATACGCGCGAACACAACATCGTCCTCCTTCCCCTCTACCCACCCTAATCTTCCCCTCCTCTTCCTTCCCCGCCTCCACCTCCCACCTCCACTTTCCCTTCCGCTAAAAATCATCCGTTCACGCCCGCTCTACTACTCCTTCTTTCTTATATGCACTCTGAATCATTCGCTGACGTTCGCACCCACAGAAAATAGACAATGACCCGTATCATGGGGCGCGTGTGCGCGAGAGTGGACGGCGGGTGGAGACGCGTCCGCGAGAGGTGGGTGGGCGCTGGATGGGGAATGCTGGCAGCGAGGTAAGGATTCCTTGTTTCCTGGGGTCGGCGCTTCGAGCGCAAGGAGAGCGGGGAGAGCGGGGGAGGGTGGTCCTCCACTCCTTGATGTCTCGGGTGGCTGAGGCGCAGGGGGTCCGGACGTTTACGGAGGAGCCTCGCTTCTTGGAACAAGGGGGGCGGCACGTCGGGAGCGCCTCTCGCCCGACTCTTTTTCTTTTCTTCTTTACACCACTTGTCGATACAACACTAACCCGCATCCTCCCAGTCGCATGCGCAAGCGTTATCTCTGGTGACGCGGAGCCGGGTAGAAGGGTCCGTGAGTTGGGTGCGTGATCCCCCTCTCCTCTCATCTTTCCAGTCTCTTTCTGTTTTGGGAGTGGAGCGATGCAGGCGGGGGAGACGTATCATGGCCCGACGTGCAGGTGCTGGCGCCGCCCGCGGAGGAGCATGTCCAGCGTCTGCATGTCTCGGCGCGCGCCGGCCGTGTATGCGCGAGTCTTGCAGTCCGCGCAACGCGCAAGTGGGAGATGGCTTGCGCTCCCTGCGCCGCGTTCCCATCCAGATGCGCGCAGAGGGAGATGGATCTCGGTCCGTCCCCGCGCGTCGTGGAAGCCACACGCGCGCATTTAAACGGCGAAGCGCTGGGGGGTGCGCGGGGTGGATGTCCGCGTGTGTGGGGGGTATTGGCACGGGGGCAAGTGTGCAGGGGGGTCGTGCGTCACAGTTGATGCCTCGCCGGAGAGGCGGATATGTTGCGGCGCGGTTGCCCATGGGCTGCGAGGATAGATGTGCCGACGAAACAATCTATCAGCGACGTGGGGGTCCAATGCAGATGGGCTGCGGACACGGGTGCGGGAGTGGGGAGACGGACAAGAATGCATGAGTGGGAGCGACGCGGGCGGGATGGGTTGTGGCCGTTCCCCGCTGTCCCGCGTGTGGATGTCTTGACGCACACCATCCGTGTACGCGCGAGTCGTGCACTCCACAGCGCAAGCGAGTGGGGTGGACATGGTTTGCGTTCCCTGTGCTTCGTTCCCATTCAGATGCGCGCAGGTGCGGGATCTCCTCATCCCTGCGCGATGTGGAAGGATAAGTGTGCGCGCATCCGGATAGATAGGCGCAGGGGTTGCGCGGGGTGGATGTTCCCGTGCGAGAGGAGTATGGACACCGGAGCGAGCGTGATGGGTTCGTGCGCGAGACTCGGACTGGTGTATCGGGGATGGAGACCAGCACATTGCGAGTGGGCTACGGGGATGGATTTCTGGGCAGTGTGCACGCGTCGTCGAGGTGATCTACCTCCACGGTGTAGGCGTGGTGTAGATGGGGCTGATGATGCGAGAGGTGGAGGTGGATGCGCTGAATGTAGTATCCTTCGGATGTGGGTACGGCCTATGACTGGAGATCCCCGCGCGCGCGAGAGCTCAAGATGCGCGAGGGGATCGCGGACGTTGCGCGAGGGAAACGGCAACACCACCTGCCGATGCCTGGACCTTGTGTGCCGAGCGTACCCGCACACGCTCTTTTCTCTCTCGGGCGTCTGCGAATGAGCTGTGCCAGGCGGATGATGCCTTGTGTCTGTGCGGCTACGTCGCTTGGGCACACAGGCCCGTGAACACATGGACCAGGTGCTGCGCCGGGTGGGCGAGGTGGATGGATACGCCGGCAGTGCGAGCCACGTACGCGTGCGCTCAATGTGCGCGACTTGAATGTATGCCTCATAATAGCGTGCGTGGTACTCCGTGTCGGCGGCGTCGTCCAACGCGCTGTGAATGGCTACGCGTGTGCATGTAATGGACTCGGGCTCTAATCACCGTGCATTCTCGCAACCTATAACTTTCTCTGTGGATCGATTCAGCGCTGGCTTCGCCTCAGGCTCTCAATGCCACGATTCATGAATTTACTCATACTCGATACACGGCAGATTCTGTGGTCCGGGGAGATATCATGATTTGTAGATACCTACTCCCCTTGGACACAATTGTTTGCTGTGAATTTGCGAATCTTTTTGAAAAAGAAAGAAAAGTTGTTAGGCGATGTTTGGCTACAGGCCCGGATTGTTTGGCCTGACCTTGCCCTCTCAATATGTCCTCTTTCCCTCCTCTGAGTCGATAGATACGTAAAATCCGGCCGTTGGAAGATGGGTCACTTATCTTGTGCTCCGCATGTCCCAATTCTGCGTAAAATGTGGACCATTCACTGCGTTCAGCAGGGTTCTAGCCACGCAGCACATAGCCGGACCTAGCCGGCCGTCTGTGGCTAACCGGACAAGCCGAGTCTGGCTAGCTGCACTAGCCGCACCTAGCCGCACCTCCCCACAGCTAACCCAACCTCCCCACAGCTAGCCAACACCTCTGGCTAGCTCTAACCTCTCCTATGTATCACATTACAATCATTGCCGACATGAGAACGTAGGGCGGCGGTTAGGCGCAGTTAGTCTCGGCAAATAAATTTGATTCCAAATGGATGCGGAGATGGATCGGCAGACGGCATTCCCATAACAACAAGTGATGTACGACTGATTTAAGGGTCATGCCGAAGGCCCGGCTACCCACAGCTACCCACGCCCTGAGTAGCCGACCTAACCATCAGCTCGCAGAAGCTACCGGCCGTGTGGCGAGGCGGCACTGGCTACCCATATAGCCAGATCTAGCCGAAGCATAGCCACAGCTAGACAGCGGCTCGCAGAAGCTAGCCGAGGCGGCGGCTAATATGCCGCTGAATGCAGTGATTAGGTCCATTACCAGCGACGCTCGCGTACCTCCTCAATCTGCCACCCGCCACCGATTTAAGCCATCTTTTATGAGCAACGAAATCCCCCTTGAATCCGAGATTCTATATATCCGTGATATCATTTCTGAAGGCCAGACTCGAATTGGTGTTTTGAAGGCAAAGATCCATGGCTTGCACGCCATCATCGCGCAGTTGACGCAAACACGCAAGGAGGCCACGGAGAACATTCGCCAGCACCGCCCTATACTGTTTCCAATGTGCCATGTGCCTCCGGAGTTGATTAGCGATATTTTTGACCTGACGTTGTCGAGCAGCAACATCAAGCATAAAACCGGACGAACAAACCTCCCTGGTATCTTGGCCAGATTTGTCGACCCTGCTCTCATTCAGTCCTTTGTGGTCTTCCATCACTGTTCCCTCGTTTCTGTATGCGGTGGTCCACATCGTGTCCACAATCAAAGCTCAACTCCTCTGGACGGCTAATGCTCCATTGGACAATTATTGGAGCGCCATCAACGATGCAGTGCATTGACTCGTGCATCAGATTTGGTCCTCCGTCATTGCGCTCGCTGGCGTACCCTCCGTTTGCAAGGACCCCATCGTGTCCCGAATTAGCTGCTCTTCATCAACGGCCACCTTGAACAATTACAAATTTTCGAAGTCGCTACCGCGATCCCAGACATTTTTTCGTCTGCTCCAAATTTATGCCAAGTTTCCCTGACGGAGAAAATTTTGAATCCTCGCTAAAAATTAAAATTCCTTGGGGACAAATCACTCACTACCGAGGGACCTATAGCCCGAGGCGTCAGCTCGAGATCCCAGCGGCTGCTCCAAATCTCCTGGAATATGTAATAGGTTTGAGCGAGGTTCGGAATTTTGACACCCAAGACAATCCTGTCGTCATCCTGCCCCACCTCTGTCGTCTCTGCATCCAGACGACAGATTTTCTCTCAAATCTCACAGCGTCTGCGCTTCAAGAGCTGTGTGGCGCAACCAGCACGAGACCGGCGATACCGTGTGGTCATTCGTTCGTTGCTCATCCTGCACGCTTCAAAAGCTGGCTTTGATGCAATGTGCAATCTGTCCCGAGCTCATAACTGTCCTACAGAGTCTTCCGACCCTCACGCACCTCATATTCCGATGTGATTCCGATGCCGATTCCCAGGCCACCCTATTCGCCGCCATCTCCATTTCCGGTGGTCCCTCCGATATCTATCCCAACCTCACATCATTTGAGTATGGGTTTCACTCTCAGAATCTATTCCCTCATGATTCCTTCTTCGCCATGATCTGGTCTCGTTTCAACCAGAATCGAGTTTATCACGCCTCCGTATCTTTGGTGACCCCCGTTCATTTTATTTTCCATCCCATGCCTTGGTGATCGGAATGGCAATGTTGCAAGACAAAAGATTTGATTCAGCCATTTTTGAACTTTTCGATGTCGAACTTCTGGAGAAGGGTCTGCTTTGAAGTGGGACAACCTGTTTTTTCCACTCTCTGCGCCATGCTTATCTCGTCCTCTTTCAGAACTTCGGCAACGAGGCATCCATATTTTCCCCGAAATGAGACGAGTGCTGTGCAATCTAAATAGTTTGAATTACAGAATCTGTGTGTCAGCCAAATCGACTGCCAGTGTACCACTTAGTGATACACGAGGTTCATTTAGCCTTTCAATGGGGTCGATGATTGAATACAGATTCCCTGTAATCTAGGTTAAAAAACCCTTAAGAAATTTAATTCGGACGTTTTGAGTAACTTACCAAGACGAATAGCGGTTAATTAAGCTCGGTGGTGCACGTTAGATGCACTATCATGTGCTCTGTTTCTTCCAGGGTGAAGTTATCGAGTCGAAATGTGCTGGAATAAAGCACAAAGAAGCCCGCCCAAAATAAATTAGATGCAAGGTGCTCCTTCAACCATGCTCTACCGGTTGAGCCTTATTCAAATTCAGAGGTCATATGTATCCCAATATGACCTCATTTTCATCAAAAAAAAAAAGAGCCATTGTCCAGAAATTTCGGTCTGAAGTTGAATGGGAGACTAAAGTCGCATCAAAAACTTGTAGTTGGAGTTGTCGGACAGTCTGTAACATCCTCAACTGAACTTGCCAGTTGATCTGAGCTCAAGACAGCTCTGACTTTGCAAGGTTGGCGACTAAAATAGTTTATTCGAGCAAGCGAACCCGACAGCGGACCAAAACAAATTGAACATGGCTTGAACAGTTAAGCCACACTGGAATATTCGGACGCGGGGAGTTGAACCCTCGGACAGCGACCTACTGTACCAAGTTGTAGGGGAGCAACGGTCACGGTAACGGGCCGCCCGTTGCGTTGCCTTTTTGTCGGGCGGTCACGGTCACGATGAGGTTGGTTGCCTTCAAAAATCGTGACAAGACGGGGAAAATTCTGATTTTTTTCTCCAAAGCTGCTGAAGACACTCTGATGACTCCAGTAATTTTGTGGAACAGATTATCTACACGACAACTCCTTCAATTCAATTTGGGCTCCCTCGAAAATGCAACCAAAAAGACTTCATGGTTGCTTCTTCAGGCAACGGTCACGCTCACGGTGGTGCCTGTTGCCTCAAAAAATGGCAACACCTCTGTCACCGTCCTCGGGGCGTTGCTATGGGAAGATAATATTATTAATTAGCGTTTAACGAAGAGCAGAAAAGCACTTCTACTCTACAAATTTACAGCCTTTATATACGTAGTCTACTGAGTCATCCAATTCATGACTCATTCCTCTGAGTCCAATTGACTCTTCCAAAATGACTCTCCTTGAGTCTTCCAATATGACTCTATTCCAACGAGTCATTCCAACCACAGCCACTGAGAACGCGTCTCACGCGTCCACGGGTTGTATTTCCTACACTCCCCCTCAAACCGTGGATAATCCAAGAGCATGAGCAAAGTGCTTAGCTTTAGCACTTGGTAGAGCCTTGGTAAGGGTGTCGGCCGTCATCTCATCTGTTGCACAATATATGAGCTTGATTGCACCTGCCTCCATAATATAGCGAATATAATGGTACCGCAAGTCAATGTGCTTGGTACGTGCATGATAGTGGCCGTCCTGTGCGAGAGCAATTGCTGATTTGCTGTCACTGAAGAGTGTGGTGGGCGAAGATAACGGGCCAAATATTTCCCCGATAAGTTTGCGCATCCACATAGCTTCTTTCGCTGCGTGGGTTGCAGCGACATATTCTGCCTCGGTCGTAGAGAGCGTCACGAGCTCCTGCTTCTTTGAAAACCAAGAAACTGCTCCTCCATCGACCATGAATACGTAGCCAGTAATGGCCCTGCGATGATCCTGCGAGGCGCCATCGGCATCAACATATCCAAGTAAACCTCTCTTTTCTCCCCCGTAAATCAACTCCAGGTTCTTAGTTCCATTCAAGTACCTGTAAATGTGCTTCACGGCTTCCCAGTGTGTCCAACCAGGATTGTCGTTAAATTGGGAGACTGTTGAAACTGCGAACGCAATATCGGGCCGAGTACCCATTGCGGCATACATTAGGGATCCGACTGCTTCGCGGTATGGAACATTCTTCATCCGGGCAATATCCATTATGCTCGTCGGCGATTGGGATTTGCTGAGAGGAATGTTCGGGTCCAGAGGCATTGCACAGGGCTTCAAATCATCAAAATTGAACCGTGTGATAATCGCCTCGATATAGGCATGCTGCGACAACGCGATCGTGCGCTCCGCATGGTCCCGAGTGATCTTGATTCCTAGTAGCCAATTGATTGGCCCAAGATCGGTAAGCTTGTACTTCGCATTCATCTCGACTTTAAACTTCTGAATCTGCTTCAGGGAACTTCCCAAAATCATGCAGTCGTCGACGTGAATCGCAAGTATAAGCAGGTGGTTATCTTCTTCTTTGAAGAATACACCGTGATCCGATTCGGATCATCTGAATTTGAGGTTAGCCAGCTCTTCGCAAAGAAAGTCGTACCAATTCTTCGCACCTTGCCGAAGACCATAAATCGATTTGTGCAACTTCAACACAAAATGTTTCCGGTCCTTTGTGGCATAGCCTGGCGGCTGTTCCAAATAAATGGACTCATCCTCTCCTAATACTCCATTGAGGAATGCGCTATCAAAATCCACCGTGTGTACTGGCCAGTCGTTGCGTGCTGCAATAGCTAGAAGCAGCCTAAACGACGACAACTTAGCAACGGGTGCATAAGTCTCGTAAAAATCCACGCCGTAAATTTGCGTGAAACCTTTCGCAACCAATCGGGCCTTGTACTTCTCAATTTCACCGGCGGCATTTTTCTTGATCCGCAGTACCCATTTCGAGCCAACGACATTAGCGCCAGGTGTGCGCTTGGCAAGAGACCATGTGCCGGTCCGTTCCAACGCGGCAAGTTCCGTTTTGATTGCCTCTTCCCATTTAGGCCAATCAGGTCTCTTTCTTGCTTCCTCGAATGTCGGCTCGAGTCCTTCAGCAGTAGCGGTAACTGCTGCCATCGCAAAATCTTCAATTGCGACCATTTCCCAATCATCTGAAGCCAAAGCATCCTCATGCGCTTCCTGGATTCCTGTTGGGATTGCGGGGTCTGCACGGCGATTGCTTGTAACGCCGTCTCCCTCGCGAAGGCGTCTGATGTACGCAGACTCCTTCCTAACTCGTTTCGATCTTCCCTCTGGCTCTTGTGGCTCTGGATCTTCGAAATCATCTCCAAGAAAATTGTTTGGCGGCTCGTTTCCAACATCGTTCTGCGGCTGAGGATCTCCTTCATCTGGAACTTCCTCCACTGTCGCTTTTGGAACCGGTGTTCGGGCCGCTGGCAGTTGTATTGGTGCTTGAGGGTGTGTATTTCGCGCGGGTGGACGCTCGACTTGCTCACACTCCCCCTCGAGCGGCAACTTAGCCACAATTTCTTCTTCTTCAAAATTGAAACTGACACTTCGTTCCACGCCTACTGTGCGACGTTTGGGCCAATATATTCGATGAGCAGCGCTCTCTTCGTCGAATCCTACCCAATGACCAATCCTCCCTCGCATATCCAGCTTGGAGTTGTCGTCATCGTGCACACGGACTTTGCAACCCCATGGGTGCAAATCTGCCAAGACGGGTTTCTCTTCGAAGACAATTTCATACGGCGTCGTTTCGCCAATTGCGCGGGTCCAAGTACGATTTTTCAGGTACACGGCATGCATCAATGCTTCACCCCATAGAAATTTCGGAAGGTTGCTATCATGAAGCATAGCGCGAACCTTATTCAAGAGGGTGCGATTTAGCCGTTCGGATACTCCATTATATTCGGGAGTGTCGTGGACCGTTAGTCGCCGAATTGTTCCTTTGCTCGCGAGGTGAGCATCAAATTTCTTGCTCCTATATTCTCCTCCGCGATCTGAACGTAAGCACTTGATTCTGACCTTCTTCTGCGTTTCCCACCACGCTTCTTCTGCCAAGTAATGTTCAAAGACCTCGTCTTTATGAACCATCAAATAGGCGCGTGTGTAACGGCTTTTATCGTCAGTGAAGCTTACATAGTATTCTTTATGCTTGATAGTGCGAACCGGTGCGGGCCCCCAGAGGTCTGAATGCATCTCATCTCCGAGATTTTCAGCACGTCGGGCCTCTCGGAATTTCTGAATAGGTTTCCGAGTCATCTTCGCAAATTCGCAAGATTCGCAAACGGTTGGTTCGCTGGATTCGTCCAGTTCAATTCCCTGAACAAGTCCTTTCATAACAAGCCTCCTGGCGGCTTCGTGCGCCACATGTCCCATCCTGCGATGCAATTCGTCGATGGTGACCTTCTCTTTTGCAGCTCCAGCAAATTCAGTGGCTGGCCTTGCATGCGGGGTAAATACTCGGTATAGTCCCCCTTTCTCGCTAATCTTACCTATTAGCTTTCGGTCCTTGTTGAAAATCCGACACGCACCATTACCAAACCATACGTGGTTCCCAGCGGCATCTATGCGGCTGATAGAAATTAGCGTAACTCCCATCGTCGGTGCGTATAAAACATTCTTCAACAAAATTCTTGATGCGGGCTTATCACCGTTCGGTACGGTGACATACATATCCCCTATTCCAACTGCACAAAAAGATCTCTTGTCCGCGGCCGTGATGGGCTTCGGCTCAATTTCAACGAAATTAATGAACTGAGCGTGGTTTCCGGACATGTGCTTGGATGCCCCCGAGTCGTACAAGTCTATGTCGATGAGGCTTTCTCCTGACTTCTCCGTAGTTAGCATCGCTGAATCGAACGAAGTCGTATACGCATCTTCCATCCCAATAATAGATTCCTTTAGAATTCCATTGCGCAAAGCCTCTGCTTTCGCTTCGTGGGTAGGTGTGCAGGCCAAATAATCTTGAATATTTGCCTCCTTTGGTTCGATCCACTCCGTAGAGTCCTGGGAACCGCGGAAATTTTCTTCGTCCCCGCCATTTGGCTCGATCCGCTCGTTTGAGTCCTGGGAGCCGTGGGAATGTTTCTCGTTCCCACCATTTGGTTCGATCCACTCGTTTGAGTCCTGGGAACCGTGGGAATGTTTCTCGTTCCCACCATTTGGCTCAATCCACTCACTAGAGTCCTGGGAGCCTTGGGAATTTCTCTTGTTCCCGTCGTTCGGCTCGATCCACTCATTTGAGTCGTGGGAGCCTTCCTCCTCCAAGTCTGAAATACCTTGGAGATCTTCTATCGACTCATCACTTTCCGAGTCCGTGTCGTCGAAATCGGCCAAGTTGATGTGCCCATCCCAGTAGGAATCCGAGCTAAAGTCGCCTTCGTCATCTGAATCAGAGACAGTCTGTAGTTCAGGCATGCTTTCGTCCTCGCTCTCTAAAATAGCATTGAGGCCCTCTGCACCCTCGAACAATCCGTCGAAGATATCACTGTAATCTTCAACATGCATCGATGTGTTGTCGAGGCTGAGTAACTCACCTGAATCACTCTCGCTGTCTGTATACTCTGCAGACACGTTCCAACCTTCTTCGACAAAACCTAACACATTCGATTCCGCGAGCGCCATCCAGGCCTCGTCTTCTTCTTTGACCGTTGCCACATTGGCCTTGGCCTTTCCTCTCCCCTTTCCTCTCGGTCCCTGGCCGGCTTTCCCGCCGCCTTCCGCCCAACAATCCGACTTGAAATGACCTTTCTTCTTACAATTGAAGCACTCAACATCACTCTGCGATTTTGAACCTCCCCGACCCTTCCACCTGGAAGAATCCTTGGAGTAGAAGGCAACATCCTTGTCATCCTTCGTGCCGTTCTTCCTCAAAAGTCGGCGTTCGTATTCATCAGTGACCGTGAGTATCAGTTCGTCCGCGGAGAGTGTCGTTCCGAGCACGCTAGACGTAGCGCTGACTGCGGAAATATAGGGATCAAATGAGGAGGGTAAGGAGCCGAGGATTATCGCGTAGAAGTCGTCCTCGGTCGGTTGTTGACCCATTGCCGCGAGATCTTCGCGCATGGTCCTGAGCCTGGTGAAATGCGTGCGAATGTCGCCACACTCATCACATCGCTCCTCCTGAAGCCTGCGGCGCAAGTCCACCGACACCATTCTTGATTTCTTCTGGAATTCGTTGCCTAGTTCCGTCCAGATTTCGCTAGCTGTCGTCTTGCTCCGGATCTTCATAAACAGTGAGTCTGGTATCGTCCCAGCGATCTGCTGCTTGACAATCGCCTCTCCCTGTTTCCAGTCTTTCATCTCTTTCTTCCACTCATTCTCCAACACCAATTGCTGCGCAGTCAAAGCTGCTGCCACAGCGACTCCAGCGGTCGTTCGAATTGCCGCAAGAGGGTCTGGCGGCGGCGCTGAATTGACCTCGAGGTGTTCCGAGAGACCTCGAGCATCAACAGCCCACTTGAACCGATCCTTGTAAATGACCCAGTTCGTTCCTGTAACTTCAAGCTTAGGGATCCGCAAGAAGTCGTCGCCCAGTTTGGTAGTTGTAGACATTCTAGAGCTTTAGTTTTTATTCTTCTCAATATATCTTCGTTAAAGGTTAAGAGCGGGGCCCATAACCTATGGGAAGATAATATTATTAATTAGCATTTAACGAAGAGCAGAAAAGCACTTCCACTCTACAAATTTACATACGTAGTCTACTGAGTCATCCAATTCATGACTCATTCCTCTGAGTCCAATTGACTCTTCCAAAATGACTCTCCTTGAGTCTTCCAATATGACTCTATTCCAACGAGTCATTCCAACCACAGCCACTGAGAACGCGTCTCACGCGTCCACGGGTTGTATTTCCTACAGTTGCTCCCCTACAACTTGGTGCAGTAGTCGTGCTGCTCCAAAAGCGATGTCGTGACTGTGACATGTCGCGTCGTCACGCGAATTCGCAAAATCCAAGCCAAATTCAATATTCATTTCATACGGCCAAATTGTTACAGTTCAGGACACAACAATCGATCATAAACGGCAGGTACCCTCAAATTACTATAGCCATCCCGAACAACAACAAAAAGAAAATGCTAAATGCGTAGTCTCCAAATTTGCTGGTGGGCCGTCGCGGTGGAGGTCGCTCCACACGACAGCCAAAGCTCGCCCAAAGCCAGGAGTTCCCGCTGTAGCTACCGCTCCTCGTCCCCAACGAGGAAAGGCACCACGGTGTCTACGAGGTCCAAGCTCTGTCTCGTAGTACCAACACTGCGGTGCACCCGTCGTACCCTGCCTGCTTCGCCGGCTTCCCATGTATGCTATCATGATGTGCGAGCATCACGAGGCAGAAGAAACGCGGCCGGTATCCCGCCCCGCTTCTGGAGTGTACTGCCCACCCAGCGCACAACGCACGCCGACGACACTCCTCCGCCAGCGCTACTAGTCCCCACACAAGAGAGACACTGGAGCGGGGCGCACCCGTGCTCCCTGCGCACCAAGAGTCCGCTCCCTACTGGCGCTCCCCGTCGTGCACCCGCTCACGCGCGTCCCAAGCGCTCCATAACCCTATCACGCAGCACCGCAGGCACACACGCACGCACGCCAAGGTGTCGAGATGCCCAGTGGTCGCATCCCCTCATCCCCGGTGCAGCTTAGCCCAGCGCCTCGGGTGCGGAAGGGGGAAACAACAGAAGAAAACAAGGGAAACGCACCGTGCACGCAGACTCTAGCCGAGCGCACCCTACCTTCGCGTCCCCATCCCTCTTCCGCCACACATTCACAGGCAAGTCCCGCACAAGGTGAGCGGTACGCTGGCGGCCGGCGGCCTGGACGGACTTGGTAACGATGGTCATGCTGCGGGAGGATCAAGCTTCGGCGAAGATGGAGGTAAAGCTGCTACGCGAGGAGTCAGCGAACGGGATAAGGAGCGGAAGAGCGAAGCGGAGGCAGTGATAGGTAGAGCAGAGGGAAGGGAGGAAGGGTGTGCACGAAAGAGTAGGGTATCGGCTAATTGCACGTAATGACGGTTGATCGGCGTCTGGGTCAGTTGCCGGGATACCCGAACGCGCAAGGAGCTGAAGCCCCACATATCGTGCTACAGAGGCACGAATGCGGTGGACGCATCTCCCCGAGAGGTTTCATTATTATCATCTGGCCTGGTTCCAAGTCCGAGGCCTCATTTTCAAGCGGGCGGAATTTGACCGACACTGTCGGCCCGGAAGCTCCGACTTGTAGCCCACGGGCTCGTCGGAGGGGAAGGGAGGGAGAACGGCATCGAGCCCAACTCTCCTTTCATTATGAAGCTCAATTTCTCTCCTACGGAAAGTCATTGAACGCACCTCAAAAAAAAAAAAAAAAAAGGAACGCATCATTGCCCCGTTTGTGTGCATGAAACGCTGCGGAGGAAAGAGCTGGCGGTCCAAAGGATATAAGTGGATAACAAAACGAATGGGGAGACAGCAGGTGCTCGTGCCCGCCGCCCGCCGCCGCACGACAGGCACCGCAGCCGGCTGTCTCGGTGACCCAGGCGTTCAAGTGTGATTTGCTACGCGTGATTGATATCTTATCGCTTTCGGATTGATCCGCCATAAATGATAAGAAAAAGATGGCGCAAATCACACTAGAACGATCTGCGCGTATCTTTTCTTATCATTTATTCAAAACTCCGCCGGATCAGTCAGTGGCACTGATAAGATAAGGATCACACCAGAACGTCTGGGTTACCGAGACAGCGCAGCCGGTGCGAAGTCACGGGAGCCGTATGCCGTGGACTTGCAAACACTCTGTCATTCGAGCCGGGCAATTCGACCTCATGACGACCGAGGAAAGCAGAGGTATGCCGTCGCTACCTCTGTTGAGCATCCCGTCCCGCATCCGCCGACCGCGGGCCTCCAGCGCCATGGATACGAAAGAAGAGGCACAATAAAAACTCACCATGGCGGCCCCGTTACGGACCCTTCCCCAGACGGTGCATCGAGGCGAGCTCTAGCCAGGGCTGTGGGGTGGGTGTCGGCGCCAGCGGAGAAGAAACACTTGGCGAAATGGAGGTGGCACTATTGAGGGAAACGAGTCAGCCGCGGAAGGAGGAGGGAGAAATGGGAAGCAGGCAGTACGTGGGAGCGCAGAATGCAGAGTAGAAGAGGTTTGGAGTTTGGAAGGAAGAAGACAAACCAGGGCCAGACCGCCTTCCTTCCGAGCCTTCAAGTGATGCCGGCGGCAGTTACTGTATGATCTTGAAGCTTGACCGAAGCGAGTCAGCGCGAATCATTCCATTTGGGAAACAAAAGTCGCCTGACTGGCGGGTTTCAAATTCGTGTCGTGCCACGTGGCGATGAACCTATACACTACAAAGAGGCTTGGGAACAATATTCTGACAGTTATGTTGGTCCGTGGGGCGGCCTCGGCGTAGTCAGTGTCTGGGAGTTCTGGGTCCGTTTTAGTCTCGTTCCCGACGTTATAGGGCAGTCGCTCGCTCCGCTCACGGGCAGGCTAAAAGGGGATTAGATTGTTTAGATGTTGCCGAGGCAGAATTTTGATGAGAATTGATGGAGGAGCACTGCCCTATAACGTCTGGTGCAACTCGTATAGTAACCATGCGCTCGTGTCACGCTTCCAAATCGGGTCGGCGCGATAGTGACCAAACAGTGACCAGACGCGTCCGTCACATCTGCCACGTCTGACAGCTTCCTCGCCCCCGCGTCCCTCCTTCCTCGTACGGCGCGCTTCTTTGATGCCCGTACAATCCCGCCTTGACAGGCACATCAGAGACGCTCAGCGGTCCGCCAAACTGCTGCAGAAGGCACGCGATGACGCCAGCAAGACTCGCGAGAACGGCTACTGCTCGGCCGCGATCCGGGCCAAAATTCGGAACGAGTTCAGCAAGCGTAATCCGGGGAAAGTCGCGCATGAATGGCAGGTCGACATTGGCGAGGCATTAGAGCTGGGACTCGACTGCTCTCTTCTCGCGGGAACAGGTAGTGGGAAAACTATGCCCTTTTTAATGCCGCTCTTCAGCCAACCGGACAAGATTGTGATCATTATATCCCCGTTGAATGCGCTCGAGGAAGATCAAGTGCGTAGCTATACAATTTCTACCTGTTGATCCTCACAATAATCATATGAAGGCAAAAAGATTTGAAGAAATGGGCCTATCCGCCGCGGCGATTAACGGTGATACTTATAATGATGAAATCCACAAGGCGAGTTTTCTGGGTGTATAATGAATTTACCTCATAACGAGGACGCAGGAAATCGAGGCGCTGAAAAAGAACGTCATAATTACTTCGCCGAATATGTGCTTGAAACACGAACGCTTTCGCAAGCTTCTCAGCAACCCAGCATTCGCCGGCAAAATTGCAGCTTTCGTGATTGACGAGGCACATTGTATTACCCAGTGGGGGGATAAATTTCGAACTGAATACGGCGAGTTGGGGACTCTCCGCGCGTTTGTACCCATCCACGTTCCCTTCCTCGTCGCTTCTGCTACTTTGCCGCCGCCTGTGCTTGCTCAAGTCCGGCAAACAATGCATATACGTGCCGACAATTCCTTCCACGTCAATCTCGGGGTCAACCGCCCGAATATTGCATGGATCTGCCGCCACATGCAAGGAGCAAAATCCGATCTCGAAGCGCTTGATTTTTTAATCGACGATCCGAAGCAGTCAATGGTTTTTTTCGATGACATCAATCTTTCTATGGAAGCACTAAAGCACCTCCGCAATCAGTGTCCGAACTGGAGAAAGGGTGAAATTGCCACCTACAGCTCACGTCGCTCCGCACGAGCAAAACGGCGTGTCATGGCCGACTTCCGAAGCGGTAAAATCAAAATTCTGCTGACAACAGAGGCCGCGGGGATGGTACGTTAATATCAATACCTATCTTCCTTTCTTAAATTATTTTCTAGGGCTGTGACATGCCGTTTATAGAGCAGGTTGTGCAGTTCATGGTCCCGAAATCGCTGTCCATTTGGTTCCAACGCGCGGGCCGTGCCGGGCGAACTTTCGCCATCTTTGCTCGCGCAATACTCCTGGTACAGCCAAGCGTTTTTCAGGAGGTTAAAACCAAGAATGGAGTCCCTGTTGCAGAGAGCGCGGGTGCGGTCTATCGAAAAGATGTCGAGGAGGGGTTACGAGAATGGATTGAGACGAAGGATTGCCGTCGAGACGTTGCTGACGAGTACTTTGACAGTGGCGTAGCCCGACAAGGTATTAATCTAATTTTACTACGAAATTGACACTAAAAAACTCGGCAGCTCCCACTGGCGACTGTTGTGACAACTGTCTTCGAAAAACAAACCCCGAACACCCACTGCTACTAAAGCGTGCCCCCGCGCTTGACCGCCCCGGGTCCCCGGCTTCCGATACCGAAGACTCGCCCGGACAGCAGCCCGATACTAACGGGAAACGCGGCATGAACGAGGCGGCAACTGTGCCTGATCGTCGCGAGGAGCACCTGAAGGGTGCTCGTACCCGCCTTGACGGCTGGCGGACCGAGACCTGGGTCGAATTATATCGGCGCAGGCCATGGGGTCCCACGGTGCTTCTGCCAGATAAAGTACTGACAGCGTTGGCGAGCAAAGCACGGTTTGCCTCGGTGGATGACCTCATCGGTGCTGGCTGGAGTGCGACACATGCACGGAAGCATGGTACAGCTGTCCTTGCGATGCTGCATGAGTACGATGAGCTCTTCCGGGAATTCAAAGCAGCTGAGAAGGAGGAGAGCAGCAGGCTTCGCAAAGAGCAGACGCTTGCAGACCGGGCTGCAAAGAAAGTGCAAGCACAAGCAATTAAAGATGCAGCAGCCGCACTTCGCGAGAGTACTCCAAAACCCGCACGACCATCGCGCGCCAAAAAAGCGAAGACTCAGCAGGAGAACATTCCCCCGAGTCCGGGCGCGATCTTTCTATACAACCCTCACTCCATTCCCACTGCATCGCCACATACTCCACTCGCTCCATCCACTCACATCACTCCCCAATTCACGCCCCAAAATGCACAGTCACCAATGCCGGCTCTTTATTCATCAGTATATATGCACTCAACACCTGTTCAGCGCGGATTTTACACGTCCCCAGCAACGCAGGTCCCGAATCTCATGGCGTCGTATCAACACTATTCACCCACTCTGCACCCGCCTCGGCATTTACAGCCAACCCATCCATCCCTAACCCAAAATCCGGCCAATGTCCCGGAATCGCCATCGCATTTTTATGCTCCTCCACCCCAACGGCCGAAGCCCCGGCCTGCCTACATGGGCGCGACGAACGCCCCTGCCGCTCGCGAGTTGTAGTGACCTTTGTCGTTACATAACTTACATTACACAGTTTTATAAATATTGTATTCCACATTATACTTATGGCTCTTCAAGTATTGTACTTCAGCATCAGTAATGCTTAATCTCTGTCAAATCCACGCTCCTTTTACTTGACAAAGTTCACGATGATTTCCCTTTTGGGAATCTTTCGACAAAACTGTACCGAGTATAAGATATTACTAACAATTGTGCGGTAGCCGAAAAATTAAGAAATGAATACTTAAACCATTAAGGAAGGGCTGTATACGGAAGAGAAACCTTGCTGTAACACCCCCCATCCGCCACAATGTGTTTTGTCCGAGTGAAACACGATCACGTGGCACTTGATGGAACTGCTGTGGCATCGTTTGCGGGTCCTGTATCAAAGTCCTCCAGCATGGATCGTGGGTGAGAGCGCCTGGACCACCAGTCCGTCATCGTATCCAAGCGCTCCAAATTTTCAGCGCCTACATTGACAACATCCGGGGACTTCTGAGTGATCGAGCGGCCTTTGCAGTAGTTGTGCAATTTCGACTTCATGTATTGACCAGTGAGTTTTGCTACATCTGCTTCTTTGTCTGGAGTTCCATGCCGTGAGCCACGAGCCACTGTTTTGAATTGCTTCTCCATGTGCCTTTGCACTTTGCGCAATGTTGGGATTGCTGGCGAGATTTTCTTTATGTAATCCATGTTTGCACCTGGCCCCATGGATCGGTAATTTACCTGAGCAATTCAAATGTGTGAGAATATACTGGGTATGAGTTCATTGACTACTGGCCTTGATGTCACATATATTTTCTTCCTGCCCGAGATCAAATGGGAGGTAGGTATTCTCGCGGCCTGTCCGGCTCATCACCCAACAGAACTCAGTTATATATGTCCTGCCAGAAAGAATTAATGGTTAGCTGCATTTCTGTGGGTCAGAGAACACATACTTTATCTCTGGTGGCCATTCCTGGTTCAATCCTTGCAGAAGTTCGAGGACTTCAATTGTGTAATTGGAATTACCACCGCCCGCAAATCGGAAAAGAAGAACTGGAAGCAAGTCCTGCATTCGGCCAATATCACCAGCTTTAATTGCGTCTCGCAACTGCAGATAGGGCAGCACATCTGCATTCCACATTGTCCACTGCCGTTTCGTATGATCTTGTTCATCATCAGGAAGCTGATCAAGTTTAACCAAGGCCTCACGAGAAGCATGCTCGCGGAGAATTTTTCGCGCCATTACCCTTAGCTGAGTGGGTGACAGAGCCTTGAGCTCAGCAAGAGATTCAACATTGCCAACAACCAACCAGCAGGCCCGGAAGTGAGCCTCGCTGATGTGTTTAATAGCCTCATCTAGATTGTGCCAGAAGGGGCCCTTTGTAGCTTGCGAAATTAAACCCTTGCGGTTCAGCACGTCAAATGCCTGTCGCAGGCCACCAATATTGGCAGATGTGCTCAGGTACTGCTTGTGGAGCGAGTTTGCGAGTGCCATGACGAGATGGAACCAACCGAACACCGGAATCATCCAGTCCATGCGGTCGAATGAATTGTAATCTTCATGCCGATATTTCCACAATCCACGAAGCCTGCCAACAGTGAGCTGGTCGCCGAGCCAAGCAATTATTCGCTCGAGGGCAGTGCGCCGTTGCTCGTCCTCAGTATCGAGATGGAGTTGACGTAGCCATTCATGCATGCAACGAAGTGTACCATCGTAACTGGCCTCCTCATATGGCACAGTGCGCATGATGTGGCCAATTGTGGAATTCTCGGGGCCCGTTGGAAGTTTGTGAACGGGCTTGGGGGGATCGAGTGCGAGCGCACCTTGACCAGAGTATTCTTTGAAATCTGGACTGTCGAGTAAGAGGCGAAGGATAAAAAATGCATCCTGCTCTTCCATCCGAGCATCGGCAGTCTCGTTCCCATAAAGTACTTCAGCAAAGTCGAACATTTCTTTGCAATGGAGGGTTCTGTGAACTTGGAATAATCGATTGGCCTGGAGGGAAAGGGCTGCGCGTGCTGGGAGGATCCATACTGTAGCAGCACAACCACTGATGAAATGGCTTTGATTGTCAAGTCGCTGTGAAAAGACGCGAAGTGGAAAGTCGACATTGTCGTGGGTAATATTCCACGGGAGTTTGTGTATGAGCTGACGAGTTTCTTCCATCGCGCGACCGGACATAGTGCCGAATGCATTGGCTGTCCACTTGTGGCTCATTACTATGCCGAGGGCATGCAAAGCGTCGAAGGCACGGGCCGAGAGGCCACAGGCTTTTAGATAAATTGCCCAAAGCTTTGGCACCCGCCCTCGCCGGTGTGATCGTGTGTACTGAATTTGAGAGATAATATTAAGCACGACCTGTGGCAGCGTAAATACAATGATAAAAGCCGTATTGCTTATTTTTCAACACACCATATCAGGATCTTTGTGTTTGTTTCGTGACTTTTGCAAAGGAGAGTACGCCGCATGGCGAAGCACTTCCCAAAGCATGGGATTCCTCGATTTGACCTCTGTTTTGAAGGAATCAAAATTTAAGCTAGTCAATTGCTCCTCTGAAAGGTCCTCAGGTGGGGAGAGGAAGAGGGAGGCAGACAGCTTTATCCCGCGATCGATGCAGCTGCAAACTGTCTTCAATGCAAATTCCTCCAGCGGCCGACGCGCTCCTGCAGGTTGGGAACCAGCAGCCCGAGGAGGTTTATGCCAACGCGCCAGTATTTCGGGGAGCTCGTCGCTAACCATTAACGAGGTACGGGCATAGCGGCATGCCTGATCTGCAGTGCATTTTGTGTCACCCCAACTGAGGGCATCCAGAAACAGCGGCAGGGGCAGTCCCACATCATGCATAGCTGCCAGCACCTTCTTAACCTTCTCGAGAACATCAGTGCCCTCAAGGTTAGCCTTTGCCCTCCGCACGTTAATGAGCTCGATGGGGTCGTGTTGCTCAATGTCTTCATCGTCGGATAGATCGGCTGCGCAGTCGTCGTGCTCATCGTCCACATGTTCCAGACTGTCATCGAGCTCAAAGTCGGGGTCATCTGCATAGAGGAAGTCAAAGTCGTCGCCATCCATAGTGGTTTGGTGAACGGGAATTCTTATCGACGCGTTATCGGTGATTATCTCAAACCAAACAATGTGACATTCGTGACATATCACAGCGAGCGCATGGTTACCATACGAGTTGCACCAGACGTTATAGGGCAGTGCTCCTCCATCAATTCTCATCAAAATTCTGCCTCGGCAACATCTAAACAATCTAATCCCCTTTTAGCCTGCCCGTGAGCGGAGCGAGCGACTGCCCTATAACGTCGGGAACGAGACTAGGTCCGTTTGGAGATAGTCGGGTGGGACTTCATCAAGGTTTGTCTCACATTTGTGTTGCGGTGTATCTCTGAGCCAACCGAGCTCAGGAGCCCACAACCCTGGACAGTTTCAAATGGTACGAAGGCCTATACGAGTACTGCCGACCGCACGAAGACGAGCTTGGCTCCGACGGAGACCTCCTATGGTTTCCACTGCCGTCATTCCAAGGATTTGTAAACTTGTGGAAGGAGGCGTGTTCAATGCGTACTCTGACGCACACGTTAAACGGATATAGGTGCTTTTGAAGACAGTGTTGATGGTTTTTCAAGCAGCTATGACGGAAAACGCCAGCCTGGTCGAAAAATACAAATTGGCTTCATCAACTGGATAAGACTCAGGATAAATTTGTCAGCGCGGTCCCTTTCGGAACATGCTGAGTCGTAGCGACAGTACATCTGGCCTCTATAGACAGACTACCACTACACCACAATCCACTTGCCTTCGACGAATTCACCGCTTTTAAGGTGCTCTATCTTGGGCCCGCGAAATGCGGTAATAAGTAAATAAATAAATATCCACTGAGTTGTTACCTCCCCTGCCAGTGCTAAAAACCATCAGGCCATACCAACGGCTCTTCAGCAAAAATTTGGAAGACTTGATGAGCAAATTTCGCGACCTGACAGACCGTGGAGCGGTTGAAGACGAGAGCCTTCAGTGTTGGTGTTGCTGTACCGGCGGACACCGACAAAACATCAGGCACATGGACACAAGCGCCAATTGCGAAGCTGGTCCTTTTTTCTTTCAACCTCTCTGACCCTTCACAGAAGAACATTGCATGTTCTACTGTCTCAACTCTCGCGCACCCAAATCTGCATTGCCGCAACGCACGCGGGACCACCGACGTATGACGCCTTTTTTTGTACCGAAGACGCTCAATTGCAAGAGGATGCTGGCTGACCAACTGCTGGTCCCGCCACAGCCTTGGACCCAGCGTCCATTCCTGCCCAAACACGGTTTCTCAATCGCAGGATGAAACTTCTGCGGAACATGATGAAATGGAAAAAATACACTGATGAACGATTTGATATTAAGGAGTGTCAGTGGCAGTAGACTTATAGATAGCATCTCCGATATTGCGTAGGGTGAATTGGATGGCGGTCAGATGTTTATTTAATATTGACGGGGTTCGTCAGCTCTATTTTAACCTTACGTTGACGCGATTACCGAAAAGGCACCGAAGGTCCCTCCGGCTAAACTGAGCCGATAGCCGGACAACGGTATCCACTTCGGAAGTCGGGCCAACCTGTCCATTTGATCAGTCCATCATTTACCCCGCATCCGATTTGGAAGTCGTCGTTTCGTCATTCCAATTTTTTTGGTGGGATACCAGAGGAACCCCCATACTCGGCGTTGCATCCCGTACGTACCCAGCGTGGTGGATTGATGCTTCACACACCGCTAAACTCCAATGTACAATGATGCATCAAATGCCCTCCCTTAGATATGTGTTTTGAAGCTTCAGTTTACGCTCCTACCAGTGCGCCTAATTCAGCAAACAGTGGCCAGGCAGCTGAGCAACAGTGGAGACGAGGTGCCGTCGCCGTCTGATGTGGTGAGTAGAATATCCGCATTCGGAACACGTCCATCAAATGCTTTCGACGTCGTGGGCAACGACGAGCACAAAAAGGTCAGCCTAAAATCGCGAAAATATTTGGTATTGTGGGGACGGTAGCTATCATACATCTGGTAGAAAAGCTCAAGGAACTAGGGTAGGGGAGAAGCGTGAGAGCACATTTTATACAAAATATGTAGCGAGCACATAATCCGTTCGCGCACGTCTCGGCGCCTCGTATTCTGCAAAACCTGCGTCGAGTGCACGAAATCAGGATTCCGACATGCCGGGAGCACGCACCGGAGCACAAGCACGATGGGGAGCATCGGTGGACCCAGGCAGGTCGGTGGGTCCCCTGCGCAGATGCGTGCATGCACAGAGGTCTACATGCGGTGCATCGTGAGGAAGCCGCTGCGTTCCCCGTCACCCGCGCCGTCGTCTCTGGGGCTAGAAAAACGATGGCTCCGCTGCGGTACTTCGACGTTAGGAACCGCATGCGCTCCTCAATCTAGCGCCAGACGCAGCAACGCTGCTACCTGCAGGAACGGCAAGCACCATCGTCTCCGCGGGAGCTACGCGGCTGGTTGCCGTCCTGTTCCGAATTCGCATACGCGTCGCGCTGATGGGTGCGGCGGTACGGTAGGCTGGGCTTTTGCCTTGCGTGTGTGGGCGACCAGCGACACGCAAGCGAGATGCACGACAGCAATAGTCTCGTGCGGAAATACCCGGTTACGGGTGGGCTGGGAGCAATGGTAGTGGGCCTGCTGTGGTTGGCGGGGCATGGAGACAGACAGACACCCTCGGTCTAGTCGTTCCCCAGATCGGTCTTGGGCACGCGACCAATGACAGCAGCCGCAGCGTAACTGGCGATGTCGCTCGCCAAGCAGCCAGGACTCTCGAGGTTAACCAAAGGCTAACAGTTCAAGGCTCACGCCGTGCGGGCATGACGTGACCCTTGACTGTACAGCAATGCGAACGGCTGAGACAACAAAGGAGGTAAGTACCCGTATGTACTAGTTTGGAGGTACGACACACCTAACCGCGCAGAATGAGAGACCGCTCTCTTGATGTCTTCTCTCTGCTCGCACGCGACTAATATATGAGCTGCTATTTTGGTCTCTTGGAGGGCCTGAAGTGCTGGTGGGCGACATACAACAGTATTGTCCAAGTAATGTGCTCCCTGTGGTCAAAGACTAGGCAGAGAAGCGGCATTTTTGACAAAGCAAGGACGCGAAGAGGACTCAGATGACGTGGCGGTCATATCGTGCATTTGGGCAGATGAAACCGAGCCAGAAGGGGCAGTGTAGACCAAAGTGGAGCCAAGGTTATATGACACGACGAATGGGCCACCCAGGATCGCTACAGAAGAGAGTAAACAAGGTGTAGCGGAGAAAAGCGCGAGTCACGGCTGTGACTCCGTCGACTATTGCCTCTTTCGGATACTCAGACGTCGAAAGTTCGGCTTCGTTTGGCTTTCCTGGACATTTGAGAGGAAGTATGACTCGACAGAATATCTTATATTGTTATACCGATGGTGCTGATATAAAAAAGTTGTAAAAAGGCGAGGAAAAAATTCAGACCGGTTGTAAAACGGCGGCGGTGGGAACCAAGAATCTTTCATATTGACGATCTAACATCGTAGAGGAGGTCAGGGAGGCAAACCGATTCTTAAAATACAAAATTTTTGATATGGATCGGTGCTGTCAACATTTTTGACAAAAGGTGAAGCATACATGGCCATAATCTCAATATGGCAAGAGACTCGTATTCGACTCGACACCTTTTTGAAGGTCAAAATCTAAAGTCTCCAGCCAAAGTTCAGAAAATGAGTCAAGAGGTATTAACATGATCACTTATTGTGCTCCAAGAGCACTAGAGTATCTCAATTAGCCGTGTTTCTGGAAAAAGCCAAAACGGGCGTCCCGACCATTAGACGCATTGTGTCTGGTTTATCATGCCCGGGACCTCTAGACATAAATGACTGACTTTGAATAAGCTTATATGATGCAGGAAAAATACAGATTCAGTGAGGACTGAGTGCTCGATGCCCAGGGACATTTGTAGGTTCACACACAACCTGGTGGTTTTAACGTGTAAAAGCGCAAGGACAGTTGAATTTCACACAGGGACAAAGATAGCGTAGATACCGATGTAAGAGATAATAAAATTACAGCAGGCTCGGCTCCGGAAGCCAGAAGCGCCTAAAAGTTAGGCAGGCGGTTTGGGCGCGATTGGGGGCGCATTTGGATGGCCCAGTATGATTGGTAACGCTGCACTTGAAGTAACCACACCCCAGAAAGATTACGATCCAAGAAGAGCTGCTGATAATCGCAGAATACGGGGAAAAAAGCCCAGGTGGTGGAATATCCCTGCGAGTGGTCCCAGCACCAGGCCCAGTAGGACATTTAAGCCCCGCGATAAGACAGGTCCGGCACGTCACGCATGTAATATGGAAGCGCCGGGGGAAGAGCGGCGCATGGGGGCCCGCATCCGAGCGGGTGCAAAGGAAAAGCGACGGGTAGTGGGTGGTCCACGATGGAGAGTGAACAGAGAGCACACAGACAGCATGCGGTATGCGGCAGGCGATGTACAAGTGCCAAAAAACGGGCGTCGGGTTGGCCGCATCGAGGCCTGCGAAACGGCTACGAAAACGGGGCGGTAATAGGTATATCAAGTAAACGAGGGATAATGGGCACACTCACAGGGATTGGGGGCCACTACACATGAGTGCTAACTCAACACAAAGCTCCAGAATTCACAGAGGGTGAGCAGAGCCGGGGAAGAAGCAAGAAGCGGTGCGCTGTAACGAGGAATTAGCAGGCGTAGAAGAGTTCGGAGCACCCAGAAAGCGTGGAGATGGATGAAAACATATGGAAGGTTGCCAACCTACGACGCTCTTTGCCAAGGAATGGACATGAGGGCCAGAAAGTGGAAGCCGCTATTTTCTGGGTATGCAGAAGAATCGGTTCGTGGGGGCGCATCGAGCTCCCAGCGAGACATTGAGAGGCCTTAGGTGAGTGTAGGAGAGACCAAGCTACATGGATGTGCCATTGGCCTGGCAGTAGGGAAGCAGGGAGGGGAGGGGGGAGGGTGCCGGCGGTGGGGGAAGCGAAAGAGTGCGATCATAACAAGTGTCAACAATACGCCATTTTGGGACAGTGCGTGTGCACGGACCTCGAATGCCGCGTTGTGCGCCGCTGCGGGAAGGCGACGAGCGCGTGGCGGGCGAGCGCGTGCGTGATGCAAATAGCCGAACGGGATTTTCGCTGAGCTGAGTCATCGGTGCACATAGCTCATTAGAGCTTTTGATGCATCATCGTTCATCTCTGATTAGCCTACGTGTGATGCTTCAAACTACCGCATGCGCCTGCCCGTACACAATCCAGCAACACTGACAGTTTTAGTAACAGGCCGTTCGGCACCAACACGACCTTGGCTGGTAGCCGAATTGCCTTGACACGACGCCCCCTTCCTTTCCATTGCATGATCGTCGTTTTTTTTTTCACTTGTGGAAAATGGAGTCATACTTGAGCGGACATCGGTGTACGTTGGTGTCCGGAATTATCTGTTGGAGACCGGCAGCATATAAAAGAAGGACCCGCCGCTGCTTCTCGCTTGTATTTTGCCCACTACCTTCCGCCAACGCATCTTTTGTCGTTATGAATCCCGCTGCTGTCAACCACCCTTGCCACGTCTGTGGCCGTCCCTCTTCACAACGGTGTAGCGGGTGTCGAGCCATGTTATATTGCTCACCTGGGCATATGCAGAGCGTGCGTCTATCTGTCCATTTATACGTCAATATCTCATTGTTCAGCCCACAGGACTGGCCACGCCACCGCGAACGCTATCACGCTGCGGTTCCGTATGGCTCAAACAGGATCGCAACGCCGGCCCCGGCGGAGCTCGAGTACATTTCGGTCTCTGCCATATTATTCCTCGTAAATGAGGGTGCGTCAATTCTACGCCTCACGTCGCGTGTGCTAATTCATTCCTGTCCCAGACCAACCCAGAATCATCACCGTGAAGTGCCGCCCACCACACCGCCCTTCGCAGAGCCTCTGTCCGATCCCGCACCTTCAGCCGTACTTTGACGCACAACCCGACAGCATCGTCCTCACGCAAGGCCCGAACGGCGAGCTCCTGCCATCTCCACTTCACGTATTTTACTCGCCTATCACCCTTAAAAAGGGGTCGCCAATCAACCATTCCATTTACCGCATCATGTCGGGGGCCGCTGCAAAACCCTGGTACGGCAACGTCGTGGCGTTCAAGTTCAATGGTCCGCGGCGCGAGGGCTATACTGAGGCGGGCTCGAACGACCTCCCGGCTTTGTCTGCATATTTCCTTTCCTATCAATAAACAATCCTCGCCGTGAGTGACATTCAACTTTACCTGTTTGCCGTTCAAATTTGTCTTGGCCTGATATCGATGTCGAAAGCTTTCAATTTAGAAATTAGAAGCCAGATGTCGGAATGTTCATATTAGATGTCGTCAAAATTTATAGAATAAACGAACTGCCTCGGTGTTTCTTTCGGCGTTTGATATGATCAGTAAAGGGCTGTTGTAAAGATTAGACGTAAAAAATTGACGCACAGAATACTTTCGGAGCGATATGCGTCGTGAATATGGCTGGAAATAAACCGAGCTCTCTCCCTCGTCACGGATTTTGTAGCTGAGGTTGCAATGCGAGCAAGATGAGCAAGAGCGTTCGTTGCCTTGACCTCCATCGCATGTTTGCTTCTCTCTCCATACTTAGACTCACTGCGTTCCGACCCTCTCTAGACTCAGCTGTGGCTAGACAACCTACACAAAGCTACACAGAGGCTAGACAGATGTCTCTGTTTAGGTGACTAGACATGGTCAGTCTAGCTGTGTTCGGGTCAGTCTAGGTCTGTCTGGGTCAGTGTGGGTCAGTATGGGTCAGTGTGGGTCAGGCAGCCTGATTTTTTTCGTGAAATTGAACTTTGTGACGAAATGTCAATGTTTAGCTTGGGTCAGGCACCCGCAAAGACCTAAACTTAGCACCACTTATCTAGACAGACCTGTGTTTGGGACCCACACAGAAGCTAGCCAGAGGCTAGACAGAGGCTAGACAATGCCAGACAAAATCCCTGTCTAGTGGGCTAAAAAGGGCCTGTCTAGGGGCTATGCTCACCTAGAAATAGTGAAGCCAGATGAAGACAGATGAAGACAGACCTACACAAAGGTGAGTCTAGAGAGGGTCGGAACGCAGTGACTTATCTTGGGTAGAAGAGTGATCTTTGTTTAGGGTTTTCCCACCCGCATTGACTCCGAGTCAGTCGGTCACGATGAAACAGTTCCATGCCAAACCATAGTCTAGAAAATCGAGAATTTGGGGCAACATATGTCCAAGGATACGCAGACAGTAACCCACCGGCAGATTTCCAGAATAAAATCGCCGAAATTTGCGAGGGTCCATCGGCCGCAACAAATCTCTGTCAGTAGCCTATTCTCTTTTCATCAAGTCGCTCCCGAGCCTGACAAGCTTTGGAAAGGGCGTACCTTCAAGCCGTGACCCGATTTGCACCCGTCCTGACGACCCTGCGGCGCTTGGCGGGCTTACAAATGTTCCCTGTCATTTAACAGCGATGTATTTTCGAACCTAGCACCAGCCACAAGGGCCGCATGCGAGTATTCGCGCCATAGGTGACGGTTGGTGTTTTCAGTGACTTCAGTCATATCAAGGTCAACGCCGCGACGCGGTTCAAAGAATAGGCCGAGGTGACCCCAGGTGCTGGCTCATTATTAAGCGGTGACTTTTTCAGAAGAAACATTCACGTATCCTGGACTACATGCGCCTTGTTCAAATTCTGTCGGTCGCGCCTCGAATCTTCCGGTGTCCGCGACTCACATTTCAGGTACCTGATAAATATTAGAAACAAAACTGCACAGAGTCAATTATCGCACTTGATTACCCTGTGATTTTTACCTGTTAATCTAGAGACGGGTAGTCGATGCCAAGGTCGATGCCTACGAGGAATGCCCAATACAGCACGCTGTCAAAATTTCATTTCGGCAAAGCCAATCGCACCACTATCAAGGTCAATCGACGCGGTTCAAAGAATAGGCCGAGGCAACCCCGGGTGCTCACTGAGCCTGGCTCGTTTTTAAGCGGTGACTTTTCGGACAGAAGAAACATTCACGTATCCCGGACCACATGCGCCTTGTTCCAAATCCGTCGGTCGTCGAGGTACCTGAGATAAAACAATATGAGAAAAGCAAGACACACAGAGTCAAGTATCGCACTGCAATTCCCCTGGGCCTTCTATATGGGACTCAAGAGACGGAGTCGATACCCACTATGCTGTACTTGTATCAGCTTCATCCTGACCCCTGCTCTACTCATTGCAGAAGACATGGATATCCCCATGGACGAAGCACACGATATTCGCGATGATAGCAACGAGTTTGGTGACGTTATGCAGCCTGACGAGGACGGCGATGGAGGAGCCCTGCACGACTTGCACCGCGCAAATATCCGCGCGATGAAAGGTACCAAGAATGTGTTCTTCGCGCACCCGCCACGCCATCGCAAACAACGCGTAGTATTCTCAGTTCGGGAGTTAATTCATTGGGACTGACGTTATCTTCTCTGTTCTAGGATCCCTAACCGGCGCCTGTAGGCAGGAAAGGCTATTCGCCGCTGCATCCCTGACCATTTCTGATTCCCAACGCAGAGCAAGGTTCCCCCGAAGAGTGGGTCAAAGCCCAACAAGAAAACCATCACACTGGACGACTTCCCCGAGATAATTTATCGCTCTTCGCACCTCTGGTCTCGCCGCTGAAATATCTCCAGCCTTGGCCAAAAAAATCAGGGACCAAGAAACCGGCAGCAAAGGAGAATAGGACCAAGGCAAAGGACGACAAAGTGAGTGAAACAACTTATCCTCGTACAGTCTCCCAACTCTGACTAACATTTAGCCGGCAAAACAAATAGCATCAAGTCCGAATATGGGACAAGGTCCCGCACCCATGCTGCATAATCGCTCTCCCTTCACTAGTGATTACCTCTCTTTCTTGAGCCATGTACCTCTCATTATCGTCTGTCTGTCTTGTACCACTCGTGTTATAATCAATTTGAACCTTGTTGAATTTTATTTGCTGGCAGAAAACTGTCAAGACTAACTGGGCTCCTGCTTTTAATTTACTCTATCGATAATATTTCTATTTCAAAGCACGGGTGCATGGTAAAGTTGACGTGGTCCCCAACGTCAATGATCATCTTGTGGGCCAACTAAAATTGCATTAAGCATGTACATCCCTGTTTACTCAATGTTGCACGTATCAAGTTCGTTTTTGAGAGAGATTTTTTGTCATTGGTCCCATCAAACAAACCCTTCGGCTGCTTCGGCCAGCAAATACTATCAGCGACTGCCTATCCGGCCACACTAGGTAACCGGCCACTTGCCTAATATAAGCCGGTGCAACGTATAATACTCAAATTTGGTGGTTGTTGGTTGGACCACGACCTATGGGGACCCTGCATGTCAAATTTAGAGGCAAGAGAAGGCGGCAATCAAACGTTGCGGGAGTTGCGAACAAGATGCCGGGCGTGGGAGCATCATTTCTTATCGCCGACCGGCCTTCTCGTTAGTCTTTTCCTTATTGCTCCCCCAATTCCTGGCCAATTTACAAGTGCGGGGGTCCGTTCTCATCCCATGGTTCGGGGCAATGGCCCAGGGATGAATTATCCGTGAAAAGCCTCCTGCTTGTCCGCTGGATACTCCAAATAGACCTTGACTCGATTTCGAGTTGCACAAACCGGCTACCTCTGTAACGAACCATTCATGTTTGCTGGGGGCCTGGGATCTGGCTTGGTCATTCAAGATACCTCATAATGTATCCTGCCATGCTGGTTGGGTTTTTGAATGCCAGACTTCCCGTTCACGCCGGGGTAACATCGAAAACCACCCAATTTAATTGACTCATACAGGTGGACTTTTTAGAGGGGTAGTTGGGAGATCAGGGGCCTAGTTTGCTAACAGGTACGTCCTAATACATATAATTGAGGCATATTGATCTCTAATTGGGCCCTAAATGCCCTCTGTCCTTTGCAGAGTACACCATTTTCTCCACACTCGATCTCGGCCATTCTCCTTGGCCGGCAACGGATACACTCGTGGTCCTCATACATGTCATATCTACAGTTTGAGGGTATTTAATAATGTACTAGCAGTGCGCCCGTGCTACGCCACGGACCTGGAGTATCATTATTCAAGTAACCATCTGAGTCTTGCTCAAAGCCTCCCTCAATGTACACCGGCCACGTGAAGACGCCGCTTGTCATCAACCTTCGGTTGGCTCCTCGCGGCCTTATAGGCAATTATCTGAGTATCTGCCCGTCAGAATCGGAGTGTCTCCTCCAATGTATATGTATTAACCAGAACTTCCGTGAGTTTGGAATTATAGACACTTCAACTATGGTAATTTCATGATATTTAGGGCTTTCTTCCTCCAACCACTGCCTATACTTGATAGCTTTGAATGATCATTAGTATTGCTGTTTCTCATACAATTTGTCTGCATTATACGGTGCAATGTAGATATGAATGGGTAAAATTTAGGACGATAAATCAGAATTTTTAGACATGAACAGAAGAGTTTGATTCTCAACATTTGCGCTTTCAGGTCTGCCTTCGTCTGTTAATCAAAGCGACCATTTTCGATATGCAGGCTCGGCAAGGTGGTTGATGCCTCCTCCCCGTAAATTTATTTCATTCACCGATCATACCTTGGCTTGTCTAGCACCTGAGCTCAGTGTTGGCAGAAGCCCGGTCAAACACAGTCAAATCAGATTTGACCGTGGGGTCAACACATGATAGACTTCGAAGTATGTATGCTAAAAATTGCCCATATTCTGGATCCAGAGTCAAGAAGAGACATACTTTGAGCTCTTTGAAGAAAATTTGATGACTGGTTGGTGCATAAAAAGCGGTGCAATTTTGGCTTGACCCGGTAAATGCCAACGCTGCCTGAGCCCATCCCGTGCGCATTATTCAAAGCCGTGTTCTCATCTTGGCCTTCATATGACCAGTTCGAGGTCCACGCTCAAGTGTTTAATATCTCCATGATATATAATCAGCGACTCGACATAGAGTGGAATGGTTCTAGTGATACACACACACGGTTTAGCCTCGAGACGTGTTGAACCCAAGTTAAACCAGGTTGAACCGTGGGCTACATATACACGTGAACATCTCAGCGGCTATAAATGGGATCTCAACATCTTGGTGGAGCAATTCAACATTTGGTGGAGAGGCTGGAAGAACTCAACATTTCGACGCTTTTGTGGAGCAGTTGACGGCATGTGGAGCCTCGGACCCCGGTCCGATTTGTGTGGTCAAAGACAAACCAAGTTCGATTCTTATATAGATTCTGGCCACACCTTGCATAGAAAAAATGTGTTGAATTGTGCTGAAACAGGGGCTGGGTGTGTGTACAATGTATGATTGAACCTCAAGATTGCCTCCAGCAACTTCCAGAGGCAGAATCGCACAGGTTGGCGAGTTTCAACTTCCGCATCACGCTGGTTGTGATGACCGAATGGTTCAATATTTGGGAGCTTGCGGATCCGAACCGGAGTGACAGGCTGGAAGGCAATCAGAGCAGATCAGTCTCTATTTTCAGGTGTGCCAGGGATGGATTTGATCCAACTGGTGCCGTCAAGGTCCCCAGGCGGCCAAACCCTTGCTTGACTGTATTCATATTGGAGCAAGTGCCTCGGGCATCGGCCTCGGGCACAACTCGGCCACTGCCTCGGGCATGACTCGGGCAAGCCGCCGGACTATTGTAGAACATTGTAGACTATTTAGTCTGACTCGGTATGACTCCTTATGCTGTACATGAATAGTATTTAAACCGCTGTAATCTGAACTATGCTAATAACTAACTTTATCTTGAACCACTACAACCTCTGTGTGATTATAGTCGTGCTCACCCTACGACTCAACAACCATCTAAGTAAACTGCGCCAATAGGTTATGGGCCCCGGCCTAAACTTATAATCACGCAGTTTATTAGCGACACTCTATTCTCATTTGAATCAGCACCGACAATCTACCAATCTACGCACTTTCGACTTTGGACATGACAGAACATTCTTCTACTCGGATTGAGCTTCTCAATGAAGAGAACTGGATGCCATGGAAGCGTCGCATAACGGCGATTCTCCGAGACAATGAACTTGAGGGTTACGTTGATGGCTCCGAGGTATATCCAACAGTCGCAGACCCGACGCAACCTACTCCAGCCGAGAAGAAATCAATCGCGGCATGGAATAAGGGCGATGGAAAGGCACGAAGCAAAATTGAACTTGCTTTAGGAAATTCCCAGATGGTACATATTGCGGGAGCAACTACGGCACTCCAGATGTGGTCACAATTGTGCACAGTCAAGGAGGCCAGAGGTCAGCTAGGTATTATGTCGTATCGACGGAGATTATACCGGACGATTGCCGCAGAAGGCGACGACATTGCGGCCCACATCACGGAGCTGCACTCAATTCAGGAGCAATTGAATACCATGAGTAGCCTGGTATCGGACCAGGAGTTCCTCATTGCGTTGATCACCTCTCTCCCAGAATCATGGGATTCATTCACGAGCTCGTACCTGGCCGCAAATAACGGTAAGCTAACAACGACCGTTGGCAGCAGTGTACTTTCATCCTCCACTGGGCCAGCGGGCCCTGTTACCGTCAACTCACATGAGTTGGTGGCCCTCATACTTGAGGAGTATCGACGTCGGAAGGAGAAGGCCGGAGAATCTGGAATGGGATCATCAGCACTGTTCGCAAAGAACAATCAGCACAGCAAATTCAAGAACACCAATGACGGATGTTTCAATTGCGGAGCCAAGGGCCATATGGCAAAGGATTGCTGGAGCAGGGGAGGTGGCCGAGAAGGCCAACACCCGAAGAACTGGAGTGGAAAGGGTAAAGGAAAATGGAACGGTAAGAACAAAGGAAATTCTGCTAACGTAGGTACGGAAGAGACTTCCGAGGATTCGAACCAGAATGCATCCTTCATGGCCATAGAGCCCCACTTCGATTCACGTCTATCAAGAGACGCGTGGCTTGCGGATTCCGGCTGCACAGTTCACATCGCCAATAAACGGGAGATTTTCTCGGATTATACTCCGCTGCGTACAATCTTTCTTTTGCCTTTGCCAAACTGTTCATTTCGTTGCGTTCCCCGCGTCTTCCAAATGCGTATTCACAGTTGCGTTTCCGATGTGTTGTGGCCCCCCATGACTGGACCCTTCCTCGATGCTCGGCGCTGGTACGTGCGAATAAAGTATCTACCTCACAGCCCATATCCAAAATGATCTTTTGGCTTTTACGGCTGCCGGCGGTGAGTTATTTTCGTTCTTTGTTCTCTTTCATCCTGTCCGTGCCCCTCAGTGCCTACGAATATTCTGGAGCTTTCCCGCAAGCATTTCTCGAACGACTCGAACACTGTCGTGTGGGCAAGAGGGTTGTGGTCTGTGCATGCTTTTAGAGTAACTTCACCAAGTTCTAGAGTACGAACTCTCCGCGTCGTGAAAGCTCATTCTGCTACTTCCCTGCGGATCACTTGATTGGAATTCGCGTGCTTTTCATCATCGCTCCTCAATCTGCGGTTTTATATCCTCCCTTATACTCGTTCCCTGTTCTGGCTGGCTGCTGTTCTTAATCGTGCTTAGCACGTGTTTTATATATATTCTGTGCCTGTATCCAATTCGGCACTCGCTCGCTCTTGTTGGACTTCCAGCGGCATTGAATATAGCGCGCGAGAATCAATATATATTGTTTGCAGCGGTCGCTCTACGAGCCTGTATTCTTGCCTCCGTGAATGTGCTACCTCGTTCTCCATTCCGAATCATCTCCGCTTGAGATGAGATAACACCAGAACTTCAACGCCATCTCCGCTGGAAGGCTTGTACATTTCTATCTGCCTATCTGTTGCGGAGTCCCCCGCTGCATCAGCCGCTGCCGAGCGTTTCAACTGGCCCCTCGAAGGTCATCTATTTCTTCTCCCACCCCTTTCCTATCCCTATGTGCCCTCGGATTGACCGGATAAGACTCAGGATAAATTTGTCAGCGCGGTCCCTTTCGGAACATGCTGAGTTGTAGCGACAATACAGCTGGCCTCTATAGACAGACTACCACTACACCACAATCCACTTGCCTTCGACGAATTCACCGCTTTTAAGGTGCTCTATCTTGGGCCCGCGAAATGCGGTAATAAGTAAATAAATAAATACCTACTGAGTTGTTACCTCCCCTGCTAAAAACCATCAGGCCATACCAACGGCTCTTCAGCAAAAATTTGGAAGACTTGATGAGCAAATTTCGCGACCTGACAGACCGTGGAGCGGTTGAAGACGAGAGCCTTCAGTGTTGGTGTTGCTGTACCGGCGGACACCGACAAAACATCAGGCACATGGACACAAGCACCAATTGCGAAGCTGGTCCTTTTTTCTTTCAACCTCTCCGACCCTTCACAGAAGAACATTGCATGTTCTACTGTCTCAACTCTCGCGCACCCAAATCTGCACTGCCGCAACGCACGCGGGACCAGCGACGTATGATGCCTTTTTTTGTACCGAAGACGCTCAATTGCAAGAGGATGCTGGTTGACCAACAGTCTCGTCAAAGCCTTCCGGTGCTTAGCGTTGACCACCAGAACAAGATAATGGCGAAGAACTGCAGTAATAGCTTTCGGTGTTTCATTTTCCAATGGTTCCAGCCGGTCATGAAGCAAATAGAGACGCGTCGACAGATTGATGTCCATCTGCAGATCTCGCATTGCCGCGCTGTAAACCGACTTCATTAATGTATCACATTTTTCCGGAGTCAGTTCTGGCAGTCCAGGCAACTGTACAGGAAAGCGCAGTTTCCCCAGTGCATACACCAGATCCGTCCAGTAGCCTTGAAAGCCCGAGAGAAATAGTTGGTATGAATCCTCCAATCCAACTCGGGCGTAGTGACTCTTCTTCAAGTTTACCAGATCAATCCGGACTATTTATATCTGTGCCCTTAAATAGCACAGATCTATTTCCGTTATAGCCATTCTATTTTGGTTAGTAGTAGTCCTCGCCACCCCTGTGGCCACCCTATGCTGCAGGTCGTCGCTCGTCACTCAACACCTATTTATCTTGGGCTCATTTCTGTGAGCAGACTGGTGGCTGTACATTTTTGAGTGTTGAAAAAAAAACCGACTCAGAATCTTTTCCAATTTGCTCTGTCCTTTTTTTACAGTCCAAAGTGTACAGCCACCAGTCTGCTCACAGAAATGAGCCCAAGATAAATAGGCCCCCCTTTTCTCCGAGAAACCGGATTTTCCCTTCTGGAGGTTCGCGGAATAGCTTCGGACGACACGCGCTCTTTGCTGTACCCGATGGTCTGGCGAAATTCATCCGGTTACTGTATATATATCATGTTGGCCTGCACCACCAGTTCATCGGAAAATATGCGTCGTCAGGCCTTGCTTCTCGCGATACTAGGTGGGTCAGCGTTGGCTTCGGTTCCCGAGTGGGGGCAGTGTGGGGGAGTCACCTATACCGGAGAGACTGGTGAGGCAGCGACTTGGTTGCATTTATCTGATTTAACAAGGCCGTCAGACTGCGCTGCTGGGCTCGTGTGCACTGAGCTAAACGCGTATTACTCCCAATGTCTCGTCGGCACCGGCACCACAACCGTCACAACGTCGTCGACCACGAGCACGGCCAAGTCCACTACCACTACCACCACCACCACGACCGCCAGCTCACCGCCCTCCTCCACTGGGTTCATCAAAACTTCTGGGACGCGATTCACCCTGAACGGCCAGCAGTTCGTCCCGGTTGGGTGGGCTGATTCCTTCAACGCCCTCATCACACAAATCTGACGTGATATTTACATCTCAGGTCGAACGCCTACTGGCCGGCCCTCCTTGGATACACGAATGCTGAAATCGACCAGACTTTCTCGGACATCGCTGCATCTGGCGCGACTGTCGTTCGGTGCGTATTCTTAGTATTACCCCTGACACTTACGGCCAACACGAATTCTCACTTCACAGAACCTGGTGCGCGGTTCCTCAACGGCTCCACGCTCTCCGTTCACTGTCTTGCCTGTAGGGGTTTCAACGAAGTCACTAGTGCCTCGGGCGTATATTTCAACCTGTGGTCCGGGAAAACAGCCACGGTCAACACAGGCACAAACGGCCTTCAGCGACTCGGTGCGTTCCACCTTTCCCTTCTGCATATTATTCTTTTCAATAATCCTGGTCTGACCATCCCGCCAGACTACGTTATCTCCTCCGCCAAGTCTCACGGCATCAAGCTAATAATTACTCTGTCAGTAACTTGACTCCTTCATTTCTCAACGCGAAATCGAACATGTTTCGTGACAGGGGGAACAACTGGTCTGACTTCGGCGGTATGGATGTTTACACGGCGCAGATCCTCGGTTCCGGACAGCCGCATGACGCGTTCTACACCAACGCTGCTGTCGTCGTACGTCTCTTTCTCTTCTTTCTGAATCCTCTCCACTATGCGTCAAGATTATATAATTACTATTCTCCGCATGATACCAGGCGGCCTACAAAACCTACGTCCAAGCCATCGTTACGCGTTACCTCACGGAGAACATGATCATGGTGCGTTAAAAAGTTTTATTCCTCCAGTGCACATTCTGAAGAAAGTCCTTCTCTGTAGGCCTGGGAACTCGGTGAGCAGCAGTACACTCGTACACTTTATACCCACGAACGGCCTAATTGGGAATTGTAGCCAATGAGCCGCGCTGCGCGGGTAGCAACACGTATGTTTCGTCTCCTCGACTCAACTTCTTGCCGCTCATGCTCCCGCTTGATCCAGGGTCGCCTCTTCGAGCTGCACAAGCACAACCATCACGAACTGGGCTTCACAGATCTCTGCGTTCATCAAGTCCCTCGACCCGAACCACCTCGTCGCGATCGGTGATGAGGGATTCATCAACGACCCCGTCCCGCATAACTTTGACTATCCGTACCAGTAAGTTTTCTGGTTATTCCTGGCCTTTCGATCTATTGATGAACGAACCTGAAGAGGCGCCACCATCGGCATCGACTTCGCAGCAAATCTCGCAATCAGCACCCTCGACTTTGGAACATTCCACGTGAATAAAGCATACTGTCCCGTTGAACCTTTTGCTGACTTGAACCTTGACTCCCATGATAGCTGTATCCCGTGCGTTATATTTCCCGGTCCCTTTTAAATCGGCACGCCAAACACTCACCTGAAACTTGTGCTTGCAGGACAGTTGGGGCGAGTCCAACGACGTCGCCTGGGGTCAGCAATGGATCACTGACCACGCAGCCTTAATGGCCAGCGCCAATAAACCGGCTATCCTGGAGGAGTTTGGACTCACTGCCACGGGTTCCCAGCGCGCAACTGACTACACAACATGGTATAATGCTATCATCAGTTCGGGGTTGACGGGGGATTTGCTCTGGTTCGTAGCGCTCGTTCTTTCGATTGCTGGCTGAGGAGAGGACCTCACGCCTTCGTTTGCACAGGCAAGCGGGATCTGTGTTCAACGGCACGCAGACGCCGAACGACGGATATGCAATTTACACCACCGACCCGGTGTACGAGCTTCTTAAGCAGCACGCAGCGGCACTGAAGGCGCGTGGATGAGTGGTTCCAGTTGCAAACCGAGCAATTCTACTTCTGTACATCTATGTGACTATTGGCCGTGGTGCAATTACTCGTTCTTAAGCATTACTTGTCGGTCTCCCGCGCTCAAAGTTCAAATTGTTTCATCCAAGGATAAACCCGCGTCGACAACCATCTCGACATTCATTGTGGCGATTACCCGCGAACGTCTGGTTGGTCTTGGAACGAGACCAGCTCATTTTCCCCTTGCCTTCTTGCGCCAATCTGTTCTGTGTTTACAACTTTGGCTCTCCTGAATCATGTACGCGGGTTTCGGTGTGGCATAGTCTATATACGACACCCCCCCTGTAGTATTTTGGCTATGTCGGGCCGAAATCTTGACCAAAACCTTGGGTCTCTTCGGAATCGGATTCGGAGGCTTCTTCCGGTTCTCTAACACTCCCGCGGTCAGATGAAATTCTTACTGTATACTGCGGGCAAACTGCGGGTGCTATTTGTGGAAATCGGGTCGGCGGCTTTGAGGTGACAACAGGTTTCTTCCATGTTTGAACGTAGAATAACGGGACGGCAGACGAGGAGACTCAACGCCGTGGGCATAGAGCGCAGCAGAAGATTTTATTGATGGTAAATACAGAAACGAAGCGTTGAAAAGTACGTGTTGCATCACGTTATTTGCTTGTCGCATTGTCATGGCATACAAACTCACGATGCGGCACATTGCAGGTGGGCGGTCGCCGCCAATGGAATGCCCGACGTTTTGCCTACGATTTCGGTTGTGGGTGCTCACTGACAGGCACGACAGGTACGGATACGGATATAACTGTCCCGGAACCGTGCACAACCACGCGGACGCGAGGAATGCGTGTTTCATTTCATCCACCCACCTATCCTTCCCCGTGCTCGAATACCGGCTAACTCAATTCGCAGTCTGTAGCATCTGTGTGTGCCGATCATCTGGCACAAGGACCCCGTTTGGGTTAGGATTTGTTGATGTATTACCGACTACGAGAAGGCCGTTCGCCTTGTTTTAGCTACGAGAGGCCTACGCTTCGAGCGTGTTCCCCTGGATTTTGTGCACTTGGCTATCATTTTTCGTCTTTTTATCACTCTTTTTATGATCATGATCCTGGGCTGCTCTACTCCCTTCCTTACATAGCACAATTCACTAGACTCCTGGTATCTTGCTATCTATGTCTCTGGCTTCTCAACTCTCTGGATCAACGTTCTAGGTGCGCAGAATTGGCATATAATTGATGTGCACTCACAAAGTCTTTTCTTAAGGGCACTATTTAGTTCCAGTCCCCTGTAAAATGTCGAGGCTGCTGTCCACAAAACGGATTGTATTTAATTTGTCCCATGTCTCCCATATTCGCATTAACCGGCTACGCCGCCTCTCTGGACACTCCTCACCACCACAGAGACATGTCTTGGTATGCTGGACAATGTCCTTGGAACTTCGACACATATCTGGATCTTCGTTCGACTCCTTCCTTCCAGACTGCTCAGTATTTTGACCACAACATCACAAATACCCCTCCCGATTATTGAATATTGTTTTCGCTGGCATTCCTGGGGTATGTGAACTATCTGATCGAAACTCTCCTCAGTCATATTTCCGTCAGACGGTGATTTATGTAGCAGTAATGAGAAACCATCCTTACATCAATTTTAGCCTCACACATGGACGTTGAACAATGTTTCAAGTGCATCGGAACTATGAAAGATGCCATTTGTTCACCTCAACTGTAATTTTGAGTTCTCGCAAATTTATGCTAAACACCGCCACATCCTGACTGCATTGGGCAATGTTCACCATTGTTTAGCCCCAGTGACTGGTACATCAAGTCCCACAGTGTTTCACCAGCAGAGACTCTGCAGAATTGGTGTTCGGGACCTACAGGTTGATTCTGGTACTGAAAATTGAGGGGCAAGTTGGGAACAATTTTTTTTTCCGGCCTGGCAGCCGAACTAAGTTCTAACTAACCGGCCTTTAGCCGCCGGTTTGAATGCCGGCGCCCCCTTGGTATGTAGTGCCACAGGGAGACAAGACAAGGAGGACACGTGGGCTTCACTTTTCTCCTCGGCGACCCATCTCCTGCCCCTTTGCGTAAACTCGACTCCGCTCCGCGCTTGTGAGATCCCCGCCCTGCAACCCCTACTATTTGAGACCCCCTACTTGGCCACCCAAGTTAGTTGGCCACTTGGCATTTATGAGCTTGTCTGGTCCAGGATGTGCAAAGTTGGGCCTCGCAGGACGGAATGCGACCCCTAACGGTGGTCCATACCCAATTTGGAGATTAACTGATGGTCGGATCAAATGCTGCGTGGTATTTGATGTCGTGCCGGAGGGTGATGCGATCAGTTTCTTAACGCCACAGACCCGCTTGCTCTCTTTCTCCACGAGTTCTGGGCCGATCGACGAGTTTGGGGGCTCATTCTGCTCGTCTCATTCGGGGCTTCAATCCGTGCCACAAAAATTCATACATTTCTTCCGCCCACATCTGTACTGGTGTCAAGAAGGGGTGAATTCTGACATCGAGGGTGCAACATGGCCATGCCGCTAACGAACAGAGGATTGCCATGGCCACTCTGAAACTTGAGATAGGCAATCATGATACAGAGATATTGAGCCTGAGAGGTATGTTAATTTTATGCAGCCCTGTCCTTTCCCATTGCTGTGGTCTGTCTCAAAAGGCCAGTTTTCTGTGGTCCGCACAGTCGAAATTTTTCCAGGACCCGTGGATGTTGGTAGGATGTCTGGTGCATCCAAGTACGTTCACATAATTCTTATAAACCATTCCGCAACTTATTTTGGGTGACATGCTCCGCTAGTCGTGAACTAGCACCTCAATCGTCCAGATTGTCTATTCTCCCTATGCCCCCCTGCTGAAAATCAATATATAGACACTAATTATATAGCCTAAATCATGATTACAACCATCTAGAATAATGGTTTGGCACCTAATTCAATGGTTTGAATTCACCAGAAGTCCTCATTCAACCCATGAAGAGGACTGGGCCGGCGTGGCCAGCTGGCTAGTATATTACTATTTTTGGGATCCCTTCGAAATAAATTCACGCCGTCCGCAATAGGCTACCTAAATTCGCCGGCCAGCCCTCAAATTACTCCTCCTATGTATGCACATGTACTAGACCACCCCCGGATCCAATACCGCTACCCCACGTGTTGTGCACTGCCTGAAAACATCAAGGTGGCCAAGTAACGGGTCTCAAATAGTAAGGCTCCAACCATTTATTTGTAAACTGTTTGCTACCCCAGGCAAACTAAAACGAAATAAAAACGGTTAAAACCGTTTTACAACGTTTACAAACGGAAATGGTTGGAGCCTTAGCAACCCCCGTCGTCTCTCTCTGCACATTGTGTACCGCCACAGATTACCTAATCATCAGGCGCCATCTTCCCTTCCTCTGAAAGGCTTTCCTGCTGTCGAGTCGAACTGCTTTGTGCCAAGGCTCATGGAGCCCCTTGTTGAAGGACGCTGTTGCCCTCTGCTCTACTGCGCTACCTCTACTGGCAGTTTCCAACCAGCATTGAAAATGCGGATCGATATTCGGGATTTGTACAACTTCTACTGTCGGTCTGTTCTGTAGGTGACGAACGTTCCTGCGTCATTCGATCGACCGACTACCGTGGGTATATTCTCGTTGAGCCAAATTACAACTCCCGCATTGCTCGATGCACCTACGGCGTGCACTTTGTTAATTTTTCTCTCTTGTGCGCGACGAAGGGTTGATGTCTTGTCCATCATCGGACATACAGTATAGATCTCAATCCCCCGATGAGATGTTCGCCCCATCGGGAAATCCCGTCTGGCAAGCGCATCAAGGATCCTTCATTGTTATGCCTCCTGCGCTTCTTTCCTCCCCCACACGATGGGAGATCAAGAGAAAGGCGCAGTGCCGCCCTGAGGAAACTGCTAAGTCCCAAAATAATACGAACTAGCATGTAAATTCACAACCATTCTTAGATATATGAAGTGAGTATACAGAATTGGTATGTCATTCATGAACGCTGGATATGCCATCCGCCAGCCGAATTGTTAGAAAAGCAGTCCTCGACCAAATCGGAGGTCCGCCAGCCATACTGAGTGGACTGACGCCCTGAAGAATACGGTTATTATTTTAATAAAGATTGCGAGATATCTGATGCTCTGGAATACCTGCACGATGATGAAATAAACCAACACTCGCTACGCGCGTCGTCGCTAGGCATGTCGTCGAGGACTGGCTTCTGGTCGATAGTTGTCGCCTGTTTGTGGACGTGGATGGATAGGCTGGGATTTTGTGTATCATTGAACTGCCCGCGGGGGAGCATCGGGATGTTCCTGGCTTGCGGCTCGACGTGGCGATGCCGGTACCAATTGCGCAAATTGAGGCTGCGAGTCGTCTCAATTAAGAATAGGAGGGGGGCCAATGTCCGATACGTACGTGGCAAGCAAAGAATTTCCCGACACTGTATAGATACAGTTAGCACCAGGGATGGTGGGGAGACTGAACACACACCTTTCGCGATTGAGAAGAAGAATGCAGTGAATATCCAATAATGAGGCATCGCAATGAACTGGATAACAAATCGCAATATATATATAAATCGCCCAAGGACACACAGATGAGACGCACGCAAGTGACTGCAGCCACGACCACGGCACTACGGATGTGAGGTATGAGGTATGGCGAAAGTGCAGAGGTGATTGGGGAGCCTACCAAGTCATACTGACAGAAAGCCGATGGTCAGGATGACTTGAAAGTCATTTCGCGTGTAGGACTTACATGCCATCATTCACCGTAAAGACCAGAACCGCGTCCACCGCCTCGTGCGACCTATCGGCATGAGGCACGGTGAGACGTTCTGAGTAAATGAAGGGAAGCACCCACATCGAGTATCCCTCGCGTATGCACCTCAAGAAATACCAGCGGGAGCCAGCGATAACTAGTTCTGTGCATGCGGATACGGATAAAGTGGCGATTAAGATTGCCTATGTGCTGTTGGCCATTGGGATGATAGAGCGGTAGGAAAGCAGACCTTGTGTGGAAGGAAGTTTTGGAACGTCTTTGCCTGGAACCTGGCACGAACTGGATTGGCGCGAAAATATCTGGGCCGACATGATGCTCACAATGTGATACCCCGACTGGATAAGATGTGGTCAAATTTCCAAATAAACAGATGGCTCTGAACAGCTGAAACGTACCATAAGCCACCGCTAGACATGCGTAGAGCTTAGACAAGGTTTAAACAGGAGTGTGGAAAAATACCGAGACGGGCGAAGCAAAGGATAGCCTGTGGATATTGTAGGTGGCGGTATTTGACGAAAGGGTAAGCATACGCACGATAGGAATCGTAAAGTACAGATTGCCCTTGCTCACTGCCCTCCGATTTAGCGCGAGCCATGGAAGACTTGGAGTAAGCCAACGAACATTTGTGAATCCTCGTCAAATAAAAGCTGAAGGTTTTCAAAGACCAGGATCATTAAGGGTAGGACGACAAGGATCATTTGAGTGCACAACATATTAACGCTAAAAGTGATGTTGACCGTCATGATGCTATTGGGCTGGATGTATCAATTATTTCTGAGACCGAATTCCCTTTGTGGATAAACGCACCGCGAACCCGCTGGGGCAAGAAAGTTAAATTCGCATCTAGTCTGCACACGAAGATAGAAGGATGCAGGAGGAAGAAACAACGCACGGGTGGATGACAGCCGTGGCGGCTGGATTCCCATAATTGTCGATGGCGTAGTGCCAGACCGCCGTACATATCAGGGCCGTGTGCGCCAAGTCCACTAGCCTGCACACATACCAGGGAAACATATCAACGTCAACAAGGAGAGGCCGGATATTCGAAATACCGCGCACCAGATCCAGAAAACCTGTCGAAAAGTGAGGACTGGGTCCAGAGTGAGGAAAAGAAACAAGCATGTCGTACCAGGAACTTATATCGAGATGAGTCGTTGGGGAAGATTTGGAAGTAGAGAAATGTTTGGAAACTAAGTACGGCGGAGAGTCTGTGGTGTGTGGATACGGAGTTAGCCGGAGACTTGTTGGCTGCGGCAAGGGGGAAAACGCGAACCCGACAGCCACCAAGCAACCGACTTGCGCGGCGCCAATGGTGAGGTGTATATCTGGCACAGTCACTGTGGACATGGATAACGTGAGCCAGGAACGGGGGATCGAGAACAAACCGGCCAGATGCTGCGGGGGTTTAAATCAGAAGATAAGAGTGTGGTGGGAATGAGAAAAACAGAGCAAGAGTGTGCAACTTTCTCTGCTCCACGATGCGATTTGGTCTCGATTCAGAAGTTGTCCCACATGCAATGTATCCTATTGTTGGGAGAAAGATGAAGATGGACGATACAGCAGTAGAATGAGCGCTCGACCAGCTCGCATTGGGCGCGGAAACCCCTTGTTGGGGTCACTTCTACTCGAGTCCCTTGTCAACAGTAGCCGTTATTGATCAAAGGATTTAAAGAGTATGGGAGTTACAAGCAATCAAGTCCAAAAATTGACTAAGGAATTCTACCCGAGTCTATCTATACCCATACCTGTTTTGCGCCGGAGAACAACCAAAGGCTATCCCATCCTCGCCAGCTTCACCCACGCTGTCGGATAATGCAAGCCGTGCATTCCTCTGATAGCAGTCCAAAAGAGGCGGATCCTCGAAGCAAAGTGAGAACGACGAGACGAGCAGCCATGAGTGTGTGGACTCACGAGTTTAATCGCACTGGCACAACTGGAGAAGGAAGCGTCCATTAGGTGAAGCAGACTCCAGGTTACTCTGAATTACAGTGAGGAGGAAGTGGCACCTACAGCATGTGTGCAGCAGATGTGTAGTTAGTGAATGTTGGAACAACCTGCGAGTTGCATATCTCGGTGCATGCGAGGCTCGCTGGAGATTTAGATTGTAGTCAGCCAAGCACAAAATCGAAGATATGATCCACATGCTGAATACCGGCGCAGCTCGATACGGCGATCCCGACTTTGCTGTGAGCCACTAGCTCGAGGATATAGCGGAAAACGAGTGGGCGAGAACCGCATCACAACTTGACAGGTGATATTGAAAAAGCTTCAATAAGCAGAGAGCACCTTGACGTGATAATTGAACAGAGATATTCTTGAAGTTGCGTGAAGAGGGAAGGAATACCACCAGATAAATTTGCTAATGTGTGGAGGAGAAAGAAAAGGACATTTGCAACTGAAGAAGGACACAATCCAATGAGCAGCAACCAGGCCTTTCAATTCTTGAGGAGACAGTGCTTGTGACGATGCGTTTTGGGTGAGCTAACAGACTTGGAACTTGCGGCAAGACAGTGAGACGGAGTCTTGATGGACAGAAAAGGGGCATGAACAGAACGCGAAGGGTGGCGAGTGAAGGATAATGAGAGGGGGGAATGAGATGGACGATGGCGGAAAGGAAGAAGGAGATCGTCGACGTGGCGCTGTTCTGCTGTTAACCGACTGTTTTAACCGACCAGCTATCTCTGATCCAATGATTGGTAGCGAAATCCAGACGCCTGTGAAGACTCTAAAACAAGGCCTCCACTACCTAAAGGTAGTGAGCTTTCACAGAACGCGACAGCCAACATGTACAATAGAAGCACGTGCGACTGACTAGTTGAGAATCTTCAACTTCAACTTCAACTTGAGATTGAAAAGATTCAGAATGTCAGCACCAAGTAGTAGGGAGATTCGAAACCAAAATGAATAAATGGAGCTAAAGTATCCCCATTAAAAAGTTTCCCATCATTACACTCAAAAGTTTTTGATAGGGCGCCACAGGACCCACTACCCAAAGTTAGTGGGCATAATGTGACTGTCAAAAAAATGCTCAGATCTCATCCTTCATTCTCTCTCGTTTGAAATGTGTTGCCCATCTGCACAATCTGCGACATCAAAGCAATGTAAGCACCTGCCCAGCCCTTGCTTCAAATATCACTCTCATATGCAAACTAGATCACCAACAAAGGAACAGCGGATGATGTTTGAATAAAATGAGCATTGTCTGTTTAATAACGTTTCAAGGATATAGGCCACCCCCAAAGTTTCAGCGATAAATATAGTACCATTCAGGTGTTCTGTACTTCCAATCATTAGACAAGTTTTGTGCAAAGCCGGATGCGACTTTTTTTGGCGCACAACGTCTTTCTATGCGGCTTTTTCACCTTTTGCTCTAGTCAAGAGGCGTCCGATCTTGTTATCGGACCCACTATCAACAGCACGTGCCTTGAGGGACCCTTCCATATCGGGTCACTTCTGCATTTGGAATGCTCGACCATCTTTGTGCGCAGAAAAAACCTGAAAATATTCAAGTACACTATAAACATGTTCATCTATCTAATAAATTAATTTCTTTATACGGGTATTAGTATGTTGTGAATTCTATTGACAATAATCAAACAAGCCTCATTGTCTTCGACGCGTGCGTAGACAAATTCGATGCTCCCACGGCTGCATTCTTCTTGTTACTCTGATGACTAGGTGTGTATGCAAATAAATCTAGCAGTTAGGGAAGACAGAATCTCACTCTGAAGTCTGACCGCTCGACCCTTCGAATTCGTAGCGCGTATTCGCTGGGAACAGGCAGAACGAGAAGCAATGAAACGAAAATCAATGTTTCCCGTGGCAGTCGGACACGGGAAATCGAACCCCGAAGTTCCTCATAGTAGTAGGTCATACGGGCTTACATAGGTCTCACTTTGCACCAAGATCGAGGCCGTGTTCCCTATACTATGTCCGAGTGCGTTCATATGGCGGTTAAGGATAAGCTGCCGAGTTTTGCAGGTGTATCGCGAGCCAGGGCCACAGAGATCAAAGTCATTTCAGACTCCCTGCGCAAGATGCTCACGGGGATCGGACGAAATCATTTACATACCGTTTCAGATAGCTATCGGGGGACGATGCCACAATCTATTCCTGCGACCTCGAATGTGATCGGCGTGGTTTAGTAAACAACTGAAGATACATTGCAAGAACTTGTACGGTGAGTCGTGAGTTTTGGCGCACTTCGACACGTAATCAAAAATCTAGTGAATCTCCAGGGTACGTTCGACGTTGCTGTCGAGTAGCATATCGAGGCGCTCCGATACATCCTGTCCATTCGATGTCATCAGGCCATAGGGAAGTTCTCCATCTTTCCAGGTCTCGACATCGAGAATCTCGCGAGCGATACATCCCAATTCGTCCTGGACAGTTGAAGTCTCGGCGCGCAGTGGAACGATGAAGTCCGTGTCAAGTGCGTCTTTGAAGATATCTTTGGTGATACGCAAGACGTTCAGGCGCATTCGCCCGCCACTTTTTGCTGCCCGTGCAACTGCATTGTGCCACTCTGGAGACCGTGCAAGATCGCCCGCGTCCGTGACTGCCACTACGGTGATATGCGGGAAACCCGCCGTATACTCGTAGAGGGTAAAGGAGGGAGTGTCGGGGTGACGCTTTAAAAAAGCGATTTCTTTGATTTGAACACTCCGAGTCCTCCCACCTGTTAAAGACTCGTGATCCATTATTGCACGAAGGAAGGAACGGTCTCGAGCAGTAAGCCCGGTTTGATCATCTGGATGAATTGAGTCTCGCGAGGAGTACCACGTATGTATGTGGCCACTCACTGAGAGAAAATGAACGGGTACCACAAATTTCGCTGTGCCCGCCATGACGCCAATCACGAATTTGACATATACGAGAGCAGTAATAAACGCTCCGACAACCAGAACATTTCTTAAACTCTTGCTTTTCGTCGATACGGCCGCACTGAGAACAAATGTCAGTTGTCTCTGACATTGTGCGAAAGGGGAACAGTCGACCTCGAGATTATCGCACGCCTTCAAGGATTTAGGGCGATGATGCTGGAGGTATTCGAGGACTTCTAGGCGGTCATCCACCGTCTCGCGGAAGTCGAACCAGGAACGATATACAGAGGATCGTAAAAACTTATCCTGTTTCTCCATTTCGGCAACCTCCAAGAGCGGTGCGGCCAGTTTGGAAAGCACCGTGTAGTAGATTGAGAAGGGCATGAGAACGCTGAGAATGATGAAGTCCGAACCAGTGTGCGCTGTGTCGGCCGGGAGTGAAGCGTTCCCAGACACAAGTGCTATCAATAGCCCAGATTTGAGCGCGGCGGGCAGATGTTGATAGCCATTACGCGACACGAAAATTCGAGCTAATATGCCGAGGCTTCGGATGAATGCAATGTGCGGTGCGATATTTGGGTCTGTGATCGTTGTGTGCGATAGACTGCAAGCCATGGTGGTGAGGATTCGCACAATTCCGTACGAAACGAGCGCGGCGGTTAAAGGGTGCAGAACGTCGTTGTCCTGGCCAGCAGATAGCTCCACCCTGTCCATGATACTGAGGATAAGGCGAAGGAAACAAATCTCATTCTCTGTAAGTGGGGTATCCCGATTCGGTACGATATTTCGAAGTTGGCGGGCGAGCAGGAATCCCAGGCCATGAAAACCGTCGCCGGCACCAATCGCCAATTGGGTGAGGTCCTCGGACACCGCGAGATCGATCTTATCAACGAGAGAATGGATGTGCTCGTATCCTTGATAGCCACTTTCGAAGTCGACGATTTGAAGCAGGAAAAACCAAGCGCGGCCGATTATGAAACAGAATCCTTTCGTTCGGCAGAAAAGCGCCGCAGCTGTCGGACTGTGTAGGAATGTTCCGACGAAATTGAGAAAATCTACGCATATTCCACGTTCGGTGAGAGAAAGCCAGTGGAGCTGTTCGCGGAAGGTGAACAAGAAGTCGACCCACTGCCAGACGTGGGGCCATAGCTCCGAGCACACATCTTCGGGAATATCGCAGACGCTGTAGAGTCCTTTCAGAGCAAGAACTGCCATTTGGGTGCCTTTGCGAACTGGCCAAGTGGGCTGGGGAGCATCCAGCGCGCCGATCGAAGGGATATTACGAAAATTCAAATGGGAGTAGAACACGGGAAGGAGGTCGATTGTCCGCTCGGGTGGAAGCGTGGCCATTATAGCCTTGGCAAAAATCAGATGTTGCATGGATCCATCGGCGGCTGCTTGTGCGGCGTGCTTAATACGGAATTTTAGCTTCGGAGAAAGATAGAGACTGTGGTCATTTTTACCCTAATGGTGGAGGGGAGGCCTTTCAGGGGGGTCGAGGGGAGATCTTTGAGGCGCTCGAGACACAGTGCTGGATGCATGGACGTAGCGAGCAAGACAGTTTCAGTCACGAGGCAAATTCGGTACCGAGAAATCGTTCCGCCGGGTTCTTTTTACGTTGTCGTCTCAGCATCGTCTTGCATTTCGCTTCACCGTCAAACGAGGAGCGAGCTGAGAGAGAATTCTGTAGATTCCTTTCGGACTGATGGATATATGAAAACAAAGTCAAATTGTTGAGCCGCGGAGCATGACAGATATTGCCTCTGGTTAGGACCCAACCCCGAGTAAAGTAGTATACAGCGGCGTACCGTTAGCGTCAAGGTAGTACGAGGCGAGAGACGACACTTCTATATTGCGTGCAAGTGTCGAATTTTGACGAGGATCCAGAGAAATTTCAAGAAATTTCTGGTGAAGGAAATCCTAATAGCCAATCTGGGATGTCCGAAGTTAGTCAAAAAGTCGTGGAGGTAGCTTGGATTCGAACGAGAGTTGGGAGTACGACAAAAGAACACGCCGCTTGATTGGTGCCCAGACGTCTTTCAGTCGGAAGAAAAAGAGTCCGCGGGAGCCCGAAATAAGTAGTAAACCTGCAGATTCAAAGTCAAGTCCCTGAACAAAAATTCGACATTCGTACCGATACGACCCGACCCCGAGCCGAACGGAGAACCTGCAGGCTAGTGATAAAAGGCCAAACATTCGTACTTTAGGCAGGCGCGTATCCAGAACGCAACCGTGTCTTGTTTCGGTTGTAAGTAGTGTAGATTTAAGGTATATTTCGGGGTGAGAGGAGCGAGCTGAAGCTCTGGCCAGAGAATTCGGTTTAGGCAGTGGGCATGAGTAAGTATTAATACGCACGTATATTTTGACATGGCGAATGGGAGGCGTATTTCCGTCGAAAGCACGCACTCAGTGCGGAAAAGATATTATACAGCTAAATCAAGCATCAGTGAGCCTCCACCATCCAGCCCTCCTCAGCATCCGCATTTAGTGCATCGATTGTGTTGGCTGTGGAATTTTCAAGCTTGAAGTCCTCCCGCCCAATGCACTGGCATAGGAAAGAGAATGATGCCCCAGGTGCAACAGCTATAAGAAACACCAACAAAACTCACTGGTGAGGTCAGAATGTCAGCCAAAGTGTTGTCAAAATATGTATTTCTTGGAGCCCACCACTTATGCTTATTTCAATGCTCATGAGCTCTAGCAAAAAGTTCAGTGAGACAGTTTACATATAGGCAGTGGTGGATAATTGTACAAACCGAAGTTATTTAACAGTCCCCATGTTTTGCGAATTTATCTTGGCAAAGAAGTGGTCAGTGCTATATAAAAAAGCCTGTTCTCTTTACACCCGCCCGATCATTGCCTGAATGGGGCTTTTACTCATAGGACATCATTTGTACCCGCAGAGAGACTTGCTCCCAGAAGTGCACCTTATTAGGCCTGAACGGACCTTGTGACAACATTGGAACACCTTATAAGGCCCCCCGCCGAACCTGACAGGGCCTTATAAGGCCGTTAGGTTCGGCCAGGCCTTGTAACACTTATTCGATTTTTCCGACAAAAGCAGTACGAAAGGCGCGTGGGAGATGGCGTCTTTCGTGGGAAAGGCGGTGGCGGCGCCGGGCGCCTTTAGACGGGTTGCCGAGAGGCCTGCGGACAACGTCGGCGATCTCCGAGGCGGGTTGACTTCAGTTGAGCATTCTGCCCAGCGTGCAACGCATCTTGATGGCGGAGCGTGAGAAAACACGGTCGGCGCGCAATCGCTGCCAGCTTTCCGGGATCGATCTCGCGTGTTTCTACCCGGAAAAATCCTAAAAATTTATGCACATGGCGTCAAGATGCGGGGAACGTCCCTTATGTATTTCGTATATACATTAATGTCCACAGAAATCACAGTGAGGTGACAGGCGCTGGAAAACAGTGTTTTCACCCCCAGTGAATTTCACCCTCAATAATGTGGTGCTTGACCTGGAAACTTGGGAGGGGCTGGTTCTGGATCACATCTATCATATGAGTCTATATGCACCAGGTAGGACCGAGGGGCAGACAGTTTTTTCACAGGATGATCCAAAAATCCCTGTTTGATTCAACAACCCGCCTTGAAAAAAACCACCCTCCATGGCGGGACTTTGCGCGATGGGAAGCAAAAGTAAAATTGCTCAGGGCGTCCAATAGAATTAGGAGGGGGATCGTTACCTATGATGAGGTCAAAACCAGATTTTGATGCCGAATATTGATTCAGAAAGCAATTTTTGCAATGAGCTCGCACGAAAGCGGGCCGATAGTACTTAGATTTACCTGTAAAGAGCTCCTACAACTAGAATTGCCATGTTTGAACATGTAGTCTGGTGTCACCATAACTCGTAAACCATATTTATTAGATAGTTTCAGATTTTTGAACATCGGGGAATAATGGAAGACAAACCATGTAAACTCATCATACTTAACTTGGAAACCACATAAATTACATTTGTTGGTACTTGGAGGATGGTACAATGAGTTCAGAGTAACTGCTTGCGTATTTCCATTACGAGTTGGACTTTGGCCGTCAACTAAGTTTGCACTCGGGCTTTCAGAACTTCGGTTGTCGTCCCTGGAGATAGGTTACATGTTGGCTGAGGATTTCTCAGTAACGTGGGATACATTTGGGTAACAACCTTTATTACTCTCCGAAAGCCTGGGAAAATAAAAAGTGTCCGGACAAACACCGAGGAATTCAGGAATTTCGGGAGCCAGCCTCCAAAGGCATTATCAGGGGTCCTAATCTTCCCGATCACTTTCTCCCGCTCACGCCGTCCATCCCGCGAGCCCACTATCCAAGTGTTAGCGAGTAATAGCGACCCGGATCCCGCCAATCTACCACTTAACAATGCAGCTTGCGACCATATTATATTCTTCTCACGCCCATTCTCCTCAAACTTCACTCGGCTCCAGTCTCATCTCACCATGGTAAGTGTTTCCACTCTTTTCTTGTCCAGCCAGGGTTGCCTTGGGCCCTTTGCAACTTGGTGTTCCATCCTCTGCTCATTCGTTACATCACATATGCCACGTCTGATCGACTTGCACTCGTTGTTTTTCTAGTCTGATTTTGAACCATCACGTCGTCTTCTCATTTCTTGCCCCGGATACCGACTGGCCTGAGCTCGTTTCATCTCGCCAATCAAACACATATTCCTTTTTTCAAGGTTGGTACGTCGCAAATGCCATACATTGGAAATGCTTCAGCCTCCAGTGCTGCACGGGGCCAACTCTGATTTATTATGGCACTGTTACTGTACCATCGTACCCAATTCTTTACAGCTTAATCAATCCAAGTACACTTTGTTTTTTTCCACTACGCATCCCGCAACAGTTGATACCCGCGTTAAGAGCTGATTCCATTCCTGGACGAGTAAAACCTAGCCTTCGCCCAGATTTGGAATCGCCGGCTGTTCCAATTGCTTGAAGGTAACTTGTCCTGCTACCTGATCTATTCTACACCGACCGCGCTCTAACTGTTTCTTCCCGTCCGGTCTACTTGCAAAAACCGTTGCTGACTTTCCCTTTTCTTGGATGGCGTATGATTCAAATTGCCTCCAAATCCCTCGCTGCATCGAACATGCACCTGGTATTTACGGGGCGATCTTGATGGATTTGGCATCCATTGTGCATATAACCACTGAAACGTGTGCGAGAGGCCACCGCATCCCCTGTTGGTTACAACAGGCTAACAGCGTCTACCCTCACCGAGTAGGATATCCAAGTTACCGAATCTGTCATGCAGTAAGTTCTGCGTGTAGCGCATATCCATACTTGCTGCTCTTTAGGTAGCCCGAAAATCGCCCAAAGTTGCCGCAAAACCCTCCTTTCCATCCGATTCGCGCCGAGAACATACATGATCGCACTGTTTGCCTTGCCTATTGGGCGTCACCAGTCTCTGCCACTTGCCCAATGGCCTTCATAACTTTATGTGTCCGGCTCAAATCAGCTTAAATTTGGTCACGCCCTTCATCACGGAGCAGATTCATTTCGATTTGAATTTTCCCAAGCCATACGTCCACGGAAATTCCAGCTTTCAAGTGCCGATCCTCATATATTTTCCCATATGATGTTGAATGCATTGTGTTCTAATCATCCCCCATATAACTGCGTCCCGCACTTCAGCGCAGTAACTGCCACAAGCGCCGCCTCCATGTACCCCCACTGCATGTTCATCGCCATGTGATTATTAAGGACAAGTACCCCATGTCCTCTCCCGGGAATTCCCCGACAAGTTTCTGATGAGCGCAAGGCCCTCCACGCGTCTTATTCCTATTTCAATTTCATGGCAACGTTCAATTTATGGCTCTGCCGGCGTCGTCCTTGATGTAAAATCATGTAATGCGGGAGGCTGAGACTGTCTTTCTCATCCCAGGGCTTGGATGCGAGGTTCGGCTTTCTTTAGACCAAAAATGCCTCGAAAGGCAGCCAAATCCATGCAGATTCTGGTTGGACTTGGATTTTGACCCTGATAATTTGACCAGAAACGAGCCGGACTTGGGTGTTTGTACATTTTTGCCTCCAAAGGGCATTCAGCTCAGAAATGAATAAGACCGGGGTTTTATCGGCCAAGATATCCGTGTTCATCTTCTTTAACACATACAAGATAGTAAAGAAATTTGGCTCGCTCCTGGTCAACAACATTTCTTCTGCCACGCCCTCCTCATCAGACCCGCCGGAGCTTCTCGATAAGACCCACGTTAGATATTTCAGAGCCCGCATGACTTTTCACGCTTGTGAGATGTAATGCTATCCTCACTACGAAGAACTACGGACAACCCCTATTGGAACAATTTCACCCAGTTAAATACCTGCGGTTTACCGTTACTTGTTGATCATTCTCATAAATTATTGCAGAGCTTGTGCCCAAACGGCATGCAGCTTTTTTTTTTCTTCCTCTAAAGGCCATTACGACTGTGTAATAGGCACAAAAATTTCTCACAGGGGTGTCTCTATAAGGCCATCTGGGGCCTTATAGATGGAATCTGGTGCACAAATATTTTGCACAGGGGTCCTCTCAAAAAGTATTGTGCGCGAGGCGGTAGACGCGGACTTACGGACCACGGGGATGAATTGGCGGTGGATGAGGATCTGTAGGTGATAGTACCGACAATATAGCGCCACGGACTGGTCGAAAAATACGGGATCTGCACGCCTAGGATCCCAGCGCACTGGTTTCCGCGGGAATGAGTGGTTCGCGATTGTAGTACGTATTTAAGAGCAACGTACGATGTTCCGGGATCTGACTCGCCAAGTGTTTAAGGCGGAGTCGAAATCCGCCACGACGCGCTCCTCGTAGGCGTTTTGATCTGCCGTCAGGAAAATGCGGACCTTGCGGAGCCCATACTACCTGGATGTCAGGATATCGTCATTGCGCGAAAGGGGAATAAAATGAATCAGTGTCTTGAGACTGAACGATATAATGTCGTATCATCATGTTGAAAAATGCGATACGGGAAGGCAAGCCGGGTGGCTGCTGGAAAGGATGAATCGGGTGCTCCCAGAACTCATCGTCACACTCGAGTGGTAGCTCGACGTCGAAGCTGCGGCAACGGGATGATCAGTACAGGTCTGAGAGGTGCAGCCCAACACGGTCGATGCGTTAAACTATGCACTCACTCATCATATTGCAGCGCACACGGGTGCCTAAGACCAGAACTTATACTGCGGTCCAACCACACCAGCACCCAAAATGCCCTCTTGAGCAGCTCACGCTCTACAGACGGTACTTCGATGCGCGCCGTGCGTTGGTGTATGCCGGCAGTCTGTCGAATTTCCGTCAGCTTTCAGAATCACGGGGCCACGAACAAGATTGCAGATTGTAAACCTGCTCAAGCCGGAGGCCGATACCAACGAGCATCCTGCACGCCTGCGGAGAGGAGGAGCCCGCGAGGAACGTCACTGCCAGCTGTGATACGTGAGTCGGCGAATGCACGAAAGGACACCAGAACATAAAGCGGACGCGAGAGAGAAATAAAACTAAAATGACATACACAACAGTACTGGAGATCATACAGCTTGGTCTGGCCGAATAAATGCCTTTCCACTTGCGCACCTTTGGTTCACAAGAGCGTCAGCGTATGATCGACCACCAAAGTGCTCAGATCAGTAATAATTCGACCACCTGGTGGAACACTCCCAGCCGCATGTAAGACCTGCGGCAGTCGCCCGGGGATCCATGCTCCACCGTGACCCAATCGCGCACACGACCAAGACTGTCGCCGCAAAGCCATCATCCCTGCACACACAAAAAAAAAAACACATCGTCAGCAATCCCGCACGAACGCACCCAACAACAACAATTAAATAAGTCCCAACCATCGGGACTTTTTCGGATGAAGAGAACCACGAACCTCAAATGCAGGCCTTCCGCGAGACCACGCTCGAACGTTGGCCGATGCAGCAACGGGAGGTATATATTTTGGTGCATAAAATAGAGCCCTATGAGTTGGCCATCAGAGGCTCAGACGGGAAGTCTACGTCTACGTGCGGCGCTCGACCGTCGCCCACTGCGGACGTGAATGACAGTTAAAAAATGATTATTCGGCGACTCACTGATTTCCATCTCCAGTATTCCAGCCGCCAGGACGGCCAGGCGGGTACTGCACTATCCACCTCAACATGGTCGTCGGCCGACTGTTCGGGAGACTGGCAATGGCTGTGTTGCTCGCGCTTCACATCCGCCTTGAGATTGATGGCGGCGTTGACGAGACTGATTTCAGAGCTTTTGCCCATGAAGCCGCGGTCCTTCACGATGCCTAGTGAGACGTTGTCGAGCTGCGTGAAAACCAAGAAAATGTGAAATCCAACGCTTAGGAGAGCGGAGGGGAGGAAGACGCACTTTGCGGGGGATCTCGAGGTGCCCAAGTCGTCCGGATGCGGCGGAGGCTGGGGTGCCCCCCAGGCTGCTCAGCGCCAGCCGCATTATTTGCAGTATCGCAGTCGAGCCATCGGCGTGTTGAGGGCCCGGGCTCAAGGTGGCTTCTCTATCGGCGTCCATAGTGTCAGTCGGTGGAGCCACGGACTGTGTGAAGAAAGAGGAGGAGCTGTTGGCAAAGTGCCCATTGGCTAACTCGGTGCGCAACCGGCGCACGAGGGCCTCTGATTGCTCAAGCTGCACCTCGAGAGAGTGGACATAGCTGCTTGGTCGTTGTCAGCGGTCTCTTTATCCCAGGAAATCAGGATACTTGACACACCTCTGAGGTGGCACTGGCCGGCGATTCTGTGGTTAATTTAGCGGAGGGGAGAAGTGAGATGGCAGAGCATTACCACTGGTATTCAGAGATATGCGCAGTCGAGGTTCGCCTCGAAGCATAACTGCACTTGTTCCCAGGCATTTGCGATCCGTCACCTATGACACATCCAAATCAGTGCAATGGCTCCGTCCACGGAAGCTTACATCGACCTGAGAATTTGAGCACAAGGAACGAACGTGCAAGGAAACGGAAAAAAAATCAGCGCCCCCAGCCCGCTATCATAACTGAGCAGACAATTAGACAGCCGAGAATCATCGCTTGTGTCCAAATACCCCAGAACGATAAGTCGATATTGCATTCCATTCATGATCAAGAGGTGGTTGGATCGTGTCACCGTCGCGACGACACAGCTGAAAGGAATCATAGGGGTAAGGATAAGACGTACTCTTTTTTGCGGCGGCAAGAATCGCATGCGCGTTGGACGCGCCGTTTCTTCGTCGCGTGAGAATCTTGGTGACTTGGTTCCAAGGCTCTATCCGATGGTTAAAATCCCCAGAAGCTATGTAGCAGCCAAGTCCAAACGAGCGATGTTGAGGTCAGAAGCAAAGAACCTATTTGGCCTTGATTTGGCATTTGCGGAGCGTCGTCACTGCACCGCCTTTCCCACGATGCCATCGGCATCGACGGCCCGATCCCTGACCGCCGCCTTTGTCTTTCACAAGTACAAGCAATTAAATGGATTGTGGCGTCCAAGCCTCGTTTATAAACTCCCATAAAACGGGTATCGGTAGAATTCCCGTAAAACGCAAGTCAATCCCTTCAAATTACCGTAGTTTGAAGTTCCGAGAGTATTCGATGTTGTGACTTGGGAGGCTTTGGTTGCGATGTGATAAAATTGTTTAATAGAAGCCCAGGAGGAGACAAGCTTAACAGATGATCGCAGAAGTTTTTTTTCTTTAAAAAATACTGACTGGTCTTGATTATATGGCGGAAGTTGAACAATGACAACAATTGGTCCAGAAAAACAGACGGCTCAGTAAACCTGCGCCGACCTGAGAGCGGGATCTTCTCGCACTGTCAAGCGAAGGAAAATCGTTGAAGTTCCTGGCGTACGTTTCTACTTAGGGGTTGCGGCTTTTATTGCGTTAGGGTGACTACGCTACTAGTCCTCTGCTTTGCGCGGGTAGAGCAGAATGGGCTAGGACGCTGACTTCAGTGCGTCGCCTTGCAAACGGCGTTGATCCCATATGTGTGAACCGTTGGAGAACGACGTTCATTGGCCGCAGGTTCCATGCGATGCGATGCGACCTCCGCACGCCACAACTCAGCTCTAAGTTGTGAACTGCCTTGACGCGTTCGGAACGCCGTCCATCCAAAGAGTGTTTCTCATAAGTGGATATCCGGTTCAGCTCCAAATTGCCTCCCGCTCTGTTTCGCGCCTGGCAAGTCCACATGCGCATGAAGACTGAATAAGGCCCGGTCGCGGACGGTCCGCACCTCATTTCTATGTGCAGTATCTCCAGATAATGTATGAGTGCTCGTTCGACTCGAGTCCGGGCCATGTGTGAGTACAGAGTCTGTACCTTTTTTCTTCTTCTTCCATACTGTTCATTCAATTCGAACGTAATGCAGCTTTTCCAACCTCACAAATATTTCAGATAATTCTGTGAAACTAGCCCAACCCAGCCGCGGAGGTGACGAGGAATTGAACGGAAATTGGACCGCATATGCCTTGCAGATTCCCATCTGGCTGGGTTCACTTGGATAGCGGATAAGGCCCGGTAGCGGTGGTCCGCACCTGCACTCTATAGCAAATAAACAAATGCATAATGCAGGAGTGCTCGCTCGATTCGAGCCCGGGCCATGTGTGAATACATAGTTTGTACCTTTTTTCTTCATTCCCACTATTCAATTCGAACTCAATGCAGCTTTTGCCTCACACCAATTTCTACATAAATCTATGAAACTGGCTTGACCTAGCTTGCGGAGGAGACGAGCAATTGTAATGGAATTTCAACCACATATTCCTGGCAGATTGATTCAGACGAGGCAAAGTTCACATGAAGAGAGAATAAGGCCCGGTGGCGGTGGGCCCGCACCTGCTCTCTTGCTCGTTCGACCCGAGCCCGGACCATAGGTTGTCAATATTAGCTCTTCTTCGTGTTCCAATATCCATTCAGGTTGACCCCTAGCTTTCCAACCTAAACACAATGCTAAGTTCGGCCTGCCTATATACCCATTCTGTACCACAGAACGGTGGCTATGTTGTACCATAGCCACCGTGGCTATACTGTGCCACAGCCACTGCTCCATGGTATGGAACAGAGTGGCAACTATATAGGAGGTGGCTTAGGAGAATTGAACTTGATCGTGGTTGAGACGGCGCTGGCATTGCTTTGAGATGGTGAGATGAAGTTGGGAGGAAGAGTTGTTGATGCTAGAGTCTGGAGTCGCCGTCAAACATTCCATCACCAAAAGTGCAGAACCCGTCCAAGGTCCTTGGAGGACGCTTGGAGGGGCCATAAAGCCATAGGTAGCATTACACGGCCAGTTCCGTTAGGAACGCCGGGCCCAGGAATTATCGAAGTGATTTCTGGAGAAGCGGAGTTGATGTAGCAACATGAATATGAGAATCAAAGTTGGCCTACCTGCACTTGTCGAGTAGAGCGAGTATGAGAAATTTCTGATAGATCAGCGTGGAGAATTGGAAGTCAAGACCGAATGTGATTGAACGCACCTTGGAGCGGTATCTTGCCGAGGCAATACTCTGTCCCAAGCGTGTCAAAAGTCCAGCACATTGCAAGGACCAGGGTCGCAAGCCTCCACAAGATGCTTCGCCCAAGCGAACAAAAGAGCCCGTACTGGGGAGAGAAGTCGACCTGGAGAAGCAAGGCAATGCAAGCCCGGGTTAGCGACCATGGACGCCGGTCATCTTGTGGACAGATAATGCATCATCCGATTCCACACGGGAAAAACAAACCAGGAGGAGGAGTGGTAAGTAACTGTGAGAGGAAAATCGTAGAACTTTGGGCGCCACGATCCTGCGTATCGCGAAGAGGAAGTCAGTGAGGAATCGGTATCATAACTAGGCGTATGCGCAGGTGTCGTACGATATAAAGAACTAAAAGATTGAAGCTCCGTAAATGTATTTATATTTGCGTCGCTTGGATGCATACCGTAATGGACCTGTTTAAGGTCGACACAAAAATCGGGGTACTTCGTCCCAGAGCTACGCCCAGCAGGAAGAGTTCTGGGACGGACTCCCACCCCGAAACAGTTCTCCTCCCCCATGACGAAGGCGCGCGCATCGCGCGTGATGAGACGCACAACGCCGGTGGCGGTAAGAGTAACCATTCGCAAGCGCAGGCGGGGAGGCGGGCGGCATGCCAGAGAGGAGATTCATTGCGTTCCCTCAGGCCTGCGATACGATTATTCGCGGATAAGTAAGATTCCATGGAGAGGGCAGATTCGGCCTACGCGCGGGTCGTTGGTGCCAGCATGGGTTAGACGCAGCGGAGGAGCGTCGTGAGTGCGAGGTTCGTATTAAAGACCGCCCGCTATTGGAAGGCGTACGCCCAGCGGTGGCGCTATGCGGAAACGTACGGGACGAGAGCGTTGCCAAGATGCGGGCTCGCATTTGACGTCGGGAGCCAGGAGTGGCGAGTGGCGAGTTGGGAGCGGTTTTACGCCTCGAAGGACCGGAGGCGGAAGTAAGCGCGACGCCGGCGATGAGTCTGTGGTGTAGGGGACGACGACCGTGACGTCGTCGATCGGCGCATCGAGACAGGAAAGCGGCGGCGCCTCAACAGTGTGGAGATGCGGCGGCTATTCAGGGTGCGGCTGAGGGAAGAGCTGCGGGATGAGGAGTAAAAAAATCAGCGATAATAGCGGTGAAGGGAGTAATGAGAAGTGCTCGGTTTATGGCGAGATGGAAACTACGAACAGAAGTCAAATGCGGAGAAAAGCGAGGAGGATTAGGGAGGAGGTGTGAGTGGAGGACTACGAAAATGCAGAACGAAGCAAGGGGATATTACAGAAAAAGGAGGAGGAAGACGACGTACCGGGGTGATTATAAGAGATTCAGCCCGACCATCGCTGTGCATCTCCTTCACGCCAGCGCAGTGCGAAGACTAACCCGGCGGGTCCCACCCCCTCCCACCCCGAATCCCGTCGTCGGCCCAGTCGGCCCACCCGCGCGCTCGACTACAGCGTGTCAGAATATCCTAGAACATACTGCCCGAGTACCATTAGTATTACTGCGGCTTCATGTCCCAACAGCAATATCGCACGTCTGCAGCGATTTCAAAACGATGTGGTCGGCCCTCAACTTCCCGTTAGGCTTGTACGAGCTTCGTGAAATGCCAGAGACAGAGAGGTCGGAATACTGGCTACATGCCCTCGAATCTGCGTTTCCGGCCAAACTCGCACCCCAGCGCGATACGGATGATAGCCTCACCAGGAGGCGCCTCATTTTACTCGAGTATTTAGAGTTGGAATATTTTGTTAGACTGAAGCACACACCAAACACTTTGCACGAGTGGCTGCTCTCGACCCTACGCTTGGGAGATCACGGTTTCCGAGAGCAGCAAATTATACTCCGGATACCGGAAGCCATCGGGCTCCAGCCAGAACGCACAAAGGGCGATGCGTACGAAGCAGGTGAGGTCATTGGGGACTGAGTGTTCTGCGCACGATTATGCTGACAGACGCCAAGCATTGGATGAAAAAAAGGTACTGTATTGGACTCGCCTCGTGGGGGCGATTGTGCATGACTCCACCCCCGAAAATGCCACTCGCTCGGCCGGTCCCCATTCCATTCTTCCATGTTATCCTTATCCTTTAACTCCCCATCCCCTGCTCCATCCCTTACACGCTCTTCGCTCCCCTCCGACGCTCAACAGGCCTTTCAGACAATTCCTGTACGGCGCCGTCGCGTTCAAGCCGTTCAAGACCCACCTTCTCGCCAACCTCGTCCAAATCCGTCGGCCTCACCTCGCGTTACCATCCTCTCGTCTTCTTGACGTCTCTTTCCCTTCGAGGCGCTCGTCGCCACATTAGCAAAAGAGCTGCATCAAAAACTCACTCAAGCTCTGCATCTCTCCAACCTCGCGATCCACCGCTCTTCAAGGTGGTCTTCATACCGCTTCCCTGAGCCACCGTACCACTGAAGGCACATCTGACCTCTCGTGTCAACCTCAAACGCAAGATCAGCAACGGTGTCCCGAGTCGTTTCAAAGCATGAAAACCTCATGAAAAGCTCGTAGGCAGCAAAGGCGGACGAGCTTCCTAACGAATTGATCTGACCATTCAAATTCCGATGCCTGCTTCCTCCAAGACATTCGTAATTGTCAAGCTTGTCTTCTCCTTCATATCGCCCCCAAGCTGCAAGGTCTGCTGGCTATCGTGGTCCAAGACATCCGCAAATACAGTCCCCGCCGGCTTACACTTTTACTTGATCCCCTCATGACTTCCCATCGCTGCTCGAAAATCCCATCTGCCTGCGCAATGGTCGATGATTGAAAGCTGAAGACCTCGTCTTCCTATGCACGGACTTTGTACTCGACGCTCCTGCGACAGCTCCTCGAATGCTATACTGTGGTTTCAAGTACATAGCACATATTTATCGTATTGACTGCAATTTACTTTTTTTCCCCCCATTTTCTTTTGTGGACTATAGTCGACTATGAGTGACTATGAGGTCTATGAGTGCTATGTCTTTCACTACTCTGACAGACAACATGAGAACTATGAGTGTCTGTAAATCTGAAGCATGTGATCCCACCTTTCTATAAAAGTGGCCGGTTTACTATGGTGTCTATGACTGCTATAAATGTCTATGTAGGTCTATGCAGCAGCTTTGTATTTTCTTGATGTGATCCGAGGCGCGATATGGGGCGGTCGTGAGTAGACCCCGGGCCCAGGAACGGGCAATCCTTGATGCATTTGGAGTTGTACCCCCGCACCTTGACCATCACTGACCGCGGTCAATCAGACGTGGAAACAAACGGGTTTGCCTGTTGTGTGCCTGAGTTCTATGAACACGCTCCAGCATCGTGGAGAATTGTCGGGGCTCCAAGGAATGCACACAAACGACTTGTACCGTTATGCACAAGGACGGGGAACCAGAGTGTTCTCCATGGGAACGATTGAAACTGTACAAGTTCCGCGGCCAACGGGAATCTTGGCCAGGGTGCGATGTATGGATTCACCTTCTAGGGTCGTTTTACAACATGGGAGTACTCGTTAGAGCCAATAAAGTGGCTACAATCAACAGTTTTCCTCCCTCTCCCTCTTCGCCGACGAATAGTGTGCGTCGCAGACCAGCTGCAGATCTTTATACCAGTACTAACATCTGAATAAACAGACCCGAGTAAAATGATGACTATGGCGCCTGAAATTCCAACTCCGCGGGAGGCCGTCCATTTCATGTTTACTGGGCGAGGGGATTCGCAAGGGTATATAAGGGCGGCAAATGCGGGCGGGAGACAAATTACTCTCGCAAACCAGACAACACTCATGTTTTCCAAATCACTTCTTGCCCTGGTGTCCACTGTAATGTGCTTCCGCGCTGCAAGTGCGCAGATCACAGGAACTGGTGTGTTTCCCTGTACCGCTAGACCCAGTTTGCATACTGAGTGCATGGTATTGCAGCAACGCGGGGGTTCAATGGAACTACGAACTGCGGGTGCCCCCCCTTCAACGGCCCTTTCGCTATCTCAATCCCCGCCGGCTTCCTCAACGCGCGGGTGTGCTGCCAGGACACCATCACCGTGAACTGTACGCTGTTTGTGCTTGAGAAATCTTCTCCTCCTCACTGGTTGCGCTAGACAATGGCAAAAGCGTGCAGGCGATCCTGAGCGGGGTCTACGACGCGCAGGCCGGCACAACGAACATTGAGCTCACTGACACACCGTTCAGCGTATTGCAGGACAACGCCAATCAGCAAACGATTAGCCCTGTCACCTGGCAGTTCGATCAGAGCCCCCACTAGTTGGGAGCACCGACCCTATATATAATGCAGTTGGTCTTCGTACCGTACAATTTTACCCGGCGGAGGAAATTATAATATTTGCTTTCCCTTGGCTTTCCCTGTTATCAACACAGCGGAGATAGGATACAATCTCTTAACCCGCCATTCGATTCGGAAGATTCGTCATAGGGACTCCATAAAAGACTCCTTCCTTTCTGGACATAAATGCCGTGTTTGGGAAAGGGAGAGCAAAATACCTACACGGACGGATATCGAAAGCTTTCAGTGCCGACGGTGCCCTCTGCCCTCTGGGAACTACGCCTCAACATGAACAACATTTTCTCAACTTGCCAGGCTCCAGAGATGACCAAAAGCAATACTCGGTCCGAGGTCAGTGTTCTCGGCGGCTCTCGGCATCTGCTGTTCTCGGCCAACCCGGATCGGCCAGCAGATCACGTGCAGCCTGGTCACCGGTGGCGGCGGTCAAGAGGATTGGCCGGGGCTAGGCGAGGTGGGATTGAACTTTTTGACAGTGGGCTGAATTTTTTCCATGATTGTTGGTTGTTCAATGGTCGTTAGCTGCCATATCGTTAACTGGAAGATACTTTCCAACTGCGGATGCAAACGCCAAGCAACGGTAGGCAAGGGATAAACGGGAATGTACAAGGAATGTATACCAGCATTGACTCTACGAGTACTCGATGCGGCGAACTGTCGCCGGTGCATTATATCTCGAGGCTTTAAAAGAAACACCAAGTTGAAGGTGAGACTCACAAGCTCAGGTTCGGTTACACTCTCCTTGCGTACGTTGCTGGGACTGCATATGTGTGGCCGTCCCCCAAACTCGACGCCCTAGCTCTATTGGCCAGATCTGATGCGAGCTCATTGCCAAAATTCAGTCCTCCATGGAATCTTGGAATCACAAGATTTCAGTACACGTGTGTAGCCCTGCCTCCCCTGTACAACTTCTGTCATACACCCCCTACAGCTTACCGATGGGCTAGTGCCGAGCGATGCCCCACCTTTAGGCCTTTTTCTTTTTCAAAGGGCGCCTGTCAACCTGCCCAATCTTTGAACACCTGTTGCACCTCCCACCGCTGAAATACAATTCGATGATCTCCGTTCTTCATCTAAAAATATGAATCCTATATCGATCTATATGGGGGAATCGCCGCTTTGGGGCCATATAAGTCTCCCGGAACGGTGAGATGTGCATCGAGTGGAGCAGGAATAGGTGCGATTTTTCACGCCTTCAGCAACATCTGCAGTTCTGGGTTCAGAACTCTACTAATAATTGTGCCCTCAGGCCCATACTTATGGTGGTAGGAGCCAGTAGGAGAAACCTTTGGGCCCAATAAGTTTCGCTAAAATCCGACGGGACGAAGGTGTTTCAGATGCAACCCACAGGGAGGCCTGTGTAAATTACACGTGCCCCGGCGGTATTCCTTGCCCCAGGGCTGAATTATTTTCGGTGGAAGTTATAGATGGTAGAATGCACTTGAAACTATCTCTCAGAGGCGTATCGAACCATGGTGAAAAAATGGGGAATAATGGAATATCCCCAGGAAGCAGACAATCTCTGCAGCATGATCTGCACCAAAGGTGCAGACGTTATTACTACCGAATTCGAAGAGAGCTGAGGGTTTGAACAAGAATTTCAGGAGTTATAGACCAAGTTACAACAGAGGGGGGTGTCGTACATGGAATATTGCTAGGAGAGAGAAGGAAACCATTCGCCGGGTGTATGTGCAGGGCACTGATGTCCAAATACGCACTTCTGATCACCTCTTAAGACTTGACTTACGAGGGTGGCCAGAGAACTCAAACTTTATCGCTGAGAAACAGACGGGGGTACAAATTAGTAATATTATCGATTTCCTTTCAATTCCGTCGGGAGCCCTAACTGGTTGGGATACATTCACCTTTGCAGAATCAACATCAAGCGAACATCAGGACGTTCCATGACTCACGAGCCTCAGTGCATAATTTGCCGGCCGGGCACGGCTTGCAGTCTATGAATACGACACGGTTCGAAAGCTGATTGAGCCGGGGGAATTTTGGCCACGTACCGCGTTTAGTCAAGCCGCTGGCGGGAATTGGAGTCGCTTGCACGACGGCCATCCCAACTAAGATGAGGGAGAGGATAGACGGGAGGAAGTGCATGGTTGGTATGAATAACGCTCCACTCTCTTCATATATAGGTCTCGAATACATTTATCTCCAGTGAGTATAGGTGCGCGCCGGGTGCATCCCTGACCTTCCCGCCATTTTCAAGTCAGAGCGCTCCGCAGTACCAAACCCCATTGGACGAAACATATACTGACTGAATTGTTGCCAATGCCAAGAGACTGTGGTTCCTGGGCGCGTATTCGACGATACGTAACAGTGGTTTATGAAGCCGGTATGGGAGGGTATGGGCTCATCGTCGCTGGCCAGTTGAATTGTAGAAATGCGCTTTGCAGGGAAGCTTCAGTGACGTCACCATGAAACATCTTTTCGCTTGGTAGATTAAATTGCCCAAAAAAAATCTACCCGACTGCTACCAGGAAACTACCAGCTGCTACCGAGAAGAGGTCTGCTGCTACCACGCGCTACCTACGGGGGGACTTGTCTACCGTGCTACTGCAACCATCATAGTTGATTTTCCCTGATGGTGCCACTGGCATACACACCGGATACATGTACTTGCGACCGGTGGATTGAGGATGGAATAAATCGCAAATGGGCAAGTAAGCTTGAATTCTTTGATACCATGAATGTTAAGCTCGAATACCCTGCCTGACTATGGGACGAGTGGTGGATACATCGGTGCTCACAGTTGCGGTGCAAAGAGTAGCGGAATGGAAAGTTCATTTGGGCCAAGAGGTAAGAATACGGCCATCGACGGACCGACGAATGTACCTCTACGTGGGGAGCTGGAAACCTAAAGTTGACCGTACAAAGAGTTGGAGTGTAGGATGATCGGTTGGTCCGCGCGCACATTGAACATCTCATGGCCGTTAAAGGGAGTGCGCGAGCTCTTTAGCATGGAAGTGAGCCCTGAGAGCCAGGTTTGGTATCGATTCATGCAGCAGTTGGCGATAACATGGAAAGGAGGAGATGAATGGACATTGACTCGCCGCGGTGATCGCGGGGAATGGTGGGAATAAGAGGCACTGAAGGCGGAAGATAAACCCAAGGATACACGCCACGGAAAGAGGAACCGGAATGTCGCCGGGTATGGCGGACGGGGAAAGAATGGATATACTGTTGTTGCAGCGCGGTATTCCTTTACCTTACCTTCGCATTTTACGAGAAATCTGAGAAGTTGGGGATCCGAACCATTCATCTCAGACTGATAATCAATCTGTTAAGGAACGCAATTGTATCCTTAACACTGGTGTGTGATAATAATTCATACACATTGGTTACCGCTATCCGCCCTACAGCGTCGGCTGGAAACTTAGCAGCTTGGCTTAACTTGAGTTGCCAAATTAAAGCTTAAGCCTGGTTTTGACTTTAAGTCAACTTGCCTTCGTCTTTCTGTTGGCGCTGGGTACACCTGAATCCAATCTTGTTTGCCCGGGCGCCGAGTCATGTCACGGCATGCTAAACTTATAGGCTGGGCGCGTCACCTAGAGTGTTTGGCGTAGATCCTAGTCAGGACAAAATGTCACGTTCCATTCTCCGTTCCCGTCAAGAAAATGGGGCTGCCGCGCCAATACAATTCTTTCCGTAACGCCTGGCCGAGATCCTGAGTCTGAAGGACCTTAAATTGCGAGGGGTTAGAGACACAACGACATTGACCCACCATGCCGGCAAAATTCCTGTCTCTGTCCGTTGTCTTCTCTGCGCTCTTCGTCTCTCAGTTAGTCGTCGCTATCCCCAATGTCGATTGCTCTCTTGTCCGCTGTGCTGCACCACCACAATGGTAAGTCCTGTTTATTGGCTTTCAGCGCGTTCGATCAACCAGCCTTTCTTTCTGGACAGTCCCCTCGGGCAGACGGCACGAATCCCCGCTGGAGAATGCTGCTCAACATGCGTCCCCTGCGGTGTAGTGTCCTGTCCCCTTTTGAAATGGTTGGTCTTCTTGTTACAGCGGCATCGTAGGTTCTAACATTGTTAATAGTGTTGCTGGTTCCACATTGGTTACGCTACCTGGCAACTGCTGCCCGACTTGCGCCCCTCCTCCAGATTGTTCCGCTGTTCAGTGTCTCGCCTGGTAAGCATCACCTTGCGACAATGGATGGAAAATGTGGCTCACATTCTTCAATAGCCCTGACAACACCGTTGCGGTAACCGTTGCGGGCCAATGCTGCCCCACCTGCATGCCGAAGCCGGATTGTTCGGATGTCTTATGTGTTGAGTGGTGAGTGCAGAAGCAATCAGATCACTGGCAGGACTGATTCATTGGGGCATGTGCAGTGTCGGCGAGATCGAACCAGGCAATTGCTGCCCTACTTGCGGATTGGGAGCGAAGTGAAATTGAAATGGCGAACAAAGGAGCACGGAAGATCTGGAGCGTCTGATTCGGATCGATCATGCTACATTCCAATATACCGTACATTGAGCATTGATAGAGGCGGTACTAGTCATTAAGATCGCAAGAACCACCATCAGCAAATCCTGATTGAACTATAGAGTGCTACATAGTGCTACATAGTCCGGTGTAGTCCGGTGTAGTGAAGGTCCTTTGCCGCATAGTAATCCCCCACTATGTAGTACTATGTAGAGCTCCATAGTATGCTATAGTACGGTGTAGACCCAAAAAAATCAGGATTTGCTGATGACCGGTCTTGCTATCAAAATCGGAGTGGAGGTGTCGTAACGATTCATCCATGCGCCCTGAACAATCTACGGACCGAATCAAAAACTGCATTTCTTGGCACAAGCCCACGAGCCTAGACCGGTAACCGATCTGTCTACGCGAATACTGTCGGTAGACAGACTGGTCGATCGGAGTTTGAATTTGGATATGCGCTCGGTGGCCGAAACCAACGTGATGAGTTGTTGCAGCTCGCGACCAGGTGTAGGGACAAAGAAGTGCGGATCAATCCGATGATTGCATGTGTGTTGGTCTCCGACCTCCGACTGATCTTTTGCTCGAGACTCGACTCACCGTCATCGCTACCGCCTTCAAACCCAAATGTGCGCGCGCATTCAGATGCTACTCCGGACACTGGGTATATGGCGCCGTCTCGAATCGGCCGCGGGATACTAAGTCCGACAGCGGTGCGTCTCCTTTCAGTCCATTCTTTCCCTCCTTTCGTCCTTGGATGTCGGGCTATCATTGTCATCTTTTCCCTCACTCCCAACTCCGAATGCAGGCATTAATCCATCGCGCTGATCCACTATACCGCAGAAAGGGGACGCTGTCCTGCTGGGACGCTGGGACATGTCAAGACCACGCTACGAACCAGGCCAGTGCGGGTGCCGTGCCTGTTGTCATGCTGACGCGGTGAGTCCGCGCTCTGTGCTACTTGGTGCTTTCGTGCAGGGTGCAAGTGGTTTTGCGCCCCAAGTCGGACGGGCGGAGATGTGGCTGCCTGCAGGCAGCAGCAGCGGCTCTCGTCGTGGGGTGGCATCCGATCCGCGCCGCCCATCTACGGCTCATTTCCACCGGGTTGCGTTCGTGTGCATCTAGGACGTCGATATTGAAGCGCACCATATGTGGCACGTCGTATTTGCCTCTACACATCTTTGTTTCTCATTCTCCTCTTTCCTTCCTAGTTGAATGTGCATGGCGGGTGCAGCGATGTGGACGTTTATTGCGCGTATGCTCCTGATTCCTTTCCTTTCCGCGCTGTAGCTCACCGACTCAATTCCAGCCACTATCCCCAGCGCCAAGCGTCCCTGCACGCCTCCAGAAGCAGCAACGCCACCCGCGGAAGAGGAAAAGGTGCAGCGCAATGCGAACTACGCCGCGTCCTCCTCTACCGCGACTACGACTACGACTACTTGTCTACTGACGTGTGTATGAGTTATTTTCTTTTGGAGAAGGTGGTTACAGGTGGTTTTCCGTCTTTCTTCATTCTTCCCATCCCTTCACGTCCGCCATATCTCTTTTCCCACTCGCAGTCCCGCACGCGTCCACTGACTCTTCTTCCACAGGTAGGCACCAGCGTGCTTGACACACTGCGCATTCCAGACCAGCATGCCCCCAGCGACACTGCACGAAGGTGGGCGTCCCCGGCTACACGCACGAGCGGGGCTCGTTACGCTGTGATGTGCGAGTTTCCTTGCCCGCTCCTGTCTCCTTTCTCCGCAGGCTCTTTTCTTTCAGTTTCGAGAACGGGAGTGCTTGTTTCTGCGCGCACTCGAAGACGGGCTACATTCGTGCTCGTTTCTCTTCGTGGCGCTCCCGATTACAAGCAACGGCATCATTTCTAGTCAGTCATCTTCATCTCTCTCCTCTGCTTTTTTTTTTTGCCGCCCGATGTAATGTGCACTCCCCCGTACACAAACCCCGCCCTTTCGCGGCGCCAGTGGCGGGTTATCGGTGTCGCAGGGTCGTTTTCTGGGTGGGGTGTGGACCTTTTGCTGTTCCATGTGAGGGTGGGCAGGCGGGTGGGGTGCGTGGGCAGGCCTTTGTCTTCATCGCTATTAAGATGCGAGACGCGGGGTATCGTGCGTACCATGCGGCAGCGCACCGTCAGCTCGTCTGCATGTCACCGCGATGGCGAGCCTCGTACCGCCCCGCTGCCTGCAGGTTTCCTGTTTTTTTTTTTTTTTGTTGGGCGAGCCTCGCATCGCCCCGCTACTTGCAGGTTTTATGCGTTTTTTTTGTTGATCTTCTGGTGGTACCACCAGAAAGGACCGAATATTTCCCTAGAACACATTGGCCGACACATTTGACGGTAGATCGCTGGGTAAAAGCCCCGTCACGCACCCCTCCATGAACGAATCGTCCGCCAACACGTCCTTGATATCTCGATCTTCGACGTTCCCTCCGTCTTTCTGCCAAGGACGACCTGACCCTTGGTGCACTGGAGTAGGTCGCACAGCCGCGCGTGGTGCTGGGGGGACACAATACGCGAGATGGAGCTCGAATTGAGCGAGTCCTCAGGAAAAAACTCCGCATACGATGTAGAGCCGTATGGCCGACGTGCAGAAATTCATCCGCACGTTGGTTTCGGTTCTAAAAACAGACTACTTATCCCTTTAAGTTTTACGTACGATTTTGTTTGTCCTGTAAACACACGCCCACGGCGCTTACTGTAAATCAATATATCTTACCTCTTACGCTCATCAGTGCGAGCCGGTGCGGGCTATCGCCCGATCCCAGTGCCTCTAGTGTCCAGTGAACTACTAAACCACCAAAGTGCTCATCTCAACCTATAAACCCTTCGACGACCACTATTTATCACGACTCTCTCCCACGCCACTTGCCACGACATACCGATACCCTCTCACACCGCACATTTCTGACTCTATCCCTCAGCCCGACTTCCATGATGCCTTTCTCAAAATCCTATTCTAAACCCGACGGATCACCAACCCGAATCAACAAACTGCACTCGAGGAATTCTCCTCTTCCACAACGACTCTTTCAGTGCGGAAATCAAAGTGTCTTGGTGCGTGCGCGGGATGAGTACATAATCAGGCGAGACGCACAACTGATCCACGACGCAATGAGTTTGACTTTCTTCCTCTCAGCAGCACTAGGTTGAACTACCTATCTGGCCACAGTTTTGCGCTCTAGCCCACAGGATGCGTTTTGCCGCGACAGCGATGTCGTAGGGTGGGTCAATGATGACGGGTGATTTACCACCTAATTCAAGAGTGAGTCGTGTGAGCTGTTTCGCAGCTGCGGCGGATATTATGCGCGCGATGCGGCTGTTACCCGTGTAGAATACTAGGCCACACCCGATACAAGTAAAGATAGGAATGGTATTCCCAGGGAATAGACTCACTGTGATCCCCTGTGACGTTGATTCACTCGGCAGGACCCAAAGTTTTAACTCAATTCACATACACCGTAGTTCAAGGAGCTTGCTAGTTTCTGTAACAGCCCCGAGGACGACACGATAGGTATTGGGATCCAGATATTTGGGAAGCAGATCTGCAAGAAGTGAGGCGAAGTGAGGCGCGAGCTCAGACGGCTTCAGAACGGCACAACATCCTGCCGCAATTGCTCCGAGCAACGGCTGCAGAGTCAAAACTAAGGGATAGTTCCAGGGACTATAAATTATTGTAAGCGTCATTGTCTTCTAGCAGCTTCAGCAATTTGAGTTTAAAAACGAACGCAATAATCAGGACGGTGCCCTTGGCAGCGGTATAGATAGTAGGTTTCCACGGCTTCTGCCAGTCCCTACCTCCACGGCCATGGGTTTGGCCCAGTTGTCGAGGTCTTTGACACTGATAAGAGCCAGTTCTACAACCAATCCCTGAGAACTCAAGATCGGCGCGCTGGGGTAAAACATCGAACATGGAATATACAATTTCAGAGAAGTAAGTCTCAATCTGTGGCTTCTGCAGGTCCTTGATGAGCGAATCCGCAAAGGCTTCCCGATTCTCTTGTACCATACGCCCGACCTGGAGAAGCTGTTCTTTGCGCCATTCCAGGGACCGAGCTACGCCTCTCTTGAAGCTATATATTTGTCTGGCCATTCTGGCCTCAAAATAGTGGCTATGGCATGAACACAGCTACCAGTAGCCGAGCACATGACACAGCTACCGTTTTGAGGGTCAGAACGGCTAAGCAAATGTATAGGCACGGCTCGTCCAACCTTTCCTTGCACTTTTTCGCTCATTTCTTCGTTAATACATTGCCCAAACCTCTTTGCCATCTGCGAATGAGTGAGCGATGGTGCTTTGCGGCGATAGCGGAAGCAAAGTTTCGGTTAACGTCACGGATCACTCACGCTAAATTTGTGAAATTCCCACCAAACCAAACATTATTAACAACTTGCACTAACTCCAGAGCAACTGCGTATGCAAACTGGAGCTCAATAGTGCCAGGTAGCCAAAGCCAACCTGTGCCTACGGACGTAGACACAGGTAGTCAGACATAGTCACAGAGCAGTCAGAGGTAGGAAAGGGGGCCACAACGTAGTCGCATGTAGTCCAATGTCCATGCCACTACGTCCGTGGTCACACCCTCTGACTACGGGGGGGCTCAACACAGTGATTCACGGAACGTGTGGGGAGAACTGGGGTGGACAGTGTGGAACGCTGCCAGGGTGCGTTCTGCAGGGTTCGGAGACTCGCAGTGTAAGAGTGTCTTTTCTCCGAATCTCAGTAAGAAGCAAGCTACAGACAGTAATTGAACAGTAAGGTCATGACAGAACGAGCGTGGGGAAAAACTACCTAATCAAATGGACGTCTCCTGAAGCACGTGAGGCACCGCAGGTCTCGATCTTTTCTCCTGAACGTCCCAACTATTTATCTCAGAACTACCAGCACTCGCTCGCTCGGAAGTCCGCGAGAACGTCGAATATAACACGCCGCAAGTAAGCCCTTCGCATTTTTGCGATGAGGAGACTGATTCGAACTGTTACATTGTCATTGGATAGTGTTTTTCTGGTCTTGGCTTGGCCTGCAAGTCATGGCTTTGGCCCAGCTTTGTCTGGCTATGGCCTGGAAAAATTCCAGGCGAGGCCAAAATCCAAGCCAAACCCACCCCTCGCTTTGGCCTACTACCACTCGCTCGCTCGAAAGACCTATAACACGCTGCAAGTAAGCCCTTCGCATTTTCGCGATGAGGAGACTGAACCGAGCAAGCTGGCAGCGACATGGACTCGACATCCTTGCTACCCCGCTTTCCGCAGGAACTTATCGACGGGATTCTCAAACACATCTCAGATGAAGCCACTCTTCGCTCGTGCGCCCTCGTCTGCTGGGCATTTCTTCCCACTTCCCAGGCCTCCATTTTCTCGACGGTGGAGCTCATCCCACGAAATTCTCGAGTCGCTTCTTCTCCTTGTGAGCGGCTACATAGTGTTCTACGCGAATCTCCGCATCTTAATGGTTACATCCGGACTCTCAAAATTTTGGAGTCGGCCAAGCCTGGTACCTGGTGGACACCCAATGAGGGCCTTGTGGCAGTCCTACGGACTCTAAACTCTGTTCGCTTCGTTGTATTGTCGGTTCGCCACTGGCGGATGCAGCCGAAGCTGGTCAAGACCGCCATACGTGACTTCTGCCAGACATCGAGTCTTGTGTCTCTCATGATGATTGTTGTTCCCCGCGAGGATGAGGATGTATCCATTCATCCGCGAATGAAAACATTCGTAATTGGCGATATGGACCATACCTCCCTCGGTCTCATCACCCGATGGCTCGGCCCCGGCCACTGCCTGTCCAATTTACAGAGCTTTACCTTCACTTGGAATCAAACCAATGCATCGCACCTCCAAACGATGATCAACGCCATGCCAACTCTCCATGAACTAAACGTCATATCTGAAACATGTACGTCCTCCTTGCTTTCGTATCATTCATTGACCCTGACTGGCTGATCCTAGTACACGACTTCTCGAACACATTTGCTCTAGCGAAGTTGAAGACGATTCGCGTCGTGAGGATTACCATTGATACCCGTCTCAGTCACTCCCGACTCAATGTACCATGGCTCGCACGAATCCTGGAGTCGTGTCCGAACACTTTGACTCAACTGTGCATTCAGATGAAAATGTGGCTGATAGGCAACATTTACAACTCGGCGATCGATTGGGAGCCACTTCGCAATGTTGTCACCACAGAGACATTCCCTGCCCTGGCAAATTTTCAACTCGGGCTGGAATGCATCGAGGCGAGAGGGGAGACAGTTGTCCAGTTAACACAAGGCCTTGTTGATGCTGCCCGAGACAAGTTCCAGCACCTTCAGAATCAAGGGATTCTCGATTGCGCGGTGATGAAGTGGACAGAGAGCTTCTTTTAGTGCGGTGTTGAATTTTTTCTGTGGATGACCTAAAGTCTGATCGAAGTTTTTATCTAGGAAATATTATCATGTATAGGTTTCACAAGTTTTTTTTTACAGTTGGTTCGCCTATACAGTATCTAAATGCGTACCGAAAAATGATGTGTAACGAAAAATTACCGAAAGATGGTTCTATTTATGATTAACGACTGGACACTGGCCCCCGAGAAAAATTAATTTGTTGTAATCAGTGTTAGGTATATTCTAGCCAAATCTAGGGTGGATGCAAGGGTAGGTTGTGCCAGGAGAAAATCATCTTTCAATCAGATTTTGATGAAATCACAAACAAACTGCTGCCATGCACGGATAAACCCAGCACTCATGCGGTGTTCTTACCCAGAGGGTGGGAGAAGGTCAGAACAATGAATTTGTACAGCACGGACAGGGTTTCTATGTATTCTAGTCAGTTCGGAGGCGCTTGCGGGGTCGAAGTCCAGCACGACGAGGCGGTGACAGAGACTTCTTGCCAACCTCGCGGCTATCGTTGCTGTCGTCCGCCCCATCCTCGTCTGAGCTCGGAGACAAGTTCACAAACTCCTCTTCACTCTCATCCGAGCTCCCGAGCTCATCCCCGGAATCCGGTGCAACATCAATCAGCATCTTCCCAGCACCCCTTCCACGATAGCCACGACCACCGGGCGGACGCCCGCGACGACGAGTGCCACGTCTACCTCCGCCACGTCCACCGCGACCTCGTTGAGCATCGTGTGCGTCCCTCTTTGCCAGCTCTTCACGGAGAACATCCAGTGTGTAAACACGGGATTTGCCTTTGGGCTGCCGACGGTCGGCCGGCGCGCGGTTCTCCAGCCCAACGTTGTGGAGCTCGCGAATTCGACCGGAAAGGAAGGCAGAGTGGGCCCTCTCCTTCTCGCACTTCTCTACAAGCGCTGCAGCGGCTTCACGATCCGGAGTGTCCATTGCTGGTAGTCGCTGGCGCATGTTTGTGATGGGGGTGAGGGCAGTGCTCGGTGCCACCTCTTGGCCGCACCGTGTCGGGGTTGCCGGAGTGGAGGCTGACTGCTCATGGTCGAAGAAGGCCCGCATAGCCGGGAGGGCACGGCGATTCAGAGGATAGATGCCTGCCTTTTCAAATCCACGAACAATGTTGGTCCGAGTGAACGCTTTCTCGCGAGCTTCCGGAAGAATGCTACGGTTGCATGAATGCAGAACGAAAAAAAGAAGGGGAGCGGTCCGACAAACCTTGGGAAATCCGCTTGGTGAGATTGCTGCGCCGCTGCAAATGGCATTCACGCACTGGCCGTAAGCCTTTGCGTACTCTTTAAAGACACCAACATCGAGGGGTTGAGTTGCGCCGCTGGTGTGCGGTTCGAGGGAGAGTGGGAGGACGCGATGATCGAGCGCATAACTCAAGAATTCGGGGGAGGTGTGTGAGAGGTGGTTGTCGAAGACGAGTAGCTGCCACTCATCAGAATCTCTGCACGAGCGAGAGTGAGAGTCAGGTGGGACAGTGTAAAGATCACGCACGGGTTGACCGCATGCGGCACAAAGCAGTCGCGAATCCAGTCCACCCCGAGCTCGTTGTCAGTCCATCCATTTGGTGATGCTGCAAAGTGGGCATTGCCTTCGAGTGCCGTGTTCTTGATCCACCCGAAGTTGGGCCTCATTCCCTTCATAATGATGAAGGCGGGAGTGTGCTCACCAGCCGCGTTAATACTGTCGATGGTGGTGATGAATTCGCGGCTTCCATCTGCCGACGTGAGGATTTGGTGGGATTGCGTGCACTGAAAAATTTACCTTGCGCTACGGTGGGATCACCAGATGGTTGGCCTTCATCTCGGCGACGGAAAATGAGTATAGGTTCGCGCCAGGATACTCCGACGAGGAAGCCCTTCTCATCCATGTTCCAAATGCGCTTAGGATCAATGTTTCCGTCGGGAAAGACAATGGAGAAGGCATATTCAAGCTAAAATCTCGTGAGCGAAGGGGAACAGAGAGGATAAGGTGCAAGAGGCGCACATTGTCGTAGAAAACATTCAATGCTTCCGGGTCATTCTCCTTGTTCAGTCGGACACGGTCTTTCGGTCGACTCAATGCGGTTCGGATCTCGGGGTGCCGATGGACGAAGTGCTGCCCAACCCACTGGACACTGAGAGGCTTGTAAACACCCCTGCTACGTCGAATACCTTCTGCGCGGGCCGTGACCATGGCATGCGTGAGACGGACGCCAAGCCGATCAAGCATGTCAAGGTCTGCGACCAATTGGTCCTCCTCAGCATGCGTGAGAGCTTGCTGAGCTTCTCGGGCTGCATGTCGAGACACCCGTCCGTTCGCGCGATGCCATGCGGTGGTGGGTTTCACACCGTGACGTGCGGCGGCTTCAGAAACTGTCTGGCCATGCCGAATTTCCCGTGCAGCAGCGTCAATGGCGCGTTCCCGACGTAACCGAGCATCTCTTCGGTTCTCTCCCGCCGTTCCAGGCGGACGGCCACGAGGACGACGTGTTCGGGCCATTCTGCGGTTGTCCGAAGGTGGTGGTATGACAGCAAAACGCGTCCAGTCACGCCACATCACATTTTTCGTTACAGGTCGAAAAAGGAAATCCGGGGATCACACTTAATGGCGAGCGTTCTCTGCGCCATGTAGGACTACCAGCTGTAAATTTTGGGTGTCCATACATTCGATGTCATAGAAAACGAATTTGAAGGCCCCATCTTCCCAAAAGATAATCCTATTTTTTTATTCACGAAATAGCACTAAGCGTTTCGGTACGCATTTAGCTATTGTACAGCCATCAGCTTGTTCACAGTTGCTCTAGAGGGATTACCCAGATGGATGTCCATCATAGCAGAGCCGAATGCATGCTCCGACTTGGAGACATTTCTATGGGACATGGTGACCTGCTCAAGGCAGTGGAGTTTTGGAGAGAGCAAGACACCTGTTTGAACGCTCTTCACAGACTAAACAGGTTCAGTATATCAATGAGAGACTTGCTGGTATCAGCAATGATGTGCTGGGCAACACAGAAACAACTTGGCTCATCTGGCAGAGCTCCATGTACCAGCTGGGACTGTGGAAGAGCTGGAGGATGATCTGTCTGACATTGAAGACCTGGATAAGGTGGACATGGGTGAAGATAAAGAGCTTGGTTTGATTGTGGACTAAGGCTTCCAGGAATTGTATGTTTTGTTGGTGATTTTCTCTGTTGTTATTTATGGTTACTGATTTGCTACTTGTGTCCCTGTGGTTTGGTCTGAAATAAATGAGCATATTTATCTAATAAGAGACTTGGGTGTAATTTCATCATGAGAGGATAAGGTTCTGTGTTGTCAGGCAAAAACACAGAAGGTAAAGTCGAGCTAGATCGAAGTGTTTTTTTCCACAATGCAGCAAAAAAAAAAAAAGGCAGAATATATCCTCCATATCTATCACGTGTTCTTTTGGGAGGTTCGAAGCCTGCTTCTTCTTGCAAACTTTGGAAATCCATCCCTCCAATTGAAGCAGGGTGATCAGCATGATCACAGGGGCTTCTTGGTCTATTCCTTTCCATTAAGTTGCAAATGCAAAGAGAGTAAATGCGAGCGACATGGAATTCGGGTTCAACTTTGTTAGGGATTTGATCCTCTGAGTATTCACTCTCATCATAATGAGATGGAACAGAATACAGAAAAACCAAACTATGCTGTTCCCATGGGAGGCTGAGGGGACTTCCTGCTGCCTGCAAGATGAGGTGGATGGAATCCCAGGTGGCCTGCATCACCAAGCATCCATTCCTGATTTCGAACACTTTGGTTGGTGGTTGCCCAAATTGGCAATGGTCACGGTAACGAAGGGTCTGGTTGCGTTGCTGAAAGCTGTTTGGTATGTCACGGTCTGGAGGCCAGTTGCCTACATATAAGTACTTACATTACTCGCACCAATCCATTGTGAGACTCTGAACAGACTAAATAAATGAAAAGCAGATTATAAAACCCACATGTACCGCTGGAGCTCCACAATTCACACCAGCTTCATTCCTAGTTTTAACTTTTACATTTCATCCATTCGGAAGTGCGCAATCACATTGAATCTAATGAACCTGTTCTGTGGATTTTCAGATATGACAGCCAGATGGTCCAGACTGAAACCTGAGCAAGTACAAACTTGAAACAGGTGCTCAAAGTCAGAAACAGCGATCAGCAGGCCATCCACGTTGACCGCTGTCACTAAATGCCAATCGGGATTTGAACCCCCTATTTTGTTGTTCATTGTGAATAATCACCACACCACATACGTGATGGGTGACTGGTCCTGCCTCCCAGCTGTCTTTACTTGGAAGTTAGAACACAAAAATACCGGGATTGGGAAGGGAAGGAAAAAAATGACATCATGGTCCTATGGAAATGCACACGCCGCTGGTGGGACTCGAACCCATATTTCCTCATTAGCCTTTGCACGGATGAGGTGACTGTCCATTAGCCTGCAGAGGGATGTACAGTATGGTTGAAATGCGGTGAAAACCCATGGAAGCTTCTTGAGCCCGGTGTCGTTCGAGGTGTAGTCTAAGATACAGAAAGCGAAATTTGATATCGGGTTGAACATTGTCTGAGATTTTCTCCACGTAATAAAAAAAAATCTCAGTCTCAACTAAGTATTGCACTGAGGGGAATCGAACCCCCTCCTCCTTGTTCCAATTTAGCACGTAGCATGGATTAAGGTGATCACCGTGATACACAGACGCTTCTTGTGTGATATTCAACAGTTATGAATACTGTTGTGTCTGGATTTCTGGCTGTAAAATATGTACATCCTTATGTCTAGGAAAATTCCGAAAATGCGGGTGGGGGGATTCAAACTTATCGAGATGACCTAGGCTTCATGGCTCTTGGTAGTACACTCTTGGTACATTCTACAAAAAAAGAACAATTCTTCTCTATGTGGCATGCCTCTGGTGGGATTTGAACCCACATTCCCATTGCACTTTCCCGGCAACACATTATACATATGAGGTGACTCATTGGTAATCCACAGAGGCTTTATCTTCTTGGCAGGATGTGATATTTGGACTGAATTAAATTGAAGCCAAAGGAGTCACGGTGTCGATGATTTTGTGGAGGGAAATTGCTGACTTGAGGTTGAATTTCCTGTCACGGTTTGTGTTAATTCAAAAACTCATGTAGCCAGGCGGCTTGCGTTGAATTCCTGGGACCCATGTGGCGTATTGATGTATTCTTTTCCGAAAATAAAGAGAAGAAAAAGCTTTTCACCTGGTCTAAGCTACACTGGCGACGAAATGTTCTGCACGGGGTCGTTTTGGCCCGTGATGGCATCAAATCACTTCAAATAAAATCGTACAACGAAATATGTGTGTTTATGCACCATTTAATCCATACGTACTCTGTACCGTTGTCGCGTAATAAAATAAACAGTGGTTTTCTGAAAAATTGAGTCTGTGGATTTGAGAGATATCAAAAAATGGTATATGCTATCTCAAATTGCTTATAAATGCGACCCTATCCACATGTTGGTTGACCCAAATTGATTGGGATTTGGGCTCAGGATCTCTGTTGCAAGTTGGCCATTTTCACTGAAATCTGCTCAAAATGGCACCCGGATATTGTGCAGCCTTACAGGGTTTTGACTCGACACCATAGGTTCTACTGCCCTTCTGTGCGAAGCTGCTGGGTTTCTCGATCCTCACATCAAAGCTCAAGCACTCCCACATGTACACTGCATACAAGAATAGGAAAACGAGACCCACGCGCATCTCGCGCTCGACCCCGGCTCCTGTCATGATTTGCTCTTTTCTCACATCCCCAAATTCATTCCAATAACCCAGCGACTACGCAGACATTCATCAGGTTATACCTCGGGATGCACCTATCGACTCCCTTCCTCCATCCCGTCCGTTTCTCACCCGACGTCATGCTCCAAACCCCTCGATCGCCCTCGTCCCTGATCGGGTTATTTCACCTCGATCATTTGCAACCTCGATTGTATTTCAACCCGATCGCATTTCAACCGCAATCGTATTTCAACGATGCGACCGTTATTTCCAACGGACTCCTTGGTGACCGGTAGTCATTACTACGACTTGCAGTATATAACCCTGGGATAGGTAGTTAGGCTCTTTACACTATTCTAGTCTATTCTCCAGAGCTCAATCTACCGCGTTTTACCTTTCTTCTTGTATCGCCCAGCTGCCCACGTCGCAGTAACCCCTGCAGTGAGGCCCTGTGCTGACAGCTCCGATGGACAGCAGAGCAACCATAGCCAGCGCAGTTGGTGACGCGCTGTTATTGCTTGCACACACACCTCAACAGCCTCTGCCTCTCCTCTTCGCAACTCGGGCGCTAGGATCGGGCTTGAGACGCCCGGGGATGGATGGCACTCGCGCCCACTCGTGCCAGCGCAGAAGGACATGTAGGAATGGGGTGTTGCATGTCCCGGATGCTTCATCAGGAAAAAGTCTGTGGGAAATAGCTCGTCAGCTAGATATGGTGACAAAAATAGCCATCTGTAGCTCTACAGTGCTACAATAGCTATGTGTACCAACTATGGAGATCACCATAGCTCACAGCCTTAACTACCGTGGGCCACATATATTTGGGTGAAAGCTATATTGCACTTTGTATCTGTGGGTTTTTTCCGGGCTCAGATATGATATATCTCCGAGTCACTGCAGTTGAACATTCAAAACCATTCTGACACCTTAACTTGCCTTTGTCTCAACCACAGTGTTCAGGCGACCTGTAGGCAGAGCCTCTGCCTAGCCCCGGCGGCAGACCTAGGCAGATCCGGGGGTAGGCAGACTTCGCCTACTTCTGCCCAACTCCCCCAGCGTCAGATTCTTGTCTCGAAGGGTAGCAGACTAAATATTAACCTCCCAATCACCGTTGGGGGACTTGTGGGAATGTGCTCGTTGCTTCTTTGCTGATCATTTGGCATTATGCCGTCAGCCGAGACAGAGCCGAACGACCTAGGCAACATCAACTTGAAATTCAACCAAAATTTAGTTGCAAATGGCACGTTGTCACCCTTATACAGAAATGACAGTATGATTCAAAATAATGTGGCCTGCGCCGAACCGGATTGTTGATCAGCAAGGGCAGGGTCATTGGTGATCAAAAATAACGTTGTGAAATCAGTCACTGCGTTCAGGCGGCCCGTAGGCAGAGGTTCTGCCTACCCCCGGCGGCAGAGCTCGGCAGATCTGGGGTAGGCGAACTGTGCCTACCCTCTGCCTAACTCCCCCGGCATCAGATTCTCGTCTCCATGGTCGCAGACTAAATATGAACCTCGCAATAATGATCGTGGGAGTTGTGGGAATGTTCTCTGATGCTTCTTTGCAACTTCTTTGCCGGTCATTTCAAGATCATAACACTGTTAGCCGAGCCAGAGCCGAACGACCTGAGCAAAATCAACCACTGCATTCAGGCGGCCCGTAGACCGAGCCTGTCTCCCTGGGTGGCCCTGTGCCGACGTGCCGAGACTAACCCTGCCGCCAGCACATAGGCACAGGTCTGCCTCCCTCTGCCGACCTGGTCCTCCGCTGCGTGGGCAGACCCCTCCTCCCTGTGCCTACCTGCCATGACAAAATTGCCAGACATGGCCAGCTCCTGTCGCTGTCGACCTTTCGGCATCCAGGAGCCTGCCTGTATGCAAACTGTAGTGTTGGACATACAGCGCATCAGGCTTCTTGATTACCGAGACTTTACGGTGATCCTGCACTGGCGGCAAATTGGCGGATTCGCAACACTGATGGGTGTGGTGAAACAGTTTTCATTCATGTTATACAGTACAATAATGGGGGCTTTTTTGCAGGTAGAGTCAAAAATGAAGGCGTTGTTCGACCCAGAGTGTTCGGCTCTCGCTCGGCTGACGGCATTACGACACCATGTTGTCAAATTGCCGGACGAAACTCTCACCGCTTATCCACAACTTATTTTGTGATTTTCCTGAGCAGCATGCGACTGCTGGAGACGAAGAACTGACCACCCCAGACCTTGGCAGAGGCCGGCATAGTCTGCCCACGCCCAGGTCTGCCTCCGAGGGTAGGCAGAGGCTCTGCCCACGGGCCCCCTGAACGCAGTGAACTTCAATTTTAACGAAAATTTAGCTCTGCCTGTTACACATGGCGCCTCATCACCCTTCTGTACAGAAATGACGGTGTGATTCAAAATTATGTGGCCTGCGGCGAACCGGGGTGTTGACCAGCAAGCCCAGGGTTGTCGGTGATCAAAAATAACGTTAGGAAATCAGGTGTATCAAAGAAAATAACACACTACTTATGTTGGGGCTCCTAGACTCAGAGAACTAGATGATGGGAAATGCTGGGAGGGTCTACCAAGATACGGTGTTGGGCTAGGTAGGCAGGGGGAGGCAGGGTCTGTCACCGTGACCGAGGCACATGGCGACCAAGGGAGGCAGACCTGTGACGACATGGTGTCGGCAGGGTCGGTCTAGGCACCTCGGCACCACCCAGGGCGACGGCCTCTGCCTATGGGCCGTCTGAACGCAGTGCATCGGCTTTCTGTCAGTATGACTTGGTAGGCTCCCCAATCACCTCTGCACTTTCGCCATAGCTCATACCTCACATCCGTAGTGCCGTAGTCGTGGCTGCGGTCACTTGCGTGCGTCTCATCTGTGTGTCCTTGGGCGATTTATATATATATTGCGATTTGTTATCCAGTTCATTGCGATGCCTCATTATTGGATATTCACTGCATTCTTCTTCTCAATCGCGAAAGGTGTGTGTTCAGTCTCCCCACCATCCCTGGTGCTAACTGTATCCATACAGTGTCGGGAAATTCTTTGCTTGCCACGTACGTATCGGACATTGCCCCCCCTCCCATTCTTAATTGTGACGACTCGCAGCCTCAATTTGCGCAATTGGTACCGGCATCGCCACGTCGAGCCGCAAGCCAGGAACATCCCGATGCTCCCCCGCGGGCAGTTCAGCGATACACAATATCCCAGCCTATCCATCCACGTCCACAAACAGGCGACAACTATCGACCAGAAACCAGTCCTCGACGACATGCCTAGCGACGACGCGCGCAGCGAGTGTTGATTTATTTCATCATCATGCAGGTATTCCAGAGCATCAGATATCTCGCAATCTGCATTACAATAACAACCGTATTCTTCAGGGCGTCAGTCCACTCAGTATGGCTGGCGGACCTCCGATTTGGTCGAGGACTGCTTTTCTAACAATTCGGCTGGCGGATGGCATATCCAGCGTTCATGAATGACATACCAATTCTGTATACTCACTTCATATATCTAAGAACGGTTGTGAATTTACATGCTAGTTCGTATTATTTTGGGACTCAGCAGCTTCCTCAGGGCGGCACTGCGCCTTTCTCTTGATCCCCCATCGTGTGGGGGCGGAAAGAAGCGCAGGAGGCGTAACAATGAATGATCCTTGATGTGCTTGCCAGACGGGATTTCCCGATGGGGCGAACATCTCATCGGGGGATTGAGATCTATACTGTATGTCCGACGATGGACAAGACATCAACCCTTCGTCGCGCACAAGAGAGAAAATGGAATTAACAAAGTGCATGCCGTAGGTACATCGAGCAATAGGGTGTTTCACAGTTGGCTTTTTTTGGTCCAACTTGGGCTCCAACTTGGCCCTCAATTTGGTTCAAAATTGGCCAAGTTGGAGGTCCAAGTTGGAGAGTTAACTGTGAACGACTAAACAGCTGATTTTGTGGCGAATTTACCTGTCCATCTGAAGATATATGTTCAAAAAGTGTTGTTTTTGATGGGGCTTGAAAGTTGGTGGTACGATAGAGGGAGCTTATAGATGTTACCTCGCAAAATATTTGATCACCCCGTCATCGTGGGCGGCGACAGGAAGCGATTTCCCTTTTGGGAATGCTATGTAATCTGACATCATAGCATCCTGGGGCATCCTGGCCCCTCGAAACATGCCAATCACATCCGGCAAAGGGATTCCCCAATGCCCACAAGCACCATGAAGACAGCGGACATGTTTTGAAGCTGCAGATGTCAGTATAAGCGGGGATCAACCAACTGCGACACTCTCACTCTCAGACTCGCCAAGAAAAACCACCGAGTTGCGACACTGTCAGCTAAAAATAGCGACAGTGTCGCAAGTCATCCAGTCTATAATGTTCTGTATTAGCCAAAACATACAATTATCAAGCAGTTAGGGCAAGCGGAGCGTGCCCTAACTGCGGGTACAAATATGTCGTGCTGGGTTAGAGTCCGGGTTAGTGGTTGGTGGTTAGAGTTTGGGTTAGAGGTTAGAGGTTAGGTTGGTTAGTGTCTGGGTTCAGGGATATATTTGCCTCGGAGGTTAGGGTTAGAAAAATTGAATCCAGCTGAGTCCCCAGGCAATGAATGTAGAAGAAATGGTCTATAATTAGTCTGCCACCAGCCCATCAGAGTGTCGCAACTTGTCACAGTGTCGCAACTAACAAGAAATCAACTGGGAGTCTGAGAATGAGAGTGTCGCAGTTGACACATCCCCTCAGTATAAGCTGAGCTACGGGCATTTCCAATTTAGGCAGTCAACGTCCTGGCGCATCCTCTCTAATCACAGAATGTGGTTCCACATTCTGCGATTAGAGAGATAGGGTCTGTCTTGTCATGCCTATGCATTTGTCTCGTCAACTCTGATATCACACCATCGTGGACCATGGTGGTCACCCTCAGTCACTACATGATTTGATGCCCGGTCTTTCCAATAAGAGGAGATCGGAGGTTTGATTCCTTCCAGTGATAGACAGTCATTTTCTTGCCTGGACCATCTAACAAAAATAGCCTTCAAATTCATCCTCCCACTAATCAGTTTGCTGTGGATGTGTATGCCCAAGCTGTTGGGAACCAGGGTGGTCCCCCGGACAAGCTTTGCGCCTTTAATAGCCAAATATGTTCAACAGGAAGCGGAGGTTTTATTCCTCTGGATGGAATAGACATCTCGCTGTGGTAGGGTCGGATGGCCGGGATGTGGAAATCATTCCACATTCATGATTTCCACATCCCACATTCACCTTTAATTTAGCTTTATCCCCATTTTAGTTTACATCACTTGTTTGTACCGAAAACAGTGCCACATCATCGAATTTTACGCTCGTACCACGACAACCGTGGCCAGTGCAGGGCAAACGCCCAGAGGTAACATCGGAGGACCTCGACCCCTCCTCTCGGAACGCCGCCAGTGGGCTCCTTAGCCCCCAGAACCCCCGAAACCACCTCCCTACGACCTTATTCTCTTAACGTGCCATTTTTGGACCTTTTTACTCTCTTTCTTCGCTCATTTCGCACTCTACGGCTCGGGACCAAGTCCAATATTTTATCTCCATCATTCGCTCGACCGCTAGAGGACTACCGACCCATTCCAAGAACCTACAGGCCGGGCGTACCCCCCTACCACATCGCCATGGAGGTTTTTACTCTTTTTTTAGTCTATGTTTAAGCTGTATTAACACTTGCAAGGATGTTCATGTTTCAAAAAATGCTTAAGAACTTACAACCGACCTGGATGTATTCTAGGTACTTAATCAAACCCCCTGTTGTGCTGTCACATTCTCTGTCAAGAGCAACCTCCCCAATTCTAGGCCATTCGTGATTAGTTTCTACATCCTTTCCTATTGAAGCTCCTGCCAAAGTGACTGCGACCGAGATTTGCTCGGTTGCCTGGGTGCAATCCGAGTTGGCTGAGGGGTGCTCCAAAGTCAATATCATTTCTGTGTTTCACTCATCAGTATGGTAATTTCGGCTTTTGTTTTCCAATTGAGCTATGTGAGTTCCAGGCAAATTTATGGCCAATCCAACAGCAAAGACATGCAAGGAAAAAAAAATGAAAACAAGAGGGCTGGTGACATAGGCTTATTTATGAACATGATGCCATGTTTTAAGACTTCTACCAGTACTCAGTGACAGATTCAAACGCATCGTCAGCGCTCCTTGTCCTCTCGTGGATAAAGAGACACAAAGATAGATAGTGGGCTATGCCGCGTCAGCGCGCTACTCAGATTATTGCATATGAATTATTCTGAGAGATTGGTCCATGGTTCAACGTAATCCAAGCGAAACTGACCGAGATATGAGCGAGTCGGTCGCGGATTCAAAAATGCATCCAAATCGGGAAATTTTCAGTCGTGCCTTCGGTTCCGACATTTGGCTGTAATTAAGTCTTAGCCCTTAAATGCAACACTGTTATAGATCTCCCCACATCTTCTGACTTGGAATCCATTACTTCAAGACCCCTTTCTATCGAGGGTCCTTCCTTAAGCCCGCTCCGCGATCTTCGATGTGTGTGGCCATCTACGCCCGAGGCCAAGTCGAAATAAAGTCAATCTAGACTTTTATTTTCAACGAGGCTCACCCTACTGTTCGGAAGGTGGCCACTGCACTCTACCTCTCGTGGCGCTAGATTCACAAAACTGTAGGGGATCGAGATGTTCTCGATCCGACGTCTAGGTATGAATTCTGCCAGCTTCTGATATTAAGAGCGGTTCACGGGCCCCCACAGTGCCGCGTTCATCGTTAGCAGCCCTGAAATTGAGGCAAAGAACGTCGACTCCCTAAATATCAGTCTCCGCTACATCCTCTGCTCAAAGCCGCCGCCCCGCTGGGGCTCTGACGGCCACATTCTCTCCATGATTCTCGTTTCTCCGGGAGCTCTTGCATTTGATCTCGGGCCTGGATGCTGGCGTTTGATGTTGCACCGCCTCTTCGCGGGTTCCTCCTTACTTCACCCTGGTCTCGATGCGGCGATTTCTGGATTTCCGTTCTGATTATTGGGTAAAAATGAAATTGCAACGGTGCATGCGGTAAGTACTGCGTTCCGAATCGTGGCGTTGCAAGAAAGTATGGAATTTTGGAATTTCCGCAATCGCATCCTCGATGCGCTTTCACCATGCCGCCAACTCTTCTCTGCAGCACTGGTATGAGTGGTACCCGTCATCTGTGATTTGGTGGTCGCATACATGATCCAATGATCATAAACTGTGGACACCGGCGCCTAGGCGTTGGGTGGAAAGCCAAGCATAACCCCGCCAGGTGTCCCCGTTACAGTACCCGCATATAGATGATTGTTGGTTCTTCTGCAATCGAGTTTCAGAGCAACGGTTTGGAGAACTCGGGTCCACTCCTGGACGTAGCGAACCCGCGTGTGATTTCATTGAGGCAAGCGGACAGATAACAACGCCGCGGAACGAACCCATGGAAGAATAAGATACCGCGGCAACATCTCGATAACATCCACCGGTGGCATGCTGATCATCATCGGAGCAACCTGAGGGACGAAGTATGGGTAGTCGGGTTTCGCGACGTACACCGCAACCGCCACTGGGTGGTCGTGCACCATGTCTCCGTACTGACGTATGAGCGACGCGACACAAGAACACGTTGAGGCGAACCGGAGACGAACGTGACAGATATTCATCGCAGAGAACACCTGGTGCTGCCCACATAGTTCCATGCTCCAATCTGTTGGTTGTCTCTCCTAGGCTCGCGCGTTAGGATTGACACTCTCCGTTAGTCTGTTACATGAGCTAAGTTTCCACGGTGGTCCTCGTACTTACGTTGGGTCTGCTCAACTTTGCGCGCATACAACTTTTGGACATCCTTTCAACTTTTTCCAAGTAAATGCGATACTAGTAGTGTTTAGCACACATGTCACTTTGGCATTTAAATCATGCCAGATTCCGACATATTGGAATATTAATGCTTCCTCGAGAAGCTCGTCATCCAGGTAGAATTCCAAAGCTGGAGCTCACAGATGACCTCACAATTGTATCCTCTAGTGTGCCTACGAATGACAAGGGCGAGCATGTTACCATAGGCAGACTGGCACAACAGGCAGCATACCACTAATGAAATGTATTTCTTTTAATTTGGTGACTTCAGTGCATGAGGCGAAAATGGATTGTGTTCAACACTGGCTGGGCATGATAGACAAGTCCCCGTGCTGAACTTCAACTTCAACTTCACCCCAAAATTCCGACTGGGAGGGATGTACTGCGATTTTGATTTCAACGCAGTGCGTGTTCTGTTTGGTTCTGAGTGTCTCCTCTCGGGAATGGAGAGCTTTTTCTGCTCGCAAACGTATATCAATGCTTTATCTCACAATTGCTTTGGGCATTTGAGTCCACAGAACAACCTGCGAACTGGAGGAAGTTTAATTGAGAACCGGCAATGCACATGACTAGTTCGGTCGTTGAATAGGAAACGAGGCGGAAATCGCCTCAACGGGTCTGGTATGTACAAAGAACGTGACTAGGAAGGAGGGCATTAAAGAGTCCGGAGTGCAGATTAGAATCAGTTTGGCTGGATTCGGTAGGGGGATGGCAACACTTAACGAATTTGGCTTTTTTAGACGCCGGCCCATCAAATTGTTGTCCTGAGCTCCCCGCGAGCAAGATTTGGAAATATAAATAAATGGCTGGCATTTCAGCACGGTGTCATATAACATTCTGGCTGGGATCCTCATTGTTTATGAACTTCTCAAAAACCGGTCCAATACAAATTTGTGAATTTACTAGTAAAGTGATTCTCGAAATCCATTAAAATATAACACCACCTATTGAGCAGATAGCTCCTGCTTTGCAATCATGGAATAAGCACACTTTTGAAGGACCTCTTTGCTCGAGTCGTGTACTCATCGGTGTCAGGATCAAACTGACCTGATTTTCCGACCGCAAGTTCCAAAGCTGCATACGCTATGTGACTTGAAGTTCAGTCTTTGTGATGTAATCTGTGATAATCGCCTTTGCAGCAGGGCCTGAACAAAAAATTCAATGTCCATGTTACATCGTATGGATTCCGACATTAATATTGTGTCATTGAAATTATTCACCACCCAGCCTCTGAAAGTACGTCGTATGAACTTGAATGTTGGGGTGTGTGACTACGATAGAGCCCTCAATTACTGTACGTGTTACTGCATTACTGTTGCCAACCTATAAACCGCGACAGTATACTTAGCCTTGATTTCTTAACCGTTTTTAAACGGTACAGTGGATAGTAGGAAGGGTCAGCGGGGAAAGCTCCAGCTCGGAATATCCCCGTTGTATGGCTGTCAATCCAACGCCCCTGTGTATTTACAGCCGCCTGTACTGGAGCTCCACCTGGTACGGGCGCCTGAAGCACCAATGCCAAAGCTAGTGTTCCACCATCTGAAAACGTTTCAGGTTCGTGTATTGCATTATTAGTCAGA